>CM069135.1:45643278-45931322 GCA_035221665.1 Okamejei kenojei | reverse complement strand
ATGAAAGTTACCAACATTTAGTGCAAGATAAAGTACTATTAAAGATCTTTCAAAGCACTATTTAATAGATGGATGTCAGGTCTAGTGATCGTGACAGACCCCATACAGCTAGGGCTATTATAAGATGTATGATAAATAAAGGAGTGAATTCCTTAAGGTGTCTGTGACCTTTCACTACAAGGTGTCAAATGTGGGATAGGCGGCAACGTTCCAACAATCCTTAGCACTGCGGACCGCGCGATCGCGGCCAGTCCGTTGCTCTGCGGGTATTCCGGGCTGCTGGTGTCATGACGAAAGTTCCAATCGTTCGGCAAAAGCACGGAATTCGGCACTGGCTGCCGTTGTCCGACTGCAGGCTGGCCGGTGACCCGAAGGTGGCAAAGTGGCGGCGCAACTTCTCGATGACCGCGGAGGAAGAGAGGGAGTGGAGTTGGTCAACTTCAAACCAGCAGGTATAAGAGTCGACACGCACCATGAAGTGCTTCCGTGCCACTACTCGAAAGATGATGGAGCTACGCAGACCATGGCAGGACAGCAGCTGTTGCTGTGGAGCGAGGCTGTTGCAGGTAGGGCCAGAAAAACTGGCTCTGAGCAATGGAAAGGGTTACTTCGGCCCCGGGATGGCCACGATGAGGCGGTTTTCGAAGTATAGTATTCTCATAGTGTTTGCGGCACCATCCCTAGGCTCCTTCACCATCACACACCATCACGCAGCACCAACTCGTCACGAACCAAAGAATACATCACCGCTTCGGCCGCAGGGAAGAACGGCGCTGGCACCCTGCATGATGATCGCGGTCCAGCTGCAGTAGCGTAGCGTCAGCCGCCGTGTGCTCGCTAGGGACTTCAACTGACTGGAGGCACGAAGTAACGTTTTAGAACAATTAGATCGTACGTCTCGTATGGTGTCGGGATTGAGGGCAATCCTGTAGCTGCAGGCAACTCCCCAGCTTCGAGTCAAACCGGTCTGTGAATTCGGCCCAGCGGGTTTCAGGGTGCCTCTACCCTTTTGACCATCACAGTGGAAGCTCACCAATCCGAGGTCCTGGCAGGCCTCCACGCCAACGCCAGCATGGGGTCACATTTACCGTCTAGCAGGAAGAAAGAGAGGGGGCCGAGAGTCTTCAGCAGCCTTCAGTGGAGATAGGGCCTCCCCACAGGAACAAGTACCCACCCCCATAGGCACGCAAAACAGCACTGTCAGTGGAAACGGCATCAATTATTTCTTATCTTCCTGACCAGGCTTGTATGACATAACATTAGCAGCGCCCCCCATATCCACCTTAGCAGAGAAGGCCAAAGCCCATATCACCATGACTTCGACGGTCGGGTCCGTTATCAGAGCGCTGCACGCTCGCTAGGAAAACCCACTCATCCTCTCTGAGAAGAGTCAGGGTCAGACGGGGGAAGATCATCGTGCTGGAGATGGAACCAGACGCTGTATCATCACGTGTCAAGGTAGCGAGAACGGTTTTCTTCTTCTGAGCTGTACAGGGTTCCCAAGGGAACGGCATGCTGCCGAGAACTGGTTGGGCTTGTTGCAGAAATTACAAGGTTTTCCCCCAACCCGGGCACACTTTAGAATGGTGGAAACAAAGTTACAATTTGGACATCGTGAGGCGGTCTGAAGCCCTGCATGTCTTACCCTCTTGTCGCCGAGGAGCATTGTACTGGCGACGCAGCAGACCGTCTGCGTGGACCACAGGGTCAGTACAGCGGAGAGACAGTCCTCAGCTAAACGAGAGTGCATTCAACGCCTCATCGAATGCCAGATCAGGCTTACGCAGCCGCTCAGAGCGCAGCTTATCATATCCCGTAGACCAAAGACCAATATTCACGGGTCAAAGTAGTCAGTGTCAGGACATGCGGTCACATCGCGACCATTGGCGCCAGCGCTGCCACGAAATTGTCGAAAATAGAATCCCCAGGGTTTTTGCATCTGGGGAAACAGTTAGAAACTCTCCTAAGATGTGGTTTAGTGGGAAGGTCACACATCGCCCCGTAAATTTAGCAAGCAGACATATCGGGTCCGGGATAATTTATTACCCCCTGCCATAGATGAACTACTCCGAACCTCGAGCGCTTTCGGGGAACCAGCTAGATTAAGCACAGGGAAGCCTGACAGCGGGGGCACAGCAGGTGGGCGATGGTAACAAATGTCAAAGTCCCGTCGGAAACACACTCCACCAGCGATGAGTGATGTCCGCTCCAAGACAAGATGTCATGTTTACGACAGGCAGAAGCCATCATGGCACATGGAGAGGGATAACTGAGGCCAAAGAAAATAAAAACGCGATAGACTGGAGACGCAGAAAGAAAGCACTTCTCGGGTTGAGCTTCAGGTTGACCTCCCGGGAACGCTGCAGCACCTTGCGCAGGTGGTGGTCGTGCTCAGCGAACATTCTTCCCATAAACCAGGATGTCGTCGACAATGATGCACAATCACGTAAGTCTCCAGCAAACAGTTGTTCATGTCCTATGGAACACGTCGCTGGCAGAGTTGATCCCAAACGTCCGCCGGAGAAGCTGATACCTGCCCGAAGGGCGTGCTGAAGGTTGTCAGTGCGAGGACCGACTCGTCTAGAGGTATCTGCCAGAACGAACCTTTGCAACAAAGAACCGAGAACACGGTGGCAGGGCAAACCTTCGCAGCAACATGCCTCCACCGTCCGCATGGGAATAGTGCTGCGGCCTGATGGCCAATTGCAAGTCCCTTGGGGTTGATGAGCAGATCTGTTATTTTCGCTCTTGTCTTTCTTCGCAGCGACAACCATATTAGAAACCCACTGGTGGAGTCCCGGACTGGCGCCAGGATGCCCGTGGCCACATTCTCGCGAAGAGCAGATCACCTGCCCCCTAAGCAAAGGACACACAGTGCGGGGGACTGATGACCGGCGTGATGTCGTATCCTCTCGCTCCGACATCTACCGGCCCTGCTGAACCACCGCAACATCTCCCGCGACATGCCCTGGGCTCCCCGGCTCAGCGACTCATGTCCCACAGTCACAAGCCCAGTGCTTTGCCCTCCTCTCTGGCCCCTCACCATGCCCAGGCGTCCCCGCTTGTTCCCGTCGGGGATGGAGGTGGAAGGCGAGGTGCGGACTTGGTCCTGACGCCTGGTCAGGCCACCGGTCCGTTAACGGCGATTACGTGTGATTCTGTATTCCCGTGCTTTACTGTTTGCATTTACCCTAGCGCATGATCTGTCCGCCCTGTCACTCACTGTTTGTTTTGTAAAGGAAGGATGTAGATGATATGTGTATACACCTTTAATTGATAGTGACGATGTCCATGCTAACCCACCCCCCCCCCCCACCATTTAGTATAATTGTAACCCACGAGCGCCCCTATCTCTCTCTAGTGAGCGTGACAGACCACGTAACAGCTAGGGCTGTATATGATGTATGATTAATAAAGTAGTGAATTCTTAAGTGGCTGTGTACCTTCTCTACAGGGAGGAAAATGTGTGGGAGGAAAGAGAGAAGGGATGAGGGTATTACTTGACATTGAAGAATTCAATGACCATGCCACTGGGTTTAGCCTATCCTAGGCGGACAATTAGTCTGTTCTAGATTCATTTTTTGTGTGTTTTCACTCAGGCAATGGAGGTAAGGCCACGCAGAAAGGTCAGGCATGGGAATGGACAGAGGGGAGTTCAAAAAGGCTAGCATTCGAGAGATCCAGCAGGCCTTGTGGACAGTGAGCAATGGTCACTTCGTAACGATGCCTCGTTGCGCTTTGGTCTCTCTGATGTAATGGAAACTGCATCAAAAGCACCAATGCATGTATATAAGTTTAGAAGATGGGCGCGTGAACCTCTGTCCTCTCCTGGAAGGGCTGCTATGTCTCTGATGGAATTGGAGAAGGAGGTGTCCAGGACTCGTGTTACATCTCATGAGTTTTTAAAGGGAAGAGTGGTTTGGGTGGGAAGGGATAGTGAAACAAGATTGAGGAGGAACTGGTTCACTACTACAGAAAGCTAATTTGGTCGAAACAGAAAGATTCACTGGTCCCATGAAGGAGTGGATATATTGGAGAATACTGTGGTTTGAGGCAGAACCTGATGGTTTCAGAGGTGGGAACTAGTGGAACACAGCTTTTATACCAATTTAGGGAGATGGGGGAGTTAAGGAAGTCAGGTAGCTATTGTAGTGAGTGCGTTTTTGTAGTATACCTCAGTCCCATAGACTATCCCTGTGATGGCGACAGAAGATCAAGAAAGGGAAAGAGAGCAACGGAGATGGTCCAAGTGAATTGAGCAGATTCTGATCTGATGCTCTAACTAACAGCCTTCACATGGCACCTAAACCCTCTCCATCTCCTTCTAGTTCTCAGTCTTTCCCTTCTCTCTTCTGCTCAGACTTATATTTTCTGTAAGCAGGCAATTGCAATAATCAAGAACCAGCGTTTCTCAAAAAACCGTGGTTCCCCGGAACACTAGGGTTCCTCGAGAGGTCGCTCGGGGTTCTGAAAGAAATAGTGATAAACTAGATCATGGGTGTCAAACTAACGGTCCATGGGCCGCATCCGGCCCGCAAAGGGGTCGAATCTGGCCCCCGGGATGATTTCCCCAATGCCAGAGCGGGCCGAGCTTGTCCCGGGCGGATGGGCGCAGCTGTCCCCGGTGCCGGATCGGGCTGCAGCTGTCCCCGGTGCCGGATCGGGCTGCAGCTGTCCCCAGTGCCGGATCGGGCCGCAGCTGTCCCCAGTGCCGGATCGGGCCGCAGCTGTCCCCAGTGCCGGATCGGGCCGCAGCTGTCCCCGGTGCCGGGGCGTTCGGGCTCCCCCTGACAGTGCTTCCACACCTCAAAGAAATGTCCTATATTAGAATCCCAAATTTTCTGGAATTTGATGGTATTTCCTGAAATTTTCAAAAATGCTTCCCGTGTGCTTTTTGTTGTTGTTTTTCTTTCGCGGGCTCACGATAACAACCTGCTTCTGTTACCCAAGCTTTCAAGCTCCTCTATCATCTCCCAGAAGATGGAAGATGGAAAAGGGAATGACCAGGGTGGCAGGTACACTTATTCCTCTTCTTCTTCCCCTCCTTTACCAGGCTTCTGAATGGTCCTTCGATACGCTGGTGCACGGTCCACTTCACCTTTACTTAATTGTGGACATTAAACTCTGTTCATGGAGCTGATGCACTACAATCCTGAGAACAAAGTTTTGCACTCTTTATCTTCCCCTATATTGCAAAAAGCAGTTATTCACTGTACCTCAGTACAAAATACAATAAACCTAAACCTCGGCAATACTTATGTGTGGGAAAGAACTGCAAATCGAAGGTGGACACAAACTACTGTATTTATGGTGTGTCGTCGTCGATTCCAAGGAACTGCTGAAGGAGAAAAGACACTGGCATTGCAGCAGAGTGTCAGAGAAAACAAATGTTGTCTTTCCCAAAGCAATCAGGCTTCCTGAAAGCACTCAATTAATTACCAAGATGCAGTTTGATCAAACAATGAGAACATGCACTCAAGCTCAGACAGTAACCTAGAAAGTTTAGTTTGCCGCACGTGTACCGAGGCACAGTGAAAAGCTATTTTGTTGTTTACTATCCAGTCAGCAGAAAGACGATACATAATTACAATCAAGCTGCCCACAGTGTACAGAAATAGGATAAAGGGAATAACGTTTTGTGCATGAAAAAATGCAGTAACATCTGATCAAAGAGCTCAGTGCTGGGACCCCAGCTATTTACAATATACATAATGATTTGGACGAGGGAATTAAATGCAACATCTTGAAGTTTGCGGATGACACAAAACTGGGGGGCAGTGTTAGCTGTGAGGAGAATGCTAGGGGGCTGCAGGATGACTTGGATAGACTGGGTGAGTGGGCAACTGCATGGCAGATGCAGTATAATGTGGATAAATGTGAGGTAATCCACTTTGGTGGCAAAAACAGGAAGGTAGACTATTATTTGAATGGTGACCGATTAGGAAAAGGGGAGATGCAGAGAGACCTGGGTGTCACGGTACACCAGTCATTGAAAGTAGGCATGCAGGTGCAGCAGGCTGTGAAGAAAGCGAATGGTATGTTGGCATTCATAGCAAAAGGATTTGAGTACAAGAGCAGGGAACCTCACTGCAGTTGTACAGGGTCTTGGTGAGGCCACACCTGGAGTATTGCGTACAGTTTTGGTCTCCTAATCTGAGGAAAGACATTCTTGCCATAGAGGGAGTTACAGAGAAGGTTCACCAGACTGATTCCTGGGATGGCACAACTTCCATATGAAGAAAGACTGGATAGACTCGGCTTGTACTCGCTGGAATTTAGAAGATTGAGGGCTGATCTCATAGAGACTTACAAAATTCTTAAGGGGTTGGACAGGCTAGTTGCAGGAAGATTGTTCCCGATGTTGGGGAAGTCCAGGACAAGGGGTCACAGTTTAAGGATAAGGGGGAAGTCTTTTAGGACCGAGATGAGAAAATCGTTTTTCACACAGAGAGTGGTGAATCTGTGGAATTCTCTGCCACAGAAGGTAGTTGAGGCCAGTTTGTTGGCCATATTTAAGAGGATGTGGCCATATTAAAGTTGGATGTAGCCCTTGTGGCTGAAGGGATCAGGGGGTATGGAGAGAAGGCAGGTACGGGATACTGAGTTGGATGATCAGCCATGAGCCATGATCATATTGAATGGCGGTGCAGGCTCGAAGGGCCGAATGGCCTGCTCCTGCACCGAATTTCTATGTTTCTATGTTTCTAAGATAGTCCGAGGATCTCCAATGAGATAGATGGTAGGTCAGGACCGCTCTCTAGTATGTGAAGGGATGGTTAAATTGCCTAATAACAGCTGGGAAGAAACTACATTGACAACAATTCCTCACATGCAGTTTCCAAATTGGGATTGACCTTCCCAGTAATTTCACAAGGGGTAACAATGAAGCGGTTGTGTACAACCAGTGACAGAATTGAATTTAATATAAATTTAATATGAAGCTTTGGATTAAAAAATAGGATCCAAATGATGGAATAGATTAATTGGGGGTTTGTGTCATTAACTAAGGCAACGTTTGTGCTGGGGTGCCACTGACTGAAAACAAGGGCCCCTGTTTCTCCTGGAATATAATAACAACTTAAAAGTAGAAGGCATGATGAATTGTTTAGTTTAGTTTAGAGTTCCAGCGCGGAAACAGTCCCCTCGGCCCACTGGGTCCAAGCCGGTGACCCCTGCACACTAACACTATCCTATGCATTAGGGACAATTTACAACCAAAGCCAATTAAACTACAAATCTGTATGTATTTGAAGTGTGTGAGGAAACCAGAGTACCCAGGAAAAACCCACGTGATCACAGGGAGAACGTACAAACTCTGTACAGACAGCACCCATTGTCAGAGTTGAACCCGGGTCCCTGGCGCCTTTAGGCAGCAGCTCTGCCACTGTGCCACTATGCCGCCTGTAATGACACAATGAAAGTCCCTTGTAAACACTTGAAAACTGAGAAGAACCAAAGGTTCCAGAAACAACACTCCCACAGGTCTTTGAAGAAAAGATTGAATCATGGTAAGATCGTTTATGGGATACCTATATTTTAGGTCAAGCTATTCAAAAGTACTGGACTGAAATGTTATCAAACATCAGTAACTGTAATATATTGGGTTTGTATTTATGAGGCTTCGACAGCACAGCGCTTACTGCCGATCTTTACAAGTAAAGGTAGTTTTGAGCTACTCATTTGAAATGCTACAGACCTTCGGTGAAAGTACTCCCACCGCCATCTTGTGTAGGGACATTCAGTAACACGACTATTTACAATACACTGAAATAACGGTCACCATGATATAGGAGGGATGTGACAGCACGCGCAAGGTTGCGGAGGAGTTGTATGAAAATGCTGGCAGGTACGAGAGAACATAAGTAACGAGTTTGACTATGTTAGGATTGCTTACAATGCAACAGAGGTGGGGAGATTTCAATGGTGGTGTATTACATGGAAAACTGTGACAGAATAAGAAGAAACACTTAGTATCTTTAATGCAATTTGTTCAAGGGGGGGGTTAAGAAATATCTCTTTGCAAATAAAATAATGGTGGAGATTTACCTTGTACCTTGTACCTTGTGGTCTTCACTTCCGAAGAGTCCACCAGGGACTATACTGGAAGTTGAACAATTTTATACTGGACAAATTTTGTTTACATTTATCAAACCTATTAACCTACAAACCTGTACGTCTTTGGAATGTAGGAGGAAACTGAAGATCTTGGAGACAACCCACGCAGGTCACGGGGAGAAGAACGTACAAACTCTGTACAAACAGCTCCCGTAATCGGGATCGAACACGGGTCTCCGGTGCTGCATTCACTGTGAGGCAGCAACTCTACCGCTGCACCACCGTGACTGCTCTTTTCAATGGTTTAATGGATATTTATTGTCACATATGCAATTAAATATTACATGGTGAAATTCATTTTGCATATAATGCAGACACCACCATGTTTGATGCCATTTCATCAAGTTCACAACCCTGGCCTGGTCAAGCACGTCCGTAGCCAAATTTGGAATTCGGTGCTTGAAAGGTTGTTGAGGATACCGTCGTCACTTTTAAAAGTGGTGGCGCTGCCTGGCAGCTGCGGCTCGCCTGCAGTCCGTCTGTTTTATGTTTTCTTTTTGTTTTCTTGTGTTTGTTTTAGTTACATTTTAGTTTATTAGGTTGTGTGTGTGTGTGTGTGTGTGTGTGTGTGTGTGTGGGGGGGGGGGAAAGTTGGGAGAAACAGTTTTAGTCTCTCCCTTCGGGGGGATGCGACTTTTCTTGTCGTGTCCACCATCACCGTCTCCGTCTGTGCTGAGGCCTAATGGCAGTGCTGGCAGCCTCGGAGCTGTGGCAGCATTCCAGCGGCGGCCCGGCTTCAGAGCTGTGCCGGTGTTCTGGCGGCGACCCGGCTTCAGAGCTGTGGTGTTCCAGTGTTCCAGCTGTGGCGCTCCAGCGGCGACTCGACTTCAGAGCTGGGGCGGCGTTCCAGTGGCGGCGGCGGACCCGGCTTCAGAGCTGTGGGTGTGGTGTTCCGGCAGCAGGCCCGGCTTAAGAGCTGTGGCGATCCAGCGTTCCAGCGGCGACCCGGCTTCAGAGCTGTGGGCGTGGCGTTCCGGCAGCAGGCCCGGCTTAAGAGCTGTGGCGATCCAGCGTTCCAGCGGCGACCCGGCTTCAGAGCTGTGGGTGTGGCGTTCCAGCGTTCCGGACTTTAGACTTTAAGACTTTTGCCTTCCATCACAGTGAGGAGGTGCCTGGTGAACTCACTGTGGTGGATGTTAAATATGCGTTTATTGTGTGTTTTGTTTTAATTATATGTATGACTGCAAGACAACGAAATTTCGTTCAGACCGAAAGGTCTGAATGACAATAAAGGATACTTTGACTTTTGACTTTTGAAAAGTATCCATATGAGCACTTCCTTCACATTGGCAGCGATGTTATTGGGTTGAGAGCTGGAAAATGGGATTCATGCCAATAGTTTTTCTCCAACTGTCCTGATCGTGAATATAATGTCCCCTCCACCCCCCCCCCCCCCCAAGGGTTTGCAATTATTTTATGTTGCCATGTTTAATCTGTTGTTGTGATTTATATTTTGAATGTCAAACTTCCTCTAGAAATTCACCCACCAGAAAACCACTCATCTCCAACTTGCTGCCCACAATTTCACACAGAGTCACAGTCATAGAGCCTCACAGTGAGAATTAGGCCATGTCAACCAAGATGCCCCATCTAAGCTAGTCCCATTTGACTACATTTGCCCATATTCCTCTGAACCTTTCCTATTTATGTACCTGTCAAGTGTCTTTTTAAATGCTGTTATGATACTTTGCCTCAGCTACCCCCTCTGGCAGCTCATTCCATATACTCACCATGCATTTCACCAGTGAAACAAGTTTCCCTTTCACCATAAACCCAGTTTAGGAAAACACAGGATGGTGAGCCATGAGGCCAAGCACTCCATACGCTCAATGTGACACAAAGTAGAGTTCACCCTTCGTTGTCAAAGTCTCTTTAACAAGATTTAGAACCAGTTGTTCTATCAGGAACTAAAAACATTACTTCAAATTTGAAAATTGTGCTTACAGGCCATAATTGGTATATGTTTTAAATATATTTGCATTTTCAGCATAATATTTCCTGCAATGTGTTGATTTTCTAGGGGCACAATGGTGCACCAAAGACAAAGTATGTCAAAAGTCTTTCAAGCTTCTTTCAAACTAGATTAGAGGCTTGATATCCGAATTGAGTTATTTTTTAGCTTGAAGGAGATCTCCTGTATATTTGCGCCTTGTTATGCGAAGAATTTACCTTTGGGGTCATCATCAATCAACCTACCAGCTTGAGCTGCAAGATCTGCCCAGCTCAGAACAGAAAGGGAGACAGGGGCCTCATAGGATCCATTACATGAATTAAATAGCAGGGCTGCCAACTCTCACGCTTTGAGCGTGAGAATAACGCATTTTGGGAAATTCCCATGCCCTCACGCTGATCACAAATTTCTCACGTTCTGTCCTGAGAAATTCTGGGATCAACGGGTGTTTAGGAAAACACAGGGTTGTGAGGCTAAGCAGGCCAAGTCCATGAGGCCAAGCAGTCCATACTCAGAGCTCCCTTGGATTTGAAAGCTACAGCAACAAAGATAAGCAGGAGAAAACACTGATTGGCTCTAGCCCGAGTGGGAGAAGTGAGTCAGAGGGGGGAAAACAGTTGAAAACTGAGGAATTTGGTTTGTAAATTGGTAAATTAGGCAATTTATCAGTCAATATAAGCAAGACAGCTCAGAGAGCGGCAGTGAGGGATGTGCTAATTTTTGTCTCTAGAGCCTTAGGAGAGGAGGCTACGCAAAACGATGGAGAGGGAGAGATGAAAGAAGGAGATGTCAAACAAGCTGATTCAGTGTGATGCTTGCAGTATGTGGGAGGTCAAGGACACTGCTGGTGCCTCTGGCTGCTACAAATGTGAGAAGTGCATCCAGGTACAGCTCCTGAAGGACTGTGTTGGGGATCCGGAGAAGCAAGTGGATGACCTCAGGTTTGTCCGAGAAACGGAGTCGTGCCTTGACAAGTCCTACAGTAAGATTGTTACACCTAAGGTACTGGAAGAGAGAAAGTGGGTGACGTTGAGAAAGGGAGGGAAACTTGGAATGCAAAGGTCCCCGGGTGTTGTACCTCTTGTGAACAGGCTTACCCACTTAGAAGCTGTCAGGACAGAAGACGTTAAAACACTGAGCGGCAGACTGGCTTGCGAAGCAAAAAGGGCTGTTGAGCCAAAACCAAAGAGGCCAACGTCAGGCAACGCCATTGTATTGGAGACTCCATTGTGAGAGGTACGGACAGGGGTTTCTGCGGCAACAGACGGGATTCGAGAATGGTGTGCTGCCTTCCTGGTGCCAGGATCCAGGATGTCACGGATAGAGTGCAGAAAATCCTCAAGGTTGAAGGTGAACAGCTGGAAGTTGTAGTGCATGTCAGCACAAACGATGTCGGAAAGAAGGGGATGAATATTCTGCAGTGTGACTTTAGAGAGCTCGGAAAAATGCTGAAAAACAGGATCTCCAGGGTTGTCATCTCCAGTTTGCTTCCAATTCCTCGTGCTGGCGAGAGCAGGAACAGGGAGATACGGGACCTGATTGTGTGGCTGAGTAACTGGTGCAGGGGACAGGGATTTAGATTCTTAGATCACTGGGATCTGTTTTGGAGTAAGGGGGAACTGTACAAAAGGGATGGATAGCATCTTAACTGGTGGGGGACCAGCATTCTGGCAGGCAGGTTTCCCACAGGAGGTGTTAAACTGAATAAGGGGGGTGGGGTGTCAAAAGAGATAGTCGACGATGGAGTTAAAGGGAAAGAGAGTAAAGGGATGGTTAATGACCCCAGAATTTTTTTTTTTTTTTTGTTTGTTTATTTTTGTTAGAAGTAAGTACAGTAGTCTGGTACTTAAGTACCTAATACATAATACATAAATACATATTTTCATTCTTGTACAACTTCATATTTTTGGTGCAATAATAAAAGAACAGTGAGAGAAAAGAGAAATAAAGAGTGTCGGAATAGATAGACAAGCAAGTAGAAACAGAAAGTAAAAAAAAATAAAGGACAGAGGTGAGAAGTTAAAAGATTGAAAGAAAAGGAAAAAGTAATAAGAAATGAAAAGATTAGGAGAGATCTTACCAATCTCATATTTTTGCCCATTCGTCACTCCAGTCCTGAACCATTTAATTTCTATGGTTATGTTATGTTGCAACCATATGCTTTGTATAAAGTTGATAAACGGAGACCAAATCTTTAAGAAATTGGTCTACTTTGCCTAGTAAGAGGAATCTCCAGACAATTTCTTCAAGATGTAGCGTTTCAGACATATTTGAGATCCACATTTTGAATGTTGGCGTATGTGCGTTTTTTTCCAAAATTTAAGTATAAGTTTTTTCGCTGTTATTAGACAAATTTAGAAAGGCTTCTTGAATAAAGTTAGTTACTTCCCTATCCTCTTTACTTCTCACTCTCCATAGATCCAAAGATAATCAATTCAGTATGGGGTTCAATTTTGTGTTAAATAGTTTTTTAGTAAAAATTCCAAAAATTTCATTCCAAATGTATACAGTTTTGTACAAGAGACAAAGGAATGTGCTATAGTGGCATTTTGAGTTAGACATTTGTCGCAGATGGGGGAACACATTTGAAATATTTTATTCAGTCTTGTTTTCGAAATAATATAATCTATGTAAAATTTTAAATTGAATTAGGTTATGTCTTACATTCATTGAACATTTGTTTACATATAATAGATTTTTATCTCCATCTATCGTTCGTTCGGTAATTTTATCATAACTCTTGTTCCCAGTCTCTTCTAATTGCTTCTGTCGTTGGTGTGTTTCTATATTTATAATTATTATTATAAGTAAGATATTAAATTGCTTGATTCTGCCTTTCTATTCATTCTTCCTCCAGTAGATCCTGGGGTTAACAGTTGATATCCTTGTATATACTTTTTCAATAAATCTTGAATTTGAAGGTATTTGAAATATTGAATTACTTTTTTCAAAATTATATTTTAGTTGTAATTGTTGGAATGATAAAAGTTTTTCCCATTTCATACATATCTCCCATCATTTTAATTCCTATTCTTTCCCAATGGGTAAACGTTTTAATCATAATGGATGGTTTGAATGATGGGGATTATTAGCTATATGGAGAAAGAAGCGATAATTTTCTTAATTTTAAAGAAAATTTTTATTTGTTTCCAAATTCGTCTTATACATGAATAATTGGATTCTTCTTGTATATTACATTGTTCAGTTTTATCGGGGAAAAGAAGGATCGCTCCTATATCTATAAGGGAACAATCCTCTTTCTCCATTCTTATCAATCTACCTGTTTGGGCAGAACTGTCCAACCAGTAGATTTATATTTTTAATATTCACTGCCCAATAATAATACAATAAGTTATTATGGGAGTGTCAGTCCCCCTGATTCTTTAGATTTCACAAGTGTTTTTTTTTTATTCTGTGTGATTTCTAATCCCATATAAAGTTTATAATATCAGAATCTAATTTTTTGAAGAATTTTTTAGGTATGTATATTGGTATTGATTGAAATAGGTACAATATTTGTTGGTAAGAAGATCGATTTTTTATCGCGTTTATATTGCCTATTAATGACATCGGCAGTGTCTTCCAAAATTTAATCAGCCCAGTTATTAAGTTATTTAATAAAGGCATATAGTTGCGTTGAGTAAATAGGATTTTATGTTCCTAGTAATTTGGATGCCCAAATATTATAAATTTTTCTGTTGTAATTCTAAAAGGGAATTTCAACAGATGTGTCTACTCTTGAGGTTTTATCGTCATAATTTCGCTTTTTTTCCAATTTATTCTATATCCTGAAAAAGAACCAAATTCCTCTATTAAATTTAGTATATAAGTGTATGCTAATTTGCGAATTTGTAATATATAATAATATGTCATCTGCAATATTAATGAAATTTTATTATTTGAGTGTTTTGGTAATATTACCCATGAAATGTTCGGATGGCTTCTTATACTTTCAGCTAAAGGCTCTATCACTAGTGCAAAAAAGCAGGGGCGATAACGCGCACCCCTGCCTATTGCCCCTTGCTAAGTGGAATTTCAGGAATATACTATATTATTAGTCCAGTATTCTAGCCGTCGGCTTATCATAATAGTTTTACCCATGAAATAAAATTATCTACCATATTAAATTTTTCCAATACTTTGAATAAATATTGCCATTCTACTTGATCAAAAGCTTTTTCTGCATCCAATGAAATAATTGCTAGTTCTTCTTCAGTATTATGTGAGTACATTTATTAGACAAACCGTCTCAAATTGTTAAATGAGTATCTCTTTGGTATGGAACCCTTGTTTGTGTCCGGTTTATTAGTTTACTAACGTATTTACTCAATCTTCTCGCTAGGGTCTTCGTTTAATATTTTTTTGGTCTGTATTTAGGAGTGCAATAGCTCTATATGAGCCTGGGTCTTCTAGATCTTTATCCTTTTTTTGTATAAGTGTAATATTGATTCAGTTAGTGTTTCTGGTAGTTTATTTTCTTTTAAAAATGTATATATATAAATCTTGCAACCTTGGAGAAATTATTTCGTAGAATCTTTTATAGAATTCCTTACTGAAGCCATCTGGTAATGGGGGGTTTTGCCGTTCTTCAAAACCAACGAACTAATTGTTTCTTCTATTTCCTGAAGCGTGAATCTGAGCCCTAATGCCTCTGTTCCATCATATTTAATTTTGGAAGATTACAATTATCTAAGAAATTTGCAATTTGAGTATTATTTGCAGAGGTTTTCGATGTATATTAAGTTTTGATAAAATTGAGCAAATCTTTTATTAATATCTTTAGGTAGTGTTAGTAATTCCCTTTGTCTGATTTAATTTTAGTAATTGTAGATTTTCTGTGTCCCCCTTTTTTTTTTCAGTTGGCGTGCTAAGAGTTTATGAGGTTTATCACCAAATTCAAAATTTTCTTGTTTTGTAAATTTGAAATAATCTCATTATTCTGGCCGATAAAATTTTATTAGTTTATATTTTAGTATTATTATCTTATTATGTTTATCTATAGTTGGTTCTTTGGCATTTCTGAATCTAATTGTCTAATTTCTTGTTCTAACTGGCAATTGTTCAGTATTATTCCTTTTTATTTTTGGAAAGCTTGATATGAGATTATAATTCCTCTAATAAATGCCTTTATTAAAAGTTTCCCATAATAAAGAGGGTGAAATATCTGGTGTATCATTTGTCTCAAAGAAAGAATCACATCTGCTCTTTTAAATATGTGAGCAACCTTGAGAGTTATTTAAAATTTGGGGGTTAAACCTCCAAAACGAATTTTAATATGGCATTCCTTCTAATTTTAAAGAAAAAGTTTACGGGGAATGATCAGAAATGAGTTACTATTATATATTTAGGAATTTTATGTATATGGAATTAGTTTTGTGTCCACTAAGAAATAATCAATACGAGAATAGTTTTATGTACTGTTGAATAAAATGAATATTCCCCTAACTTAATGGGTTAGCGATCCTCCATACCTCTGCTTATATATTAGAATTTTTCATGTATGTATTTAGGAGTTCAACTCGTTTTAGATTTTTATGTTGTCCTTTTTTGTTTTGCTGATTTATATCCAAATATGGATCTAAAACACAATTCAAATCTCCCCCTTTTATCACATTTTGATGATTAAGTTCTGAAATTATATCCCAAATTTTTACTAAAAAATTGGGGGGTCAAAAATTGGAGTATCCAAATACGTGACTCCTTATATCAAGTAAGTGGAGTAGAATAAATTTCTCCGTAACTATGACGTATCCTCCCCTGCTATATATTGCTTATAGTATTCTTTAATTTAAATGGTAGTACCTTTACGAATGATATAATAGCCGGTGGCCTCTAGATTTAGAAGTAAATGAAGAGGTAGTATGTTTGCCCAATCCAATTTGCCTTCAATCTTATCTGGTGTTTGATATTTCAGATGCGTCTACTTGTAAGAAATTAATGTCACTTTTTAAGGGGGCTTTTTATTGGGCAATGATCTTACCCCTTTTTATTTGGTTCATTAGCGCCCCTTATATTCCAACTACAAAGCGTGATTCCTCCAGTTTTATTTTGTTTATCGTCTTGCATTATGGATCATGTTAATCCTTTACTTCCATATGGTGCAACCAAGAACCTTATAACTCCAGAGAAGGATGATCATCCCCAGCTGTTAAGTTTTGTTGGCATCTCTCCTTCAGAAATAGACCTTGAAAAAGACCAGAAAGTGTAGAGTCGTGAAAAGATAATTAACAAACAAAAAGTGATATTATAATATCCATAAAATAAAGATATTATAATTAAAAAAACAAGCCACCAACAGGTGGTAGAAAAATGGTTATTGACTTCCGTAGATGTTTTTATATGTTTCGCTCTGCCCCCTTGACCAATTTATTAATTGGAAGAGAGAGCGATACAAAGTTCAAATTATATAATATTATATATAATAAAACATACTCCAATAGCTAGATTAGAAATGTTTATTCTTCCAGGAGGAAAAACAAAATAAAAAAGTAGTTTCCAAATTAATTATATATTTAAATATAACAGTAATTATGTTAATTAGTATCCATATCTATCAATTATGCCTAGTTTTTATTTACAATTAAGTCTCAAACTTTGTATCAGACACCAGCAGGTCCAAGGGGTTAAACCAAATTCAGACCTTGGATAATTTCCAAGTATCTGAATCTCCTCCCCCCTTTAGCACGATCTAGATTAATCTACTGTATCCATAAAAGTGTTAGTATGTTATTAAACTACCAATTTTATTAATTATATATTTTATGTTTAGTATGTAAATATATGTTTCTTTAAATCGTATTCTATATTACACTATATTCATCAATTTTTTTCCCCGCCACAGTTCTTTACTTTGTCAGTCCCTTTGTTGAAATGAAAACTTAAAATCCGACCTTGAATTAACATTCCAAAGATAAAGTCAATTACTGTGGCCTCGAGGAAGATTCGCCATTTTAACAAGAGCTGGTCTTTTTTGTATGTTGAAAAAAAAGAGACACAGTCCCTTTCTTTGTCGCTTCTCCTCGATGTTATTGTATGAGAACCAACTCCTAACGATCAGTAGACCTCCTTTGTGATACTTTGTGCATATTTAAATGCCTCTTCTGGATCCGTGAATGCACGTTTCAACAATGGTTATAAAGAAATTCTCAATTTAGCGGGATATACTATCCCCATATCTTACTCCCGAGACCTCTTTCAGTAGTCTTCTCGTGTTTGTAAACTTATTCCTCTTTTCCATGACTTCAGCTGGAAAATCACGGAAGAATCTTAGTTTGTCTTCTCCAAACATCAAATTCCCTCCATATGGAATCTTTTTCATAATTCCTTCCAAGGTTGAAATGTCATAGAATTTCAGAATAATCTGTCTTGGGGGGGCAGTTAAGCTTGCTTGAGCCTTACGTCGGACTCGGTGAGCCATATCTGAGGATAATTGGATTAAAAGAAGGAAAGGAGATTGGACAAAACTTTCAGGAGTTTGCTGCCAATTTACTCAAACAAGTACTTAAGCTGCCTGAAGCCCCGAGAATAGAAATGACCCCAGAATTAATGGGAAAGGAAGCTCACAAAGGGATAGGAGAGTAAGGCCAAGTGTAATAGGGATCGATGTGAAAGGTGAGATGCGTAAAGAATTAAAAGTAAAAGAAGTAAAGTAGATGAGTTTGAGGCTCAGTTAGCGGTTGGTAGATATGACATTGTGGGGATTACTGAGACGTGGCTGCAGGAGGATCGGGCCTGGGAACTTAATATTCAGTGTTATACATCCTATAGAAAGGACAGGCAGGTGGACAGAGGAGGGGGAGTAGCTCTGCTGGTGAGGGATGGAATTCAGTCCCTTGCGAGGTAAGACATACAGACTAACGAGGTAGAGTCACTGTGGATTGAGTTGAGGAATTGTAAAGGCAAGAAGACACTAATGGTGTTATTTAGAGACCCCCAAATAGTAGCCTGGATGTTGGGTGTAAGTTGCAGCAGGAGTCAAACTGGCATGTAACAAAGGTAATGCCACTGTGGTGATGGGGGATTTCAATATGCAGGTAGACTGGGAAAATGGGTTCGGTGGTTCTGGACCCAGAAACGAGAGTTTGTAGAATGCCTCTGAGATTGGGTTCTTAGAGCAGCTTGTAATGGAGCCAACCAGAGAAAAGGCAACTCTGGATTTAGTGTTGTCCAATGAACAAGATATGATAAGAGAACTCGAGGTAAAGGAACCGCTTTGGAGTATGATCATTAATATTGATTAGTTTTTAATCTGCAATTTGAGAAGGAGAAGGTTGAATCGGAAGTGGCAGTGATGCAGTTGAACAAAGGGGACTATGAAGGCATGACAGGGAAGCTGGCCAAAGTAGACTGGAAAGGATCCTAGCAGAATGACAGTTGGAACAGCAATGGCAGGAATTTCTGGGCATTAAGCCGGAAGACGCAGGATCATTTCATTCCAAAAAGGAAGAAATTCTAAGGGGGAGTGGGAGGCAACCGTGGCTGACAAGAGAAGTTAGGGATAGAATAAAACTAAAAGAAAAAATGTATAACAACAGCAAAGAGTAGCCGGAATCCAGAGGATTGATAGGAAACATTCATAGGAGAACATAAGGAAACAAAACGGGAAATACGGGCTGAAAGGGTGATGAAGTATGTAGGGGAAACTGGCCAGGAATATAAAGTGGACAGTAAAAGCTTCTTTAGATATGTTAAGGGAAAAAGAGTAGCAAAGTCAAATGTGGGCCCCTTGAAGGCAGACACAGGTGTATTAATTATGGGCAACAAGGAAATGGCAGAAGAGTTGAATAAGTACTTCAGATCTGTCTTCACTAAGGAGGACACAAACAATCCCCCAGATGTACTGGAGGGCAGAAGATCTAAGGGGGTAGAGGAACTGACAGAAATTTTCATTAGGCGATAAATAGTATTGGGTAAGCTAATGGGACTGAAGGATGATAAATCCCCTGGACCTGTTGGTCTGCATCCCAGGGTCCTCAGGGAGGTGGCTCTAGAAATAGTGGACGCATTGGTGATCATTTTCCTATGTTCAATAGAATCAGGATCAGTTCCTGTGGATTGGAGGATAGCTAATGTTATCCCACTTTTCAAGAAAGGAGTGGGAGAGAAAACGGGGAATTACAGACCAGTTAGCCTGACTTCGGTGGTGGGAAAGATGCTGGTGTCAATTATTAAAGTTGGAATAATGGAGCAATTGGATAACAGTAAAAGGATTAGTCCAAGTCTACATGGATTTATGAAAGGGAAATCATGCTTGACTAATCTTCTGGAATTTTTTGAGGTTGTGACAAGTAAAATGGATGAAGGGGTGCCAGTGGATGTAGTGTATCTAGACTTTCAGAAAGCTTTGATAAGGTCCGCACGGGAGACTGGTGAACTAAAATAAGACACATGGTATTGGGGGTAGGGTGTTGACATGGATAGGAAATTGGTTGGCAGACCGGAAGCAAAGTGTAGGAGTGAACGTGGATCCTTTTCAGAATGGCAGGCAGGTGGCGAGTGGAGTGCCGCAAGGCTCGGTGTTGAGGCCGCAACTGTTTACCTATATATATTCATGATTTGGAAGAGGGAATTAGGAGCAACACTAGCAAGTTTGCAGATGACACAAAGCTGGGTGGCAGTGTGAACTGTGAATAGGATGTTAGGATGTTGCAGGGTGACCTGGACAGGTTGAGTGAGTGGCAGATGCTTGGCAGATGCAGTATAATATAGATAAATGTGAGGTTATCCATCTTTGCGGCAAAAACAAGGGGGCAGATTATTATCTCAATGGGGTTGGTTGGGTAAGAGGGATTTACAGTGAGACCTGTTGTCCTTGTATTACCAGTCACAATGAAATTGGCGTGCAGGTAACAGCAGGCAGTGAAGAAGCTAATGGAATGTTGGCCTTCATAACGAGGATTTCAGTACAGGAGTAAAGAGGTTCTTCTGTAGTTGTATAGGGCTCTGGTGAGACCTCATCTGGAATATTGTGTACAGTTTTCGTCTCCTAATTTGAGGAAGGACATCCTTGTGATTGAGGCAGTGCAGCGTAGGTTCACAAGATTGATCCCTGGGATGGGCAGCTGGTAGGGACTGTCATATGAGGAAACATTGAAAAGACTAGGCTTGTATTCACTGGAGTTTAGAAGGATGATGGGACGTTTTCTTATAGAAACATATAAAATTATAAAAGGACTGGACAAGCTAGATGCAGGAAAAATGTTCCCAATGTTGGGTGAATCCAGAACCAGGGGCCACAGTCTTAGCATAAAGGGGACCTCATTAAGAGGTGAGAAAAAACTTTTTTACCCAGAGAGTTGTGAATTTATGGAATTCCCTGCCACAGAGGGCAGTGGAGGCCAAATAACTGGATGGATTTAAGAGAGAGTTGGATAGAGCTCTAGGGGCTAGTGGAGTCAAGGAATATGGGGAGAAGGCAGGCACGGGTTATTGATAGCGGACGATCAGCCATGATCATAATGAATGGCGGTGCTGGCTCGAAGGGCCGAATGGCCTCCTCCTGCACCTATTTTCTATGTTTCTATGTGCTGGAGAGCCGTTGCTGAGGGAGGGATGGAAGCAGCGGGCGGGGACAAATGCGGGAAGCCGGGGCTGGCGAGTGATTGCCAGGCTGGTTAGTGTTTGCGGGGCTGGTGAGTGTCTCGCTGCAGCTCCGGCCATGGAGCTGCCCCAGTGCAAGAGTCCCGGGCCGTCGGAGGCGTTGCGCCGCTGCCGTGAGAGTCTCTGTTCCGAAGGACAGGGAGGGACTTTTCAAAGGTGAGTGGGCGAGGAAAGGGAAGGAGAGGAAGACAGTGGGGAGAGGGGAGAGAGGGAGGGAGAGAGGGAGGGAGGGAGAGGGAGAGAGGGAGAGAGGGAGAGAGGGAGAGAGGGAGAGAGGGAGAGAGAGAAAAAAAGAAATCTTAGAAGCAACTTTGTCACATTCATTTACTAATTGTTCTACGAAGATTCTAGAATATTGGATATGAAATATTTAAATAATCTCGAAAGTTATTAATATTACTATGATTCAGACCCAAAGTTAATCATACTTGGAATACCGGAACGGAACAAATAATTACAAGGAATCAAAGAACTTTTATCGACTATTCTTTAATATTGGGGAAAAAATTAATATTTAAAATTTTGGAAGGCCCTGTATCCCAACAACAATTAAAATGTGGAATACAGAAATGACGGAGACACTTCACTTGGAGAGATTGAGACTTGTCCTTATGGACAGGTTAGATCTCTTCAAGGAGATTTGGTCTCCCTATATTAAATATCTAAAGGGTCACAATGGTTCGGGCGCAGGGACTTGACTGAGGCTCTGAATATCTGAATGGATGAAGAAATACATATAACAAATCTTGAATGTATCTCCAAGAATGGATTATTTAGTTATACTTCAATCTCCATCAAACTTTTCACATTTTCTTTTCTATTTTCTATTCTCTTTCTCTATCTTCCTATCTTTAATTAAGGAAAAAAATTTATAGAAACATATTATATAAATTTTTAATACGTACACACTTATTTTCTGTTCGTATGAAAAGATTATAGATGTCTTAAACTTGTAATTATATAAAACTATGTATTTTCAATTATACCAATAATATTTGAAATATAAAGTTAACAATAATACAAACATTATTAATATTTTGATAACCATTATGAATATCATAAAACTTTGTTTTAAGATTGGGTATTACGTAAGTTATATTAGCGGGGATTTCTATTGGTAATTAGAAGATGAAATATCTATGATTTGAGAAATCTAAGTGTATTGCTTATTTTTAGGAATATACTACATATACTCCCAATTATATAAAATAAATAACCACGAATGTATAATGGATAATATTACAATTACATAAATAGTATTAATCGATATCAATATGATATAATTTTGTATATTACACAACTCTCAATGTCGTATAAGAGTGTAATCGGTATATAATTGTTTCTATAATAAAAAAATTAAAAATAAAAAATAAAAATAATAAAAAGAAAAAGAGAGGGGGGGAGAGAGAAAGAACGGGGGGAGATAGGGGGGCAAAGAAACAAGGGAGATAGAGGACAGAGAGAAAACGGGAAAGAGGGGGGTAGAGAGAGCAAGTGAGGTGGTGGGAAAAAGCGGAAGTGATGTGGGGGAGATAGGGGTGAGTGTGTGGATGAGAGCAAGAGAGGGGGGAGAGAGGGAGAGGGAGAGAGAATTAGGAGGAGGAGGGGAGAGGCGATGGTAGAGAGGGGGGGGGGGCGAGTGAGGTGGGAGGGGATGAGAGGGGAGAGAGAGAAGAGAGGCGAGAGAGAGGGGGGGGTGAAATGAGGCGAGAGAGAGGGGGGGGAGATGGAGTGAGGTGGGTGGGGGAAGAGGGAGAGGCGAGAGAGAGGGATGAGGGGAAGAGGGGAGGGCGAGAGAGAGAATGGAGAGAGGGGGAGAGTGAGGAGAAGGAGCAGGGGAGAGAGAGAGGGGGTGAGAGAGGGGGAGTGAGAGGGGGTGAGGGAGAGTCGGAGAGAAGAAGGAGAGAGCGAGAGGAGAGAGGGTGGTGAGAGGACAGAGTGCAAGAGAGGGGAGGAGAGGAGAGAGAGAGATGGGGGAAGAGTGAGGTGGGAGGGAGGAGAAGAGTGGAAAGAGGGGAGAGGGGAGAGGGGGAGAGAGTGGGGGGGAGAGAGTGAAGAGTGAGTGGGGGGAGAGAGAGGGTGGGATTATAGAGGCAGGGCTGCCAACTCACAAGCATTGAGCGTGAGAATCACGCATTTCGCTAAATTCTCATGCTGATCACAAATTTCTCATGCTCTGTCGTGAGAAATTCTGTGATCAACGAAAATTTCAAAACTAATATCAACTGCATGGGCCAGGGGAGTTGGAAGCAGAAGCAGCGACGGGGACAGGTGCGGACGGGGAGCGGGGATGGCGAGTGTTTGCTGGGCTGGCGAATGTTTGCTAGGCTGGCAAGTCGCTCACTGCAACTCCAGTCATGGAGCAGCCTCAGTGCAAGAGTCCCGGGCCATCAGAGGCATCGGAAGCATTGAGCTGCTGCTGTGAGAGTCTCTGTGCCCAATTCGCCCAGGTGACCGGCATGGATCAGGCTGCGGCTCGGTGCATCCCGGAGGACAACCAATGACTTCTGGAAGTAAGTACCAAGCACTGGGTAGGAGAAAAACGGTGGAAGATAGTGGACTTCAAATGGGAGTGGTTGGAGAAAGCACCCTGCTTGCCTGCTAGATTTTCACTTACTGTAACTACAGGAAAAATCTTCCCGATGTTGGGGGAGTTCAGAACCAGGGGTCACGGTTTAAGAATAAAGGGCAGGCCAGTTAGGACTGAGATGAAGACAAACTTTCTTCATCGCAGAGAGTTGTGAATCTGCCACAGAAGGCAGTGCAAGCCAATTCACTGGATGTTTTAAAGAGAGAGTTGCATTTAGTTACTGGGGCTAATTAAATCAAGAGATATGGGGAAAAAACTCGGAACGAGGTACTGATTTTAGATGAATAGCCATGACCGTATTGCATGGCAGTGCTGGCTCGAAGGGCCGAATGGCCATTTCCTGCACCTATTTTCTATGTTTCTATGCTTGAGTATATGGCAATAAAACTCAATCACTTGATTTTGAAGCATTCATGCATGGTGGAGGTATAATGTAATCATAGAGTGATACAATGTGAAAACAGGCCCTTCTGAGCAACTTGCCCACATCCGCCAACATGTCCCAGCTACGCTACCTGCTTTTGGTCCATATCTCCAAAGCTGCCCTATCCATGTATCCGTCTAACTGTTTCTTCAATGTTGGGATGGGCCCTGCTTCAACTACCTCCTCTGGCAACCTGTTCCATACATCCCTTGTGTGGAAAAGGTTACCCCCTAAAAAGTTACTCTTCAAAATAATTAATATAAAAAGATTGAAATCATACTTCTACAACGCACTAAAACATGATTTTAATACATCAAATTTCAAAAAGTCTCTACCCTGGGAGGGGGGACACCCCACTTACACACCCTCTCCCCACTCGGTTGCTCCACTCCTTCACTGGGTATAACCATATAACCATATAACAATTACAGCACAAAAAAGTGGGGGGGAAAGGAGGAAGGGGGGAAAACAGGACCTCTCGGCCCTTCCAGTCCGTGCCGACCATTTGTTTTCCCCTAGTCCCATCTACCTGCACTCAGACCATACCCCTCCATTCCCTTCACGTCCATATACCTATCCACTTTACTCTTAAATGTTAAAATCGATCCTGCCTCCACCACTTCTGCTGGAAGCTCATTCCACACAGCCACCACCCTCTGAGTAAAGAAGTTCCCCCTCACGTTACCCCGAAACCTCTGTCCCTTAATTCTCATGTCATGCCCTCTTGTTTGAATCTTCCCTACCCTCAATGGGAAAAACGTATCCACGTCAACTCTGTCTATCCCTTTCATCATTTTAAAGACCTCAATCAAGTCCCCCCTTAACCTTCTGCGCTCCAAAGAATAAAGACCTAACTTGTTCAACCTTTCTCTGTAACATAGTTACTGGAACCCTGGCAACATTCTAGTAAATCTCCTCTGTACTCTCTCTATTTTGTTGACATCCTTCCTATAATTAGGCGGCCAAATGCCTAGTTCAGACGGAGAACACTGCCAGATGTGAGCAGGGAACTGAGGCCAATTCTCCATGCTGTCTGGATCCCAATGCTCAGCGCTTCATGTTTCAGAGTTGGCTAATGTTATTGATTTGTAATTAGCCTGATTTGTAATTAGTTGACAAAATCTTAATTTATTAATCTGGAATATCCAAGGGGATGGGATAAGTGTAATATTAAAATGACATGCAAGGTGTCAGGCTGTCTGTCACAACATACAGCCCCGATAACCCATTATTTCCTTCAGTTAAATATTGGGAAGGTAGCACTATTGTCATTTGCCACTCAACTATTATGTTTGTTTACTTCACTGACTATTTCTAACCCCCCCCCCCCCAATTCCTTTGACAGGTTGAATAGAAATGTCCCCAATCTCGTTGTTTTATTAATTGAACTCATAGATGAACATCCTCAAGGAGTGTAATCAGATGGAAACTGATTCAGATGCGATATTTAAGAGCTTGTTCAAAGAAGGGAAATATTATAAAGGAGTGACAGAGATACTTGCAGGGGAATGTGTGAAGAGATTATTATTTGTCCTGGTTCAAGCTAAAACTAAAGACATCTGAAGATTCAAAGTTTAATATAGTAATTGTACTGATACTGACCCGCAACCAACCACGTGATGAATATCATCCATTCCGGAGGTTTGACTTTGATGATGCCATTTAAACCACTTGGATTTCAATCACTTCAATGTAAACGTAATTGGGAATGGAGAGTATTGGAACAAATATTTGCCCTCTGTACATATTACATTATCAACTGTATGCATGTTGATAGGTGCAATCAAAACAAAGATCTTTTTATCATTGTTGTGTTATGAATACCACAGAACATATTATGTACTTTCTAGATCACATTTAATAGAATAATATTGCTTAAATATATAGTTATTGGACTTTGCATTTCGGAAAAGTCCCAGCTGAGAGGAAGACAGCAAAATACTGAAAATATTGGGCATGAAAATGCATTCAGGACAGTTTGTTAGGAAAATGAAAGAAATGGTAACAGAATACTTATACAGCTGAGTGAGTATAATTTTATGGATGATAAATTGTGTCCAACCAATTGATGACTTATTTGACAAGGTAACTAGCATGTTAGATAACAAGGAAGCCAATGGATGTAGCAAATTTTGTTATAGATAATTTGGTCTGTGAAGTGCCCCATAAAAGATGACTGCATTAGATAAGCACCTGTGGACTTGAACGTAATAAGTTAAGTCCAGGGAGTCAGATATGGGGCTTTATGTGAGGGCCAGATATATTGTCAGTGCAGAGGGGCTAGGAGCAAGGCCAAGTGTGCATCCAGAGTCAAGGTCTGGAATAGTACTTGGTGTGCAGTCAAAGCTTGGACCAGGAGAATGTTCAGCACTGGGAACCTAAGCAGGTAAGCAGCTATGATCAGGGTAGAATGGGGGGGTGGGGGGGGGGCAGGTGTAAGGCTGGACTCGGGGTCAGGAATGAGAGAAGGTATGCAACTGGAGCCAGGGCCAGGAGTAGTACCAGGTGTGCAGTGAGACCCAGGTTGGTCAACATGGGCCAAGTGTTTGATTATAATCTGATTTCCATACATAATATATACTAAGATCAGTCATGTGCTGCACATGTTGACAGAGCCTGTACTATACTGTGGAATGTAATTAGGAATGTAATTTAGTCTAACCTTATTCATAGCTAATCCAATTTAAAGCATATATTGCATTCAAGTGTAAGTTAAAAGGCTCGCTACAGTATGTACCATATTGCACAATTTCAAGCTGAAAAATGCAAATGTCCGATACCAATGGGGACACACACTCTCCTTCCACCACCCCCCCCCCCCCCCCCCCCCCCCCCCCGGTCTCTACACACCCTCTGGCTTGGTCTCTCGCAATTTCTCACTCCCAGCTCTCACCCAATGTTGGCAACCCTGAAATAGCCTTATCTCATAGCTGTAACTGAGGCTGGCCTGTGGTAAACCCAGACATTCTTTAACATGGTGTAACATTAACACCAATGCACTTGTCCATTACTGTGCACCACTCCTGCTGATTTCTGCTGGACATAAAAACATCCTGTGAATTCTAAATGTTTTGCTTCTATTAATCTTTAGATTAATTTAACAGGCTTTCGTTCTGTGACCCAGTTTCAGCATCAGCAATAGCTTGAAATGTAAACTGAACAAAGTTCTCTGTCTCCTTTTGTAGCTATGAAATACTGAATTTCTGTTGGAATATTTTGACTCCCAAATGTCCTCTTTGAGTCACAATGACACAGGGCTGGCTGAAGTGAAATTTATTTTGAATTTATTAAAATCACATTAATTCACCAATGGAATGCAATCTTTACAATTACAACAAAATATTATGAAACGGGAGAATACGATTGTCTGCTTCTTTGAGCTAAATATACACATTAATGGCAATGTGCTTAATCATCTCCAGTTTATATTAATTTCTTGGCAAAACCCCCACTTCCTTCCAACAGCAAACAACTCACAATAAAAGTTACAATAAAAGAGACATTAAAAATAAATGCTATATTTAAAGTCATATTCAGAATGGACAGGTCATTAAAATGCTCTCTCACCCCAACCTATATACTACGCACTACCTGTATTATTGATTATATACCCATTCCCTCCATTTTACAATCGCTAGTAATAATAATGATCTCTGATTCCAAAAAACTATAGAAAGATAACAAACATATATACACATCAAAACTAATGCATTATTTAAAACAACGTTGGATTAAAAAAAAATGAATTTAAAAAAAGTGTTTGGCCAGTCACTTTACAGCTAAATTCTCTGGCAGAAATCTGTGATCTTTTAAGCAAGATGGCCATCACAAAACCCGTGGGTATGGTAACAGATTTGGGTTTAAATGTATTTAATTTACATTGAAATCAAACTTTCTATATAAGTCCATAGTTTATATCTGTATTTTAACTACCATTGTACAAAAGCATAGATATTCAGTATTTTGCAATCATTCAAAATAAAAAGATTTAATAAAAGAGAGTTGACCACACTGTCAACCAGAGAGTTGGGGATGGAATAGGCCTATCCATTTATCCCCATTCCCTCGACAAATAATGATGCCATTGTATGCAGCCTTCAATAAAACACCTGCATAAATAATGTAAAGTAATTGCAGTAAACTTAAAACAACTTTTACTTATTGTATTTGTATTTTCAGTACAAGTTTGGATTATAATATTTCAAAATTATTTATCACTTTTTTCAATTAGAAGATATATATTTTTGGACAAGTAATGTTAATAGTACTTTGAAGAAAAGTATTCATATGAGCAAATAAACAATATCGGGATCTCCTTTCTCAATAAATGATGCAGAGTTGAACATTTATTTTATACGAAGAGAATGTCTTGTGAAATAATAACAGAAACACCTGCTAACACTCAGCAGCCCAGGAAGCATATGTGGAGAAAGAAAACTAGTTTCATGTTGAAAAATGTTCACTTGTCATTTAATTGATGAAAGGTTATCAAACTGAAATGTTAACTGCTTTTCTCACAGATGCTGCCTGAATGTTTTCAGCATCTGGACGTGTTGGTTTGGTGATGATGATCCGCAAAGCACTTTGATCTGTAAGTGCTGAGCAATATCTTGAGTGATCCTGTACATTGGGAGAAAAGCAGGACCAGTGAACATATAGGTGTAAAGTACAACAATGCAGCATTAGATATCAGAATTATAGAAGCTTCATTCGCATAGTGTTTAAGAATGTGATTGAGTTTTACTTTACTTATCAGTCATTTCCCCACTACATGGAATTCTAATTGTGAAAATGGGGTTAAGGATTGATGTGTAAATTCAGTGAGGTTTGATTCAATGGCAAGCTCATAACATCCAACACAAATGTATTCCTTCAGTTATTAAAAGTGGTAAAAAGGAGCTAAGATGCCAGTTGGTGACTTTATATTTGTAACCTTCACAGCGAGACTGGTGTGGCTGCAGAGGGCCATTGTTTTATGGCCAAAGCCCCAGCATGAAGCAAGCAGGAAGACTCTTCCGAGTCCTACTTACGAGGAGCCATTCGAAACCTGATTCTTAATTTCACCAAAGGCCCGGTCAGATAAGATCAGTTCACTTCAGGTCTAGAAATAGCCACAAATATATGTGTCGTCTTGTGGAGCAGAAATATGTAGAAACAATTATTTTGGCTTCCGAAAAACATCAGAGGTCTCCTACAACTCCTACAGCTACTTAACAGCTACTAGGGTCTTCCACCAACACCCCAGTAACAGAAAACTCAAATAAACTGTGGATGTTGAAAATTTGGAATAAAGGTTTTTCAACCCAAAATGTGGACTTTGTTTCTGTAAAATGAATGCTGCCTCATCTGTTTGGAGTTTCCAGCATGTTGCTGCTTGTATCCCAAATAATAAAAAACAGTGCAAAATATTGAATTCTGGAAATAGTCAGCAAGGAAGATTGCAACTGTAGGCAGAGAAACAGATAACAATTTAGGCCAATGGTCTTTCACCAGAGCTGGGACATGTTAAAGATGGAACAGGTTTAAAGCAGGAATGAAATAAGGCAAGGAGTAGCGAGTGCAGAATGGAAGATATGAGATAGAACAGTAACCAAGTGAGATTGAATGAGTGATGCTGGCTGAGAGAAAGTGTTAAACACTAGTGAATAATGAAAATTATGTTTGGAGGAGATGTTAAGCAAGAGGATAGAAGCGAAATATGGAAAAGAGCCAAAATAATTGGAACACTGGAAAGGTAAGATCAAAGCCTGGAATGGTTCATCATCTGCAATTACTTAATTGGATACTGAGTCATGAATGACTGTACAGAAGGTGAGGTGCTGTTCCTGAAACTTTCAATGAGTTTTGTAGGAACCATGTAGATTGTTGACGACCGAGAGATCAAGTGAAAGTGGGCTGGAGACTTAAAGTGGAAGCTAAGATTCACGCACAGATTGAATGGGGATGCTCATCAGACTGTACTCCAAACTGCATTTGGTTTGCTCAGTGTAGATTACTTGATATCATGATCAGTGAATGCAATACATTAAATTACATTTGAAAGGCTGATTAAAGAGCTGGATGGGAAAGGGGGAAGAGGCAAAAGATATAAAAGGGCAGGTGCACATATAAGTGTTGTGGCAAGGGAGTGGTACTGGCCGAGACGAAAGAATAATCTAGTATTTCCGAGAAAGTTTAATCCTTCAGAATATTGTAGGGAGAGGTGGGCATGCATTTAGTGGTGGCATCATTTTGGAGATCAGAAATTGCAGTGGAATCTGAAGAGGTGGAAGGTGAGAGCAAGAGGAACTCTATCCTTGCTCATGGTGGAAGGAGATGCTTTGAGATCAGAACTGATGGGAATGGAACGGGCACAGTCAAGAGTCTTGTCACCTATTGTTGGGAAGGAGCACTGGTTAGGGAGAAAGATATATATGCCCGAAGCAATGCTGCAGATGGTGGTATCCACAGATGTAATAGTGAAGTAGGAATTGAGAGAAGGGAATGGAATACTTACAGGAAGCAGGAAGGAAGTGTTGTTAACTATCTGTGCAAGCCCACAGATTCCACACAATTACCTTGATTCACTTTCTCCCACGGGTCTTTTCTACCAGTAGCCCTGTTCTCGTCAGTCTAAAACCTACATCATCTCTAACCTTTCCTAGTTTTGATGAACAATGATTAACTTCGTTTTTATTAACTTAATTATTAACTTAATTTTAGTATCAGTAATGCTTGACCCATTGAGTTTATTCTGTTCTGATGTCATGCATCTGGTGCTTTGATTGAGCACCATCAGTTATGGCATTTGGCTGGATAGCACACTAAATATCCTCCTCACCTATCCTCCTATGTGTTTATCTTGTTGATAACAAACAAGGAGAACTTTAAGACAAAAGATAAAAGATGAAGAATACATGACCTGGCCATATTACCCAATATGTTTGGTTGTATTTTACAAAGATTTAATTATCTCAAAGTCCCTTGTGAACTAATTCAATTAATTTGCAGGATCCCAATATATTAATTCCTCAGATAGACACAGAACATTGGAGTAACTCAGAGGGTAAACCAGCATCTGCAGTTCTTTCATATTAAATCCTCCATTTTGCTTAGGCAGGTGTGATTTGTACATTTACATATGGTGAATGTTAGCAATTAAATATTCTTGTACATTATTATTAATTTTGTATGTGATTTATGAACTCTTTATCTCTTAACAAATAACTCATTTTCTTTTCAGAAAAAGGAGCTATAAAAATCCTTGAGGTTGATGTGGGTTTTGAGTTTGTTCCTGCTTTGAACAGCACACACAGTTCTGAGCCAGATGGCCCTTGAAGTTTCAGAGCATTTAGCATCCATTACTTATGCCTAAGATTGTGCAGAGGTCTGATCGCTACAGTTAACATGCATCACAACATATTCAGCCTTTTAAACCAAAGCACGTGAGCTACCCCTTTTCTCTTGATGCTTGAGGAAGCACCAGAGGGAAGTGCTAACTGGTGACAGAATGAACACATCTCCAGCAGAAAATCAATGCTTCTTTTTCTTCAGATTTATCTCACCATTGTCATATTTCAAGCCCTTGCAGCCGATATCATCACACTCACCTTTAATTTAGAAAATGTTGGCATCCAGATGTTCATTAAGAATGTGAATTTGATTGTGAAGTTGAACCGGTCGCTGCAGACTAAAACAAAAGAGATGAAAATTTGACACTCAGCAACTGGAACTATTTATCTCCCACTTTACAATACAGGAGTTCGCAATGTTACATCAGTTGCAGGTCAATGAAATTTGGCCTCGTGGACTTCACACAACACTGCCGTGGAAATCATGTGAAAGAAAACAAATAAACAAACACAATCTTTATTTTGTGATGCCTGCGCATATGGCTTTGTGTTATAGAAAATCTCAATACCGACTGTTTATGAGGAAGTCCATAATGCAGGGATAGTGCCTATTTCTCGATTCTTTTAACGTTTCAAAATATCGAGAATGATTAAAAATCTACCAATCTATGTAATTCTGTTGCTGTTAACTGTCATTTCTTAAAGCAGAAGTTCCCAATGGAAAAGAGCATTAGATTTAGGATTATAGAATTGTTGCAGTACAGAAGCCCATTCAGCAGAGAGAGTAAATACAACATCTTAGTAGATCAATTCCATATTCTCTTGATTCTTTTCTACCATAGCCCTGCTAATTATTTTCTGTTTAGAGTCATAGTTAGGATAGGCTGTCAGAACTGATTTCCCAGGATGAAATATCAAATACTAGAGGGCATTGCATTAAGGTAAGGGAAGCAAAGTTTAAAGGAGATGTGCTGTTACAGAAAGCATGGTGAGTGCCAGGAACGTGCTGCCAGGGGTGGTGGTGGAGGAAGATACAATAGTGGCCCTTAAAAGACTTTTGGATGGATATGCAGGGAAAGGTGAGATATGGACTGATCTTAGCATCATATTTGGCACAGGTATTGTGGTCTGAAGAATACTGTTCCATGTTCTATGTTTCCTCTTGAAATATTTGATAGATTCTGTATTCCCCACTCTTAATGTGTAGGAAGGAACTGCAGATGCTGGTTTAAACCAAAAATAGACACAAAAAGCTGGAGTAATTCAGGACAGGCAGAATCTCAAGAGAGAAGGAATGGATGTTGTTTCGGGTCGAGACCATTCTTCAGTCTGAAGAAGGATCTCAACCCGAAATGTCACCCATTCCTTCTCTCTAGAGATGCTGCTTGTCCTGCTGAATTACTCCAGATTTTTGTGTCTCTAAGCAGGTTCCATTTTAATACTACTCTCTAATTAATATACATTTCTTCTCATATCTTCTCTTTATCCAGTCCCACCAATTTCAGGCCTGTGTCCCTAAGTAACTTTGGACAGGGTAGATGGACGGAAGGCGTTCTCAATCAGTGATGGGCAAGGATCTGGAGAAACAGATTTAATGCTTGGGACAAAATTTAGATTGGGGATGTGAAGGCAAACTTATTTTTTACTTAGAGACTGGTGATAATTATGAAATTATTGCTTGTGAGCATGTGGATGGAAAGTCATTAGGGTTTAAAGGGAGTATGAAAGAACTGCAGATGCTGGTTTAAATATACATTTAATTAAATATATATAAAGATGCTGGTTTAGTCTGAAGAAGGGTCTTGACCCGAAACGTCAGCCATTCCTTCTCCAGAGATACTGGCTGACCCGTTGAGTTACACCTGCATTTTGTGTCTACCTAGGGTTTAAAGGGAGTCAGATAGTCATACCAAAGAGGAAATGATTTGCAAGATTCTGGGAAAGTAGATAAGGATGAATGGATTGACCTTTCGGGAGCAGGCACTGATATTTCAGCTTACTTTAGATACAATGCGGAAACAGGCACTTCAGCCCACCAAATCCTTGCAGACCAGCGATCATCCCGTACACTAGCACTTTCCTACACATTAGTGACAATTTACAATTTTACCAAGTCAATTAACCTACAAACCTGAATGTCTTTGGAGGGTACACAAAAGGCTGGAGAAACTCAGCGGGTGCAGCAGCATCTAAGAAGCGAAGGAGAGAGGCGACGTTTCGGGTCGAGACCCTTCTTCAGACTGGTCAGGGATCAGGGAAACGAGAGATATAGACGGTGATGTGGAGAGATAAAGAACAATGAATGAAAGATATGCAAAAAAGTATCGATGGTAAAGGGAACAAGCCATTGTAAGCTGTTTGTGGTGTGAAAATGAGAAGCTAGTGCGAAACTGAAGCACCTGGAGAAAACCCACGCAATCACAGGAAGAACATACAAACTCTTTACAGACAACAACCATAGTCAGGATCGAACCCGGGCTCTGACACTGTGAGGCAGCAACTCTACCTCTGCCCCACTGTGCCACCATTGGGGGGCCAAATGACTTATTTCTGTCCCATAATGATTCTACAATCCGTAATTCTACCATATTAAACAAAAAATACAGCAAATACAATGGGAAGCCCACCTAAAAAAAAGGAAATATACTGTTGTCCCTAATTTTCCCAAACACAGTGCCAAAGTAATCTCTTAACAAATAAATTCCATATTCCCTTCTTCTTCTTCTTCCTCCATAACCCTGCTAATTACTTTCATTTAAGTACCTGTCCAATTCCCTCTTATTTAGGTCTTTTTTTTCATCAGTTGGGTCCCTGCCGGGAAAATAACTGCTCCTTTCACTGTTTATATGTAAATGATTTTAAAAGATGCAGAGACACACATGGATGAAAATCAAACATCAACTTACCGACTTTGGTGAGTAAGTTTGTTGTAAAACCCGTTGTTTCAGACATTCTCGTACCTAACAGAACAACAGAGCAGAAGTGTCAAGGTGAAGTGAAAAACATGAATTTGGATAAAATTATGAATGTAGATTACCTTTTTGTCCATGATTATCCCAAAAATCAAAACAAAGAATCCCTGGCAAGAAAAAGAAATATAAACTCAAACAAATAATCAGACTAGTGATTTATCACACAGAATTAAAATAATTGTACTGTTTCTTTAGTCTAAATAGTTTTTCTAGATCTGTACATTATTTTTGCCTATCCCTAATTGGCCATGATAGTGTTGCTGAATGACCTTCTTAAAATTCTATGGCTCAGGTGAAGGTACTCGTACGGTTGTTGGGCAGGGAATTTGAACAGTTTGATTCAGCAGTGATGAAGGAATTGTGATTTTTTTCCCAAGTCTGGATGACCTGTTGTTTTCCGAGGTAAATACTTGTAGGTAGTGGAACCTCTAGTTAGTGTAACAAAGGCAAGGAACTGCAGTTCACCTTTTAAATGTGCACACAGCAGCACAATATGCCAGAGGAATGAATGATCTGGCTGGACAATGATATCCCAAAGATGTGCTTTGTCCTGTCAAACTTCTTGAGTGTTGTTGGAATTACACCCATCCAATGCTCAAGCTAGATGTCACCACAACCGGTCAATTCCAGATTCCAAAACAGTCTTGGTCCAAAGAGCAGAATTCCAGATTTGTAAGGCAAGACTGACTGCTCTTGACATCAAGGCTGCATTGGACCTGACGTGATATCAAAGGGCCCTGGTAATAATGATGGTACTGGACATTGTGAAAAGCACCCCAGTATATACAAAGACAAAGGATTGTGGTTGGGTGGACATTAATCATGCTGTCCCTACACATCACTGACAGGAGTTCCTCAGGGCAGTGCATTGACTCAATCAAAGCAAGGTGCTTCATTCATGGAATTCCTTACATAGAAACATATGAACATAGAAAATAGGTGCATGAGGAGGCCATTCGGCCCTTCGAGCCAGCACCGCCATTCATTGTGATCATGGCTGATCAATAACCCGTGCCTGCCTTCTCCCCATATCCCTTGATCCCACTAGCCACGAGAGCTCTATCTAACTCTCTCTTAAATCCATCCAGTGATTTGGCCTCCACTGCCCTCTGTGCAGGGAATTCCACAAATTCACAACTCTCAGGGTGATAACATTTTTTCTCACCTCAGTCTTAAATGCCCTCCGTTTTTTCTAAGACTGTGGCCCCTGTTTCTAGACTCGCCTTCCATCATAAGATCAGAAACGTGAACAATGGCTACTGGAGCAGGTCAGAGGCTGGGTATCCTTTAGCAAGTGACTCACTTCCTTCGCTACCAATTGCTTCCCAATTTCTACAGGGTACAAGTCAGGAGTATGAAGATCTTCTGCTTGCCTGGATGATTGCAGATCCAAAACCTCTCAGAAAACATGACTCCATATGATGCTAAGTTCCTTGCTTGCTTAACACCCTAAATACTCCTGCACTGATGTTCCAGTTTACAATGTTTAAAATGTACAAAATGGACTGTAGTTACATGTCTGCCCTACTTTGATTGCCTTTCCAGATACTCAGCGTCTGCCACCAAGGAACACTCAACTGACATGCAAGTGTTGCTCTGCACACTATCTAATTGGAAGTATATTCCTCAACATCATTGGGTTTAAATCCTGGAATGCCCTGGCCCGCAACACTGGTTAAGCTCATTGGTACAGCAGTTGTGGCTTGGATTAAGTCCTGACCTTGTGTGCTGTCTCTGTTGGTTTTGCATTTATCTCCCTGTGACTGCATGAGTTTTCTTCAGGTTCCTCCCCTCATCTCAAAGGCGTACTGATGGTCAGATCAAAGGCGTACTGATGGCCAATCCAAAGGATTGGACACACTAAAGGCAGGAAGCATGTTCCCGATGTTGGGGGAGTCCAGAACCAGGGGCCACAGTTTAAGAATAAGGCGTAAGCCATTTGGAACAGAGACGAGGAAACACTTTTTCTCATAGAGAGTGGTGAGTCTGTGGAATTCTTTGCCTCAGAGGGCGGTGGAGGCAGGTTCTCTGGATGCTTTCAAGAGAGAGCTAGATAGGGCTCTTAAAAACAGCGGAGTCAGGGGATATGGGGAAAAGGCAGGAACGGGGTACTGATACGGTCAGTAGCAGGAGAAACTCAAAATGTCAATGGGCAGGTGAGAAAGAATGTTACAGGGAAAATAAATGGAAGATTGGAATGCTTTCTTCACAGTAAAAACAGAGGAGAAATGTTCTATAAAGATCTTGTTCATCTCCTGAGGTTCCTCACATAGATGACCACTTTGCCTTCTAAGGGTCCCTATTCTCTTTCCCTTCATGTACTTATATAAATCTCTTTGGATTTCCTTTAATAATTTCTGCCAGAGGTATATCTTGGCCTGTTTTTGCCCTCTTGATTTCTTTCTTGAGCATGCTCCTCAGTCCCCTAAACTCCTCTGGGGATGCACTTGATCCCAGTTGCATATGCCTGGCTTGCCTCTTTCTTCTAGACTTGAGCCTTAATTTCTCTCTTCGCCCAGGCTTCCTTCCTTCCACCTGCCATATCTTTCACTTTAACAGGAATATGCATGTTATGAACGCTCACTGTCAAGCTTTTAAAAGCTTTCCACTTTCCGCATGTATCTTTGCCAGCATAAAATCTACACCAATCAACTTTTGAAAGTTCCTGTCTAATACCTTCAAAGTTTGCCTTACCCCAATTCAGAATTTTTCTCTTGTGGACCCGCCTTGTTCTTATTACCTATATGGTAATATTTTAGTGAACCATATTATGTATGCAGATGATCTTGTGGTCTTTAGTCCATCTAGCGCTGGTCTCCAGCAGCTCCTTACTACATGTTCCGTGTATGGTTTGGAACATGACATTAAATATAATGCTAGTAAGAGTGCTGTTATGGTCTGTAGAACCAAAGAGGATCAAAGCCTAAAATATCCTGATTTTAAATTGTCTGACAACAATCTTAGTGTCTGTAATAAGATAAAATATCTAGGGCATATTATTACAGAACAAAAGACAGATGATGAGGATATTTATAGGCAACGACGCATGCTGTATATACAGGCGAATATCCTCTTGCGTAAATTTGGTACGTGTGCAGATGTGGAGAAGATGTCGCTATTTAGAGCATACTGCACACCCCTCTACACGGCGCACCTATGGTCGAACTATTTAAAGACAAGTATGCAGAGACTAAAGGTTGCATGTAACGATGCCATGAGAACACTGCTAAGGCAACCAAGATGGTGTAGTGCCAGCAATATGTTTGTGGCTGCAGGAGTCAGTACTTTAGAAGCTATCCTAAGACACCACATGCATAAATTCATTTGCAGGATAAATGACTCTAAAAATGTGCTTATTGTGGCATTGACAAACATAAGGGTTAGCACTACACGCAATGAATCCCAGTTGTGGAGACACTGGTATCGTTGTCTCGTTGTACGACATTGATCATTTTTTACTCTGGATTTTTAACTTAAGTATTGTGGATTTTTTAAAAAACTATATAAATTATGATTTTTTTAATGTGATTTACCATGATTTTATATATATTTATGATATTTGATATGCAATGCATTTTTAATGTAATGTTGCCCCTTGTCTGGACCTTGAGTCCATAATAAAGTTATTATGATTATTATTATTATTATTATTATTATTATTACCCATAACTAATTTAAAGGTAATAGAACTGTAGTCACTGATCCAAAAAGTCTCACGCACCAGCACTTCAGTCATTTGCCTTTCCCAGTTTCCGAAGAGCATGTCAAGCTTTGCCCTCTCTCTTCTTGGGCCCTCTACATATTGGCGAAGGAAACTCTTTCACACATTTGGCAAATTACACCCCATCTATGATATTCACACTGTTGCAGTCCCAGTCTATATTTGGAAAGTTAAAATCGTCAACTATGACAACATATTTAGCCTTGCAACTGGCCACAATGCTTGGCATATTAACTATTTTAATTCCATTGACTCTTTGAGGGCCTAAAATACACTTCCATCAAGGTGATCACCCTCTTTTTTATTTCGCAGCTCCGCCCATTTGGCTTCACTGAACAAACCATCAGTAATGTCATCTCGGATCTAACCAAGAGCCCAAATGGTCAGAGCATTTGTTTTATGAAGTGATTTCCTGAGTAAACAATATCACATGCCCCAACATGAGTATCTTGGGCAGGTGCTAGCTCAGCTCCTTGAACTACATTGCAAAATTAGCCGTTGCTTATTTCTTTGCTAATTCCAAACTGAAACATAGAATTATAACATGCTAACCAGCCATTCGGCCCATCACGTCTGCCCATTCACACCCATCCTACATTCATGCATCCCACTATTTATTCCCCTCACATTCTCATCAACCCACAGATTCTAATACTCACTTACACAGAGGAGACAATATATTGCGGCCATTTAACCTACCAATCCTTACCTTGCAATATTTTATGTCTGAGCAGCATGTTCAGTGGGTGATATTTCACAAGTGCATTTTACATAAATCTGACTGACTACATTTAAAAAATATTACAAGTTTAGAGGCATTAAATAATACATACCTGAAGCCCATTGGCAATATCAAATACAGGTCTGAAGATTTCTTTCCAAACAGATTTATTTCCAGTACTTGGAATCACGTATATAAATCCCAGCAACCAGCTGAGACCCAGAAGTGGAGTTAGGATGATAATGCATCTCAAAATCTGTTTGACTGAATTTTTATCACTTTGCTGACCTCTGGATTTCTCCCCAATTGCTGGGCGCTGAATCTTAACTATGGCAAAGAATGTAATGAGGAAATTCATTCCAACGATGATCAGTGGCACCAAAGCAAATGAATAGTAAAGATCAGTTTGCTTCACATTAATCCAGCAAATCTTCTTTTCAATATAATGGTCCTTTAAGTGGCCTTTCACAAACACACAACTAGCAATTATGAATGGACAGGTGTAGCCCAGGATAAATGACATTAGCATCATTGATGTTCTGCTGTAATTTCTGAAAATGAAAACTAAATGGTAAAGAAGTAGGAGGCCCAGCGTGAACATCCAAAAAGACAAGGCAAGCAAGAAGAAGTGAGCAAAAAAAATGACCACTTTACAACCTATGTCCTTTGGCTTCAGAAGTGTGTGCATACAGAACAATGTATTCATAATCAGTAGAGAGAGCGCAATATTCAGTATTGCAATATGACGGGCAAGTGAGGTAGTTTTTATGGTGAGATTCTTCCATACAATTGCCTCTATAATAATGCCAATTATCAAACTGACCTGACTTGTGCCAAGTACAACATAGTTTAACATTGTCAACCATGGCGGTACCTCAAAGTCTGTTGTCGGCGACATCAATAGAGAAAAGGATGTCAAATGTTCACAACGACATATAATGTTAATTCCATTTATTTCATGGTTGCACCCTTCTGTATCCCAACTTCCATTATTGAGATTCCAAAATACACATTGTGCACTTGCTTGTGCAAGTGTGGTATCTAATGGCATGAAACACATCCTAATGTCAATTGACTTGAGTTCTGCTGCTGTTGTTGCTACAACAAGCCCATTCAATTTGTAATTACTTGCAGGTGGTGGGCTGAGGATATCATTCATTGTTAGAAATGCAATGCTCATTACAAGACTGCCGTTGGTCAATGCCGTCAAATTGGTTTGATTAATGAAAACATTATTCTTTACTGATCTGTTATTTATTGTAAGATGACTGAAATCTACTTCATAATGTTTGCCAGGCTCAATCTTTATCCCCTTTAGTTGAATATTTGGTTTAATGATGTTGAAAGTTTGATTAGGTGGATTTAATAATCTGGTAAAGTCTTCCACTGACTTTAATAATTGAGAGCTGGAATTTTTGTTTTCAGTCTTCACAGAGGTCCAGGCAGACTGTGCCTTTACATCGACCAGCGAATCCACGACGGAAAGGAAATTCTGGAAATGTAAGACAAAGTTTGAAGAGGTGAATCATCGAGCCATATTCTAATTGGAACAAAACTAGAAACATGTTGAGAAAGATAATTAACAAAACAGCTCACTAGAATTTTGTTGGCTGAATGATTCAAGGGCTTAGATAGGGTGGAATTTGTCAGATATGTTCAGGAAGCCTTCAGGGCCTGTCCCACTTGGGTGACATTTTAGGTGACAGCCTGAAAAGTGGTTGTCGCATCGTCTTCGGGTCGTGACGCATGTAGTGACGCACGGTGATGCGCGGTGTCTCCCTCCCGCCCCAGGATTTTGGAATGTACAAAATTCTGGGGCAACATCTGGGTGTCTCATCAGGTCATGCGCCCTGTCACACGCTGACATATGCTGTCCTGCTGGTGACGACCGGTTACGGTTAGGGTTGGGATCACAGATGGGCTGTAAACTATCCTTCCTTCAATGCATTGTTTTTAAACATTAATATATTAAAATTAATACAATCAAATCAATAGTGCAAATGGAAAGATGTCCGAGTCGTTCAGTTTTATTTACAGATGTATTGGTCTGCTTCCAGATCCAATCACCGTCTCTAACTTTTCACAGGGATGGATTCAGTGAGTGTAGACTGAACTCCCCCCTCCCCTTCACCGCCCTCTTCCCCCCTCCCGCCCCATCCCTCCTTCTCCACTCCCCCCTACCCTTCTCCCCTCCCCTCTCCACGTTTCTTCCCGTACCCCCTCCTCCTCCCATCTTCCCGCTCCACTCTTCTCCCCCCTCACATCCCCTTCTCCCCCTCTCCCTCCCTTCCCCCATTCTCCAATGCCCCCGCCAACCCACCTCCTCCCCCCTCCCGCCCCTTCCCTCCTTCTCCACTCCCCCCTACCCTTCTCCCTCCCCTCTCCCCCCCTTCTTCCTGTCCCCCCTGTTCCTCCCATCTCCCCGCTCCACTCTTCTGCCCGCCTCACATCCCCTTCTCCCATATCCCTCCCTTCTCCCATTCTCCAATGCCCCCACCAACTCACTTTCCCCGATGACCCCCATTTGTGGACCCAGCATTCGTCAGCTAGATCCCACTAATACTACTGCATGAAGGCCACATCATCTGTTTTAGTAACATTGACTATGGGATAAATGCAAACTTTGGGAACAACATCACCCACCTCCCTCCCCCTCGCTTCAAAATGGGTGGTGGGTATTTAGCCTCAGTGGCCGGAGCAGGTGGGTGGTTCAACTGGGTATAACATTGTTGTACCCAGTTGAATAGCCCACTGCCTCTGGGGGTTTGGAGAGACCATTGGAAGAGAGATCTGCCTCTGGAACAACTTGTGGCCAACAGTTTAGTTCCCATGCAGAACATTGGGGGTTTGAGTCCAACCCCTGGGGCCCCTGTGTCACATTTAGTTCAGTGATACAGTGCCCTTTGGCCCACTGGGTCCGCACTGACCAGCGATCCCCCGCACACTATTCCACACATGCTAGGGACAATTTATACTTATACCAAACATATCAACCTAGGGTTAGGGTTAGGGTTAGGGTTTCCTCCCGCACTCCAAAGGCACACAGGTTTGTATCAATTGTCCCTAGCAGGTGTGGGATAGTGTGCGGGGGATCGCTGGTTGCAGGCTGGGACCATAAATGGGGGGCATCAGGGAAAGTGGGGGGGGGTGGGGGGTGGTTGGAGAATGGGAGGAGGGAGGGAGAGGGGGAGAAGGGGATGTGAGGGGAAGGAAGAGAATGGAGAAGGGGGAGAAGAGTGGAGTGGAGAGAAGGGAGGAAGAGGAGGGAAGGGAATAAGAGGGTGGCTAGGGGGGAGCGAAGGGTTGGGGGGTGGAGTAGGAGGGATGGGGCTGGAGGAGAGAAAAGGGGGAAGGAGGGGAGAGGGGAGTTCAGTCTACACTCACTTAATCCATCCTTGTGAAAAGTTAGAGACGGTGGTTGGATCTGGAAGCGGACAAATATATCAATACACCAATAAATAATGACTCGGACTTCTTTTCACTTGCACAACTGATTTTATTGTATTAATTTGAATATATTTATATTTAAAATCCATGCATTGAAGGAAGAATATTTCACAGCCCATTTGTGGTCCCTAACCCTAACCCTAACCCTAACCCTAACCGTAACCCTAGCCATAACCCTAACCCGAGCCCCAGCCCTAACCCTAACCCTAAGAAATCACTAACCGGAGCGTCACCTTCTGGGCATCATACGTCAGCATGTATGTCGTGCAACTTGACGGTTTTACGAGCTTCAATCACTGATGCTCCGCAGTCACCAAAAAAATCGGAAAGTGGGACAGTCCCTTTCCTCAGGCAAAATGTAAAGGGTGCTACAAAGGAGAGGGAAGATCTTGATCTACTCTTATGAAATTGGGAAGGGCAAGTGACTAAAGTGTCTGGGGTCAAGTCTTTTGACACCAGCACCCACAGTTCTATTAGCTTGAAAATAGTGATGGATAAGGACAGGTTTAGTCCACAAGTTAAAGGTTTAAATTGAGACAAGGCCACTTTGATGGCATGAGACCGCAACTCGTAAAAAGTATATTGGAGTAGGTTGTTTGTAGGCAAAAAAGACATCCGGAAAGTGGGATGCTTTCAAAATTGTGATGTGAGAATTGAAGGTGTGCATTTTGCTGTTAGTGAAAGGTAAGGCAGGTACATGCAGGAAAACCTATATAACAAGATAAATTGAGTCCTAGCTTGTCCAATCTTTCTCTTTAGCTGAAGACATCGACACCTGGCAATATCCTTGTACATCTTGAGTCTTGCTCATGGCCACAGAAGGACTTGTTTGTGACCCTAACTAAAGAGTCCCCTATCATTATGGCTCGTCTAGATTTGTCCTGCCCTGCTTTATAGCAGAGCCAGTCATGGTGACCCTGATCTGGCTGCTGCTGCTATTTTCCCCTGAGAGACTATCACCTTGCAACAGTATCTTAACTGATATACTTGTTTATGAGGGGTACAGCCACAGGAGACTCCTGCACCACCTGCCTGCCTCCCCTGGCAGTTCCCACCTACCTGACTGAACCTTTGGTGTAACCACAACCCTGAAGCTAATATATTTGAAACTATCTGCCTCCGACGTACTTCTCAGTAATTTCTGCTGCTGCTCCAAATTATCCATACAGTCAGAGAGTGGTGAGTCTCTGGAACTCTCTGCCACAGAGGGTAGTTGAGGCCAGTTCATTGGCTATATTTAAGAATGAGTTGGATGTGGCCCTTGTGGCTAAGGGGATCAGAGGGTATGGAGAGAAGGCAGGTACGGGATACTGAGTTGGATGATCAGCCATGATCATATTGAATGGCGGTGCAGGCTCGAAGGGCTGAATGGCCTACTCCTGCACCTAATTTCTATGTTTCTATGTTTCTATGTAACTACAGCTGGACACATGATAGACACAATATACTGGAGTAACTCAGCGGGACAGGCAGCATCTCGTGAGAGAAGGAATGGGTGACGGTCGGGTCGAGACCCTTCTTCAGACCCGACGTCTTGACCCGAAACATCACCCATTTCTTCTCTCCAGAGATGCTGCCTGTCCCGTTGAGTTACTGCAGCATTTTGTGTCTATCTTCAGTTTAAACCTGCATCTGCAGATCCTTTTTACACATACAGCTGGACACAGTTATCTTTTACAAAGATAAGGTTGGTTTATGTATTTGTATTGAAATCTTGGACACTGTGCACTTGTTGCCACCTGTCAATTGTTAGTTTATTTAGCAGTAATATTTAGCAGTGATTTTACTTCGGAGTCATGTGAGTTTAAAAACGGCCCGCAGGTAAGTACTTAACATTCCTGAGGTCGTTGTCGGCTCTGTTGAGCATTTCTCTTACAGAGCGTACCGAGATGAAATCGAGGACAAAGTCCAAATGAGCCGCTGCCAAACAAGTTGCCGAGGACCGCGAAGCAGGCAGCCAGCAGCGGTCGAGTTCTCTAGAGCTGCTGATACAAACCGCAGCCCCCGACTTCACCCCGCTACAGCCCGCAGGTGCTCCTCGGACTGGCGGCAAAACCACCCAGACGTCGGGCAGGTCCGCTGACTCCGCTGAGTCGGGACTGGAGGGCATCCCGCCCGCGGGAAGCGACAGCGGTCGACTATCCCGCATGGAGCGGATGGTGGAGCAGTTGCTCCAACGTGACCTGCTACAGCTGGGGTATGGTCACAATGGGTCTCCTCGCAGACCCATGGCAGCACCCTTTACAGGGCTGCCAAATGTCTCACCCTCCTCGCAGGGGAGCATTAGGAATCGAGACTGGGATGACTCTGAAGAGGGGAGTGTGGCTGAAGAAACACCAATGCTAGGGGTGCCAGAAGAGGAGCTACTGGGCATGGTATCTAAATTTGTGATGCCTACCCCAAAAGGGCTGCCGTTGCAACCGAAGTTGGCAGCCAGTATTAACTACATGGCAACTAATCAACTTTAGGAACAGGCCATTAATGACACTGCAGCCAAATACCTAGCTCCTGAGAATTGTGTCTCCCTCAACATGCCTGCAGTCAACAACCCCATCTGGGGTAACATGAGCCCTGGCATCAGGAGTCAGGAAGTAAAACTCCAGAAAATCCTAAAACTACTCGCTGCTGGAATTACGGCCGTTGCCAGGTCAGTGGATGGAGTAGAAATGCCGGAAGAGCTACAGGATGCTCTGGCACTCCTCTGTAACACTCAGTTTGAGATCATCTGTTACAGAAAGATTGTCATCCGGCCAACACTAAACCCCACGTTCGTGGGGTTGTGCAGACCTAGCAGTGCACAGCCGCCTACACTACTATTTGGGGACAACCTGCCAAAGCAGGTAAAAGACCTCGATGAAGAGGCAAAGGCAATAGGCATGATAAAAGTGCCGGCTGCCACCAAGTCCTCATACCTGCGGCAACAGCACCCCTATGCATCCACCAGCAGACCACGCTACAACAGCGACAGAACACCTGCTGGTGAAAGCTCGAAGGCCATCCAACCTGCTCAATGGTCATTTTCAGACCATGGCCCAGCACGGCCTTCCTGGAAGATGCGCCACCCCCACACCACAGTGCCTCCACCTCCCAGGAAACAAGGACAGAGAAAACCAATGCAGCACCACCGGTAACCATGGAGGTAGGTGGGTCTGGTTGCCTCAGGAACATTGCATGTTTAAATTCTTCATGGATTGGGGGGCGGTTGCACTGGTTTCGGGATGCATGGAGTTATAGAACTTCTGATCCTTTCATACTGCGAAGTATTCAAGGATACAAATAAAATTTGTTCACAAATTTCCCCTTCCTGTTCAGCATGCACCTAGTCGAAAGTTTGTACTTTCACAGAAAGAAAAGACAGAGTTCATGCTGAACTCTTAAGACTACATACGAAAGGCGTAATTGAGAAAAGCAAAAGTGAATCTCATGAGTTTGTAGCGAACATCTTCACTAAAAGTAAAAAAGACGGCGGATGCCGCATCATTATTGATTTGACACAACTGAATACTTTAGTGCAGTATACCCACTTCAAAATGGAAACCTTTGTTACTGCAAAACAACTAGTTTCTAAGAGATACTGCATGGCTTGCATCGATCTAAAAGATGCATACTATTCAGTACCAATAGACAAAGATCATCGCAGATATTTGAAAGTTGCCTGGATGGGGCAGCTCTGGTAGTATAAAGCACTGCCTAATGGATTAACATCAGCACCCAGACTGTTTACCAATTTATTGAAACCAGCTTTAGTGTGTCTCAGAAAACAAAAACATATTGTTATGGCATACCTCGATGATATTTTAATTGTGGGGAACACATTGGAGTTGGCCAAATTGGCTGTCTCAGCCACTGAGCACTTATTTCAAAAACTGGGTTTCATCATCCATCCAGACAAATACAAATTAATGCCTTCTACCACTATGGACTATTTGGGATTCACGATTGACTCTGTTCATATGTCTGTCACTTTGCCACCGAACAAAGCGTCAGACTTGATAGAAGCATGTAACAGCCTTGCTGGCATCAGTAAACCGTCTATTTGGCAAGTAGCCAGGGTAATAGGGAAGCTTGTGGCTGCCTTCCCAGCCACACAATTTGGGCCCTTGCATTACCAAAACCTACAAAGAGCAAAAATTGCAGCACTCAAACACCATGTTGGCCATTTTGACAGGCCAATGCAATTACCAGCAAAGGCAAAATTGGAATTACAATGGTGGATAGACAATGCTCGACATTGCTCTAATCCCATTACAATCACAAACCCCACGGTTATACTACAAACTGACGCCAGCGCTCAAGGCTGGGGAGCAACTAATACCACCTCCAGTTGCGGTGGTGGATGGAATGCACATGAATTAACTTTACTCCTTACTGTTCCGACATGCACCACCTGTATGTATGCTTACAAATTGATAATACCACCATGGTGGCATATCAATCATTTGGGAGGAATTAAGTCGATATCTTGTGACAAATTGGTCAATACAATCTGGCACTGGTGCTTAGAAAGGAACATTTGGATATCAGCTACTTACCTTCCGGATAAGCTAAATATAGTGGCGCAAACCAGGTCACGCAAGTTTAATGACAACACCGAATGGATGTTGGACCACAAAGTATTTGCCGATATTGTAGATCGATATGGAACACCAGATATCGACCTTTTTGCATCCAGACTTAATCACCAAATACCAACATATGTTGCATGGGAACCAGACCCTGGGGCAGTAGCGATGGACGCTTTCGCGCTACACTGGGGGATTTGTTTTTCTATGCATTTCCGCCCTTCTGCCTCATCAGTCGGGTCTTACAGAAAATTCAACAAGACTCCGCATCACGGTATTCTGGTTGTGCCCGACTGGCCTACTCAGCCATGGTTCCCTGTGGTACTGGACATGGTCTCAGAACCATGCATTCCAATACCCAAACATCCAAGTTTATTGGTACATCATGTGACAGGGGAGAGTCACCCGTGCCATGACCGGATGAACCTATTGGTTTGCAGGGTTTGAAAAGGCCACTCCTGGATTTTGGTCTCTCGGATCGAACAATAAATATCATCACGGCATCATGCAGGGAGTCAACCAGGAGACAATACATCACTTACGTCAAGAAATGGGAGGTGTTTTGTACCAAGACAAATACCACATATGACACAGCCACCATTACGGAAGTGCTGGAGTTCCTGGCAAGCCTTCATTTTGATGAAGGTTTAAACTACTGTGCCATCAACTGTGCCAGGAGTGCCCTATCCTCATGCCTCGGACAAGGTTTGGATCAACTAATGGTGTCTTAACTAATGAGGGGAATTTTTAACTCAAATCCCTCCAGGCCTAGATATTCCCAGACCTGGGATATTGGCATTGTGCTAACCATGCTCTGAGGGTGGGCACCAGTAACGTCTCTTTCCCTAGCCAAATTGACATACAAAATGGTAATGCTGATGGCACTCGTGACGGCGCACCAGGTCCAGTCCCTACACAAGCTAAGTATGGACGCCATGGTTATAACCAACAATAAGGTAACTTTCTTTATTCAGGGGTTACTCAAACAAAACAGGCCTGGCTCATCTGGCCGCAAGTTGGATTTCCTGGCCTACCACGTAGACAGCCGCCTATGCATAGTGACCCACCTTTTACACTACATGGAGGACACCAAGTGTCCCAGGGGCACGGAAAGGGCTCTGCTTATAAGTCACAAACGTCCTCATCACAGAGTCACCGTGCAAACCATTTCAAGATGGCTAAGGGTGGTATTGGGTGCAGCGGGGGTGGACACTGATGTTTTTTCAATCTCACTCCGCCAGGGCTGCATCCACATCGGCGGCAAGGATGATGGAAGTTCCAATGGATCACATCCTTGCAACGACAGATTGGGCTAATGAGAAAACCTTTCAGCTGTTCTATAATAAACCCGTGGCCGTGCCTGAGACGTTTGCAGACACAATATTAAGTTCTGTATTATAATTTCCCCAAAGTAGGGGTATTATTATTTGTTATTGTTAAATAAATACCCTCTTGTTTTTCAGCACAGTTTCATGTCTGAAATACGTTAACATACTTTCTCCATTTGTCATTATGGTAGTGTGTGAGCATAGACTTGTTCCAGGGCATAGTAAGATTAAATGAGAACTTACCAGTTTGAAGTTTGATCTTTATTTTATGAGGAGTTACGATGAGGGATTACGTGCCCTCCGCTCCCAAACCCTCTATTATAAAAGTCAACAGGTATGCTGGTTCTCTTATCTTACCATGTTAGTCAACTGTGTTATCTGTGATTTCACACCGCTGCTTTGAAGAATGTCGCGCATGCGTGCTGGCGGGGTCTTCACGTAATCCCTTATCGTAACTCCTCATTTAATCTTACTATTTGAACACACTTCGATATTTGAACTCTTAATTTCTATCATGCTTAATTCTTACCTCCACAACAACCGGTTCCAGAGATACATTTGAGACTGTTGAAAAGGCTTGGAGGATAGTAAGTGAGGCTTGCAGGTTACCAGGTGTTGTGTTATTCTGGTTTTTTGAAATGTTGTCTAACTTTCCAACCAGTTGGGGAAGTCTCCCTGCTAATTCAGTTGAGTTCGTGGTGATCTAGAGTACAAAGGACGAACAGTCAGAAGGAACACAATATCACATCATGGTGTAAATTGGTGAAAAAAACATATTTAATTGTAGTGTCAATACTTGCAGCTGATAAACATACGCAGATGACGTAAGAGTGGGACATTGTATTGGGTTATAAGATGCGTAAAGTGAGCAGCAAATACTGCAGGCAAGTGGTGAAGTAAAAAATATACTGGGCTACAAATGACAGAAGTGAAAAGTCTTGGAGGTGCAGATGCTGGATTCTTCTGTAAGACACAAAGTGCTGGCGGAACTCAGCGGGCTGGGATTCTTTTTCAGATTGTCCATTCCCTCCTACAGATGTTGCCTGACCTATTGAATTCTTCCAACACTTTGTGTTTTGTAGGAAGACTTGTTGCAGTTTAATGGTCTTTAATTAGATCAATAATTGATTAGCTCAATCTTCTTTCTGCAGTTTTAATTGTAGTATCAATAGAAGGATGTACTTGCCTTGGCATCAGCGTCAAATGGTGTGATTCACGGGACGAGGAGATAGGCCTGTGAGGTGAGATTGAGTAAAATAGACCTACTATAGATTAGAAAATTAAGAGATGATTTTATTAAGCCATACAAAATGGAGGGAGATTGATAGGCTGGATGCTACTTTGGAAATGATTTCATCGACCTTTGCTACACCTTCTCTACATCCTTTCCAAATTACAGTAATCACAGATAGATATTCTATAGGGCTCACTGGACATGCACCACGAGATATATTTCTTAAACCAAGTGCAATAAACTCTGAGGATGTCACTGTTCGTGAGGATTATTGACGTAAATCTCTTGCTTCGGCTCATCTAAGTAGGTGAAAGTTGGCAATTTTAAATGTAAGATATGACGCAGAAAACGATACTAACATTGCAACACATTACAGAGTTTTTCTGCCTAATTAGTTTGTGTTGGCTCATTTTATGGCAATCTAATTTTTTACCATTTCATCTTTCTCCATTGCGAAGCAATTTTTTACCTTCAAATATTTATTCAATTGGAATTCATTGCTACAGACGTCTGAGGAAACCAAGACATTGGTTGTTTTTAACGTGGAGATTGATAGCTTCTTGGTTAGGAATGGCATCAAAGGTTCCAGCGCAAAGGCAGGAAAATGGGGTTGAGGGGGAAAAATAATCAGCCATGATTGAATGGAGTAGACTGAATGGACCGAATGGCCTAATTCTGTTCCGTATGGTCTTACTTAACCCATCCCACTCTGAAGGAGAGAAGAGATTTTGTCCCGATATACAAAATCTTGAGACAATGAGTTAAAGTAAATAAAAATAAACTATTCACAAAGATGAGGACTCAAAGAGCCACGGACACACAATAGAAACACAATATAAGGACACATAAAATAGTTGCAGGAGTAGTCACTATATAATTTTCAGGTGAGAAGAACAACACTGTATGCAGCGTGCCAGAGTGAGTAAAATGGGCCTGCTGGAGTTTAGAAATTTGAGAGAAAATCATATTTTGAAAACTTCAAATAAATCACTTTTTAACTGTTTAACATCCAGGAAATGCAATCGTACATTCTGTAATTGTCTTTGTAATTTAATCTTTGGTTCATGCTTCAATCCAATAAATGAATATACCATATCTCCACAGGTAATAGACTCTTTTTAAGTCATGATGCTCAAAACTGATCCATCAGCACTTTGTATGTACACCTTTAGTAAAGTCACATGACCAAAATGGCAACACCGCAGACTATAAATGCTGAAATGCTGAAATAAATGAAGTATAATATTTGGTACCTGCAGAATGTCATTAATTTCATTTGAAACACAGAAGTCTTCCTCTGCTCCATAGATTCCATCTGCAGAACACCTTTTTATTTTCTGTCCAGTCATACCATTTGTGCAATTTATTCTTGCATCCCCATTAGCCACAGATAGTCCATAGGTGTGATCAATGCAGAACAAGCCATTAACTAGTTAAAGAAAACAGTTGCCATACAATAACTTGCAGAATGGTAACAAATGATAAACAGAGATGCCGCTTCCAAGGTATTAGCACAAGGTGTGGAGACATTTTATGAAACTGCAAGATTATATTTCTGCCTCATGTGTTTCTCTAATGGTCCAAGTATACTTAATTAACTCATGAGAAACAATATCAATCCGCCTGAGATGACCTCAGGGGTATAGTTTTGACACAAATACATCAGAATCATGCTTTAAAAGCCCTGAACATCTCGATTGGCCAATTTAGCTATGTAACATCATCAAGGAGCAGCTTTTCTGTTATTTAAATACAGGCTTTGTGGAGTAATGGTCCATGGGCACATCCTAAATTGGACACGTCCAGTTTAATCTCCAGTTCCTCATCACTCCTGGTTCCTTTTCCACTTTCTTTCAGGGAACCTATTCAACTTTTCAAGACCTCACAGGTAGGATGCAGGGTTTGGATCTGTCAGGTTATGTGCCGAAACACAGAAATCCTTTAAGTAGAAATAATTTGTGAGGATATTTCTTTGAGGAACAAAGTTCTGCACATTGGCCTTGAGTGGAAAAAACCCACATAATCCACATGCACCAGGCTGCTAACGTTAGCTGGAGTTTCCTGGCATTTTGCTTCTTGACAAAGATTCTTTTGCTTGGCCAGGCCGCCCCTAAAATGTCGCCACGACAACAGGACATTATGTCAGCTGCACGAAAAACAACTTGGACTTTGAAAATGGTGCCAAATCCCAGCGATTCTTGTGTATTGTCTCAGTGGACTATTTCTATACACTTTGTACTTAATCTAAGATTGGGTTTGTGTATAATAATACTTTACAGAACTGTATTAAAAAAAATAATGTCAACGTACCTCAGTACATGTGACTATAAGGAACTATTAAACTATTGTTTAGATTAGTTCTGAGAAGTAGCGCGGAAACAGGCTCATCGGCCCACCGAGTCCGCATCGACCAGCGATCTTCATGCACTTATTCTATCCTACACACACTAGGGACAATTTACATTTATACCAAACCAATTAACCTACAAACCTGGTAGACTAAAATGCTGGAGTTTCTCAGCAATTTTGTCTACCTTCGATTTTCCAGCATCTGCAGTTCCTTCTTAAACCTACAAACCTTTATTGGAGTGTGGGAGGAAACCAAAGATCACAGAGAAAACTAAGCATCGTGCACTTCACGGGGAGAATGTATAAACTCCGTACAGACAAGCACCCGTAGTCAGGATCAAGCCCGGGTCTCTGGTGTTGTAAGGCAGTAGCTCCACCATTGCAAAACTGTGCCGCCCTTGATTGAATAATCTCTCAGGACAAAGGTTGCACGTGACAAGGTTACTGTACGTCCAGTGATTCCCCATGGATGTGCCCTGGACTCAGTTCCACAGAAAAGTTGAGAAGGCCATCAAGCCTTCAGCACTTACTGCACAGGGTCAGAATTTGGGGCAAAGATATTGAAGTTCAGACCTTGATTATGATCTAAACACCAGCTGTAGCCTCAAAATAATGTTTCATTTTAATATTTACTATTAAAGAATGATCTTTTAGTATTGGTTACATATTAGCTTGTTGCAAGAGGTGAATTAAAATACTCATTTAGAAACTTAATGGAGTTATTCAAATTTTTCATGCAAATGTAATATCTTTCATGTAATCATGAACTACAGCAAAAAATGAATTCCTTTCTTAATTTATACATAATTTATATATTAATATATAAAGTATAACTTACCGTGTATATTCCAACATTTACTGTTATTCCTTTCACATCGGTACGTGAAGTAGTGAGTTCCTGAAGTATGAGAATGCAAAATATTATAATTTAAATATTCTAGGCATCTCACAAAGATAAAGTCAATGGTTGAGTGCGGTATATTAATAGTTTAGACTAATGTGAATTTATTCATTTTTGGAGAATAATTAATAAACAGAATAATTTTAATATAGTGAGAAAATATTAAATATTGGCATGCAGAAATACTTTTATCTAATTCATGAACGCAATGTAGTTGGTTACGAGTTGGGTTCAAACAAGTAGGTAAGGAAAAGGCAGATGGACCATTATTTCAAGAGGGCTCGAGAACATAGAAACATAGAAACATAGAAAATAGGTGCAGGACTAGGCCATTCGGCCCTACGAGTCAGCATCGCCATTCAATACGATCATGGCTGATCATCCAAATCAGTACCCTGTTTCTGCTTTCTACCCATATCTCTTGATTCCGTTAGACCCAAGAGCTATATCTATCTCTCCCTTGAAAAAAATCAGTGAATTGGCCTCCACTACCTTCTGTGGCAGAGAATTCCACATATTCACAACTCGCTGGGTGAAAATGTTTTTTCTCGTCCCTTCCTAAATAGCCTACCCCTTATTCTTAAGAAATATAGTCTCAGCAACTCTTTTGGTGCATCAAAAATATGGTTGAATATGCCTTGTATGGTTTAGAAACAAATGTTATATTCAATGCCTGACTGCGACAAAATTCCACTGGGTGCAAAGCCCAAGCAATTGTACATAATGGAACAACCTGGAGCATTTAACTTGCTCAAAGTCGTTTCCCCCCTCCCTTTCCAGGATAAATGTCCAGGGTCCAGGCCACAATGCCCAGGACAAAAAATATAATGCTTTGGTGAAGCTACATGTGGTATTTGGAGTGCGGTTGGGCCATTGATGATGTCTTTGCTTCGGAGCTGGTGGAGCGCACATTTGGTGGGTCAAAGAGGTTGTCACATCACATGATATTGAATAAGATTGGTATGTACTTAAAGGAGATTAGAGATATGGTTCCTATAGATTATTTTGTCAAGAAAAGCTTACCAATCCTTAATTACAGGTCTCTGTGGAACTGCACAAACCACATTATAATAAATCATTTATTATGATTTGGCTGTAGAACATGCAATTTACTGATTGCAGTTGAAAATATTGTGTTTTTTAGGTTTACCATCATCCTTCAATCAAGAACATCATTTAATGATACAAAAATGCAAGTACATTGTACTACTTACCATCGTCAAACTTCATGTTCACACTTTCCTATAAATTGCAAATATGACATTTAAGAACAGTGGAATACAGTTTCAAGCTTTTTTTTCTCCTTCATTATAGCTCTATTATCACTTTCTTCTGCCTCCAAATGCTTATTTACAGCATTATATTTCTGTTTAAATGTGACCAACTTGACTTACTGCTACATTGTCAGATGTGTCATTTAATAAAATCTTTTTAATTTGATCCATGTTACCAACTTAAATGTATTAATTCAGTATGTTCTCTGAATGTTTTCAGGCTATGACAAGTTATTTGAAAGAGGTCCTCAGATAGATCAAATGATTGACATAAATTAAAGCTATGTTTGAAACCAGGATCGATTACAATGAAATGCATGCACTTGTACAGGCACTGTACAAGACCCTGTACAAGATGTATCAGAGAAATCATAGGATCTACAATTTGTTCATTCTCTTTCATGTTTTGTCATCAATTGGATTATAAATACAATAACATTTAGACCACTTCCAAAAAATATAAATGTCAACTCAATATTACGCTTTGTGAATGTATTCACTTATTCCATCACATTTAGATATAATATCAACTTTTAAGGGGCTTTTTCACTCAGAGGGTAATGGATATATGGTACAAGCAACCAGAGGAGATAGTTGAGGCAGGTACAATAACTACATTTAAAAGACACTTGGCCAGGTATAAGGATAGGAATGTTTGAGAGGGATATTGGCCAAATGGGCAAATGGGACTAGCTTAGTTGTGCCATCTTAATCGGCATGGATGAGTTGGGCCGAAGGGTCTGTTTCCGTGCTATGTGACGATGACTAGTAACAGGTATATACAATTTATAAAAGAATACATGACTAAAATATGTTTTCATTCATTGTTAAAATAAAGAGACATTGATGTTAACAATAATGTTTGCTCAACACAAAATACAAAGAGCGTCCACTCACAACTGAGAGCAAGTTCAAAAGAATGCAAGTCACAATCACAAGGAGCTGCACATCCATAATTCTGAGACACACCTGAAAGAAAGTTTAAACAAATCTATAAAATATTGAAATGAACAGTGGAAATGTTAGTCTTGGCAACACTCCAGCAATAGCACTTATACTCACAGCACCCGTGGCCAAGCTAATCCAGTATAGATACACACTGGCATCTACTCAACAGTGTGAAATATTGTCTTATCCAAAAGTAGCAGGACAAATCCAACCAGCCGATTACTGCCTCATCAGTCTACTCTTGATCACCAGCAAAGCAATGGAAGGGATAATCGATGGTGTAGTGAAGCAACATTTACTGAGCAAAAACCTGCTTCATAGAAGCAACAATGATCAAGGAAAGGGGGAGCCCATGATGGCTGTGGGGTAGGTGATAGCAAGTTATACAGACAGTGAAACTCAACGGAAGCAAATTGGATGAATAGCACCTCATATTTCACTTGGGCAATTTACAACCCAATGATATGAATATTGAATAGGAAGGAACTGTAGATGCTGAAGAAGGGTCTCGACCCGAAACGTCGCCTATCTCCTTCACTCCTTAGATGCTGCTGCACCCGCTGAGTTTCTCCTTCCTTTTGTGTACCCAAGGAACTGTAGATGCTGGATTAAACCGAAGATAGACAAAAAATGCTGGAATAACTCAGAGGGACAGGCAGCATCTCTGGAGAGAAGGTATGGGTGACGTTTCGGGCCGAGACCCTTCTTAATCTGATGAAGGGTCTCGACCCGAAACATCACCAATCCTTCTCTCCGGAGATGCTGCCTGTCCCACTGAGTTACTCCAGCATTTTGTAACTATCTTCGGTATGAATATTGATTTCTCTAACTTCAAGTAACCCTTGCATTCCCTCTCTCTCTGTCCCTCCCCCACCCTGTTCACGTACTAATCTCACTGTCATCCTTTTGAGTTTCACTGTCTGGATTAATCGTTATCACCTATCCCACCGCCTACTATGGACCATTGTGGGCTCCAGATTTCCTTGATCATCGTTGATTTTTATATATCTTTCATTCATTTGTTCTATGTACCTCCATGTCTCATTTCCCTTTCCCCTGACTCTCAGTGTGAAGAAGAGCCTCAACCCAAATCGTCACATATTCCTTTTCCCAAGAGATGTCCTCTGAGTTACCCTAGCTTTTGTGTTTGGTTTAATCCAGCATCTGCAGTTCCTTCCTACACATTTTGCTTGCTCACAGAAATTCATTTTGGCTTGACCTGAACTTATTAAAACCTTTGTCCAAACAAAGTCAACAGAGGGGAATGCCAAAGGTGAAGTGAGATTGACTGCCCTTGATAGACAATAGACAATAGGTGAAGGAGTAGGCCACTTGGCCCTTCGAGCCAGCACTGCCATTCAATATGATCATGGCTGATCATCCCCAATCAGTAGCCTGTTCATGCCTTCTCCCCTTATCCCCTGACACCGCTATTTTTAAGAGCCCTATTTAGCTCTCTCTTGAAAGCATCCAGAGAACTGCCTCCACCGCCCTCTGAGGCAGAGAATTCCACAGACTCACCACTCTCTGTGAGAAAAAGTGATGGGGCAGCATTTAATCGAAAGTGGCGGAGAGAAGCCCTGGCTAAACTGGAGTCATTGGAAATAAGGGGGAATACTGTCCGCTGGTTGGAATAATCCCTAGCACAATGTAAAATAGTTGGGGTGGTTAGCACCAAAGTTTAGCAACATTTGCAATTCCTCTGATAAAGACACAGTCCACATCCAATATCCAACATGTCCAATTCCTCAGATAAAGTGATAGTCCACATCTAATACCGTGAGCAGATGGCGGCCAGTTACATTCATGCAACACAAGTACTGGGTAATGAGAATATCCGACAAGAGAAAATCCACTATGACTCCCTGACTTTCAATGGCATTAACATCACCGAATCCCCCGCTATAACAATATCTTGGGGTTACTTTTCTCACCGTGCCGCGCCATTTGATAGGTACAGCATGTACAACCATTCACTCACTTCACCACGGATGCATAGGAGCAACGGTTTGTATCGTCTGTGGGATACATTGCAGAAACTCACCAAAAATCCTTTGGACAGCAACTTACAAATCCACAACCTTTACAAGCTAGAAGAGCAGCAAAAACATGGGAATACCAACATCTCCAAGCCACCCACCATCCGAACTTGGAAATATGTCACTGTTCCTTCCCTGTAAATGGGTCAAAATCCTGGAAATCTCGCCTCACGGACTATAGTGGTTCAGGAAGGCAGCTCACTAACACATTCTCAATGCCAACTAGGCAATGAATCTTTAATTACCAGCTCAGCCTGTGAAACCACATAGATCTTATGAATATAAGAAAAAACATAATTTCTCAGGCTGACAGTCTCCTTAAAAGCCATTGTGCATAATTGGTATTCTTTTAGGGAACTGAATAATTGGGAGATAAACTATAATCTCCCAATTATTCATTAAAAATCCATTTGAGAACTCTATCCTTCACAGGTTGAAGATACATTTTGCAATATATATATACTTCAAAAAGTATATTATATATATACAATACAATACAATACAATACAATACAATAAAACTTTTTTTAATATACCAGGTGGGAAATTGGCTAAATATATAATTCAAAAAGAAGAATAGAAGAATAGAGGAATTATAGTTTCTATATATATACTATAATCAAAGAAATAAACATAACTTTGAACAAATTGAATAGAATAATTGGTACTCACATTTTTTCCCATTTCTGTTCTTTCAGGTGCTACAAAACAAAGGGAACCAAAGCTGCCCCACTGACTGAGTTTACCAAATGTGTGAAAGGTGGTTTGATGTAAACTACGTTCCAAAGATATGAACAACGTCTCAACCGGAAGTGTTCAATTCCTGGTAAGTGTATGAGTGATTAGCTAGTTCAATCATCCTATTGAAAGACTAGCAGCACAGATATTTTAATTTTAACATGTTTTAATTTTAAATATAACTTGCAAATACTTTCACTGCCATTCAGGAATGTTCACATATTAATCCAGCTGTTTCATTGAATCATTTCTACATCCTCACTAAATCCTTGACATCATTCCAGAATTGGACTCAATACTCCAATTGTGACTGAGTCCATGCTCGTGTTAATATGCGGGGATCGCTGGCCAGCGCTGACTCAATGGGCCGAAAGGCCTGTTTCCACGCTGTATCTCTAAACTAAACTAAACTAAACTCAGCACAATATTGAGCACAGACAAACCAGTAGTACAAACGTGGTCATGGGTTGCAGGGACATGGTGAAGATCTGGAGCCGATGTAAATACACATGGAAACTATCACTCAGTTGTTGCCAGTTAGGAGAAGTTTAAGGATTGATTTTTTGTTTATTTTTCAGAAAAGCTGCAACTGAATTTCCCCAAGCTCAATTTACGCATGTTCAAATGGAAATATGTGACTGTTTTTCCACAGAAATCATTTCTATAGATGTAGGATATTAGAAAGTCATCTGCATCAAATAGTATGCAGAGGTTGAAGCAGGGAGAGGAAATGCATTGTGATCTTGGTCATAGAAAAGTGTACAAAGTAACTCCAGGTGCTGGTTTAAACTGAAGACAGACACAAAAAGCTGGAGTAACTCCTCGGGACCGGCAGAATCCCATTCCTTCTCTCCAGAGATGCTGCCTGTCCTGCTGAGTTACTCCAGCTTATTGTATCTATCTTTGATCATAGAAAACATTGTTCCTGATTTTACCCAATATAGTTCCTGTGTTGAGTGGAGTCAATGGTGTCTGAGGTGCCATAAAATGAAATATTATACATGTGAATAACTAGATGTAACTGCGTGACTGAAACCCAAAGGAGATGAATATCAGTCAATGAGGTGCAAATTCATTATTAGATATGATGCATTTGGAGCTGATTTACATATGATTAGGGAAGTAACCTGCAGAACAAAAACATTTTCTGTTTGTATCCAACATGGATTTGCATTATCTTAAAGTGCACAATCTGATTGTAACCAAAGTTACCAACAAACCATTAACAATCTTTTGCAATGTTTCAGTCTTGGTGTCAAATTTAAAAGTAAAGGTGCTGCATTTGCTGAATATTACCTTAAATTAGCTATAACCCTTGTGGACGACATTTATCCTGACCATTTTATGCAGAAGAACACCTTAGACCAGACGTTAATCAGTTACTGCTCTGCACGGAATCGGAAGTGGCGGCGCTGCCCTAGCAGCTGCGGCACATAGAAACATAGAAACATAGAAAATAGGTGCAGGAGCAGGCCATTCGGCCCTTCGAGCCTGCACCGCCATTCAATATGATCATGGCTGATCATCCAACTCAGTATCCTGTACCTGCCTTCTCTCCATACCCCCTGATCCCTTCTGCCACAAGGGCCACATCCAACTCCCTCTTAAATATGGCCAACCAACTGGCCTCAACTACCTTCTGTGGCAGAGACTGCACGCCTGCAGTCCGTCTGTTTTTTTTTTGTCCTTGTCCTGTTTTAGTTAGTTAATTTGAGTTATTAGGGTGTGTATGTGTGTGGGAGGGGGGGAGAAATGTGTTTTAGTCTCTTCCTTCGGGGGGATACGACTTTTCTTGTCATATCCCCCGTCTCCGTCTGCGCTGAGGCCTAATGGCGGAGCTGGCGGCCTCCAACTGTGACCGACCCAAGGCTCTGGAGGAAAAGCCAGCCAGGACTTACCAGCACGAGGCTGGCCGACCTCGGGGCTGTGGTGGGTTCCGGCGGCGGTGACGGCCTGACTTGGGACTGAGGAGGTATCTAGGCAGCGACAGCCTGACTCGGGGCTGCGGAGGTGTCCCGGTGGTGACGGCCCGACTCGGGACTGAGGAGGTGTCCCGGTGGTGACGGCGGCCTGACCTCGGAGGTTCGGCCACGGGCACAGCAGACGACATCGTCGGGAGCTCACAGGTCACAGGTTGGTGACTTGTTTTTCCGGAGCTCCCGCGGCAACAGCTTCTTCCGCTGGTCTGGAGGGCGGCAGCTTCGGCAGCTTCGACCACCCCAGGCCGCAGAGTTTGAACTGGCCCGTTCGTGGAGCACGGTTGGGCCGCGGGATTTACTTACCATCACCCGGTGGGGTCACAACATCAGAAGGCTGGAGCGCCTCAGTGCAGAGGGAGAGCAAGGAGGGAAGAGACAAAGACTTAAGACTTTTGCCTTCCATCACAGTGAGGACGTGCGTGGTGAACTCACTGGTGGATGTTAATTTGTGTTTATTGTGTGTTTTGTTATTTTATTAAATGTATGACTGCAAGGCAACAAAATTTTGTTCAGACCGAAAGGACTGAATGACAATAAAGGATACTTTACTTTACATTTTACTTTTAATATCCTGCAGGCCCGGATTGCTGTTGGATAGTACCTTGAACAGACTATCAAAGTCATTTGGCTGAAAGTCTTAGCTCACGAGCCTTCAAACCAACATCAAAACCTCATGTGGTTTGTGGAGATCAGAACCTTCACCCTAAGATTATTCAGAGCCAGAATCTCAGCCTCATAAAATGCTGCTGCTGAGGGTACAAACACCATCCACCTCCATCTGGATTGTGCATTTCACAAGGAGGTCTGGAAAAGGATGCAGTGATATTTGTGGAGGTTCATGTGTAACACAGGACTCTGTCCTCTACGGGCTGTTCACAGAGGCACATACTAAGACAAATGTGTGCTGAATGAGGTCTTCATCTTCATGAAAGACATTGTAAAGGCTCAGCATAGAAAGGCACTGTGTACACACTTCCATTCCATCTTTGCAAGAGCAGTTGAGCCACTTGTAAAAACCTTTGACATTTATCATTAATACAATGCTTAGGAGAAAACATTTGTTGACACAATGAAAATAATGATGAATGCAGCTGCCTATTGTAGTTTTGTAGAGGCAGCAGGGCAAAGACCACAGACGGCAACAGGATTAACAAGCTCATCAGGAAGGCTGGCTCCATCCTGGCGGTGGAGTTGGATTCATGGGAGGTGGTCATGGAGCGGAGGATGCTCCTTAAACTGCGTAACATCTTGGACAATACAGCTCAACTCCCTCATGATACACTAGCCAACTGGAGGAGTACCTTCAGTAACAGTCTGGTTCCACCAAGATGCAGGACAGAACGTCACAGGAGTCCTTCTTCCCTGTTGCAATCAAACTGTACACTCCACCCCCTTCTGTCGTGAAGTAGACTGACTCCCCTCCCCTCCCCTCTGCTCCCCTGCCCTCCCCTCCACCCCCCCCCCCCCCCACACCAAACTTTGCACATCCCAATCCTTTCCACTCATCCCTTTAATTTCATGTTTCATGTATCTTGTGTTTTATTACTGTTGTCAGATTAATTTCCCTCCTGTGATATCTTATCGTATCGTATTGTATTGTATTGTAGCTAGGGCCAAGATCATGCACCAGCATCAATAGACAATAGACAATAGGTGCAGGAGTAGGCCATTCGGCCCTTTGAGTCTGCACCGCCATTCAATATGATCAGGGCTGATCATCCCTAATCAGTACCCCATTCTTGCCTTCTCCCCATATCCCTTGTGCTATTTTTTTTATTTTTAAAATATATATATTTTTGTTAGAAGTAAGCAATAAATTTGCAAACACATATTATGGTATAAGTATTTCGTGTACATTAATCATACATTATTAATTCAATTCAATTCAATTCAATTCAAATATAATGTCATTGCACAGATACAAGTATGGGTACAACGAAATGCAGTTTAGTGTCAGTACGTAGTGATAGCAATGTTTAGATAAATGCAGATAAATAAATACAGATGTGGGAATCTATCGGCGGGACTCCGAGTTCAGCAGTGCGATGGTGTTATTGTAGAAGCTACTCCTCATCCTGCTGGTGCGGGACCTGAGGCTCCTGTACCGCCTCCCCGATGGTAGGAGGGCAAACAGTCCATGGTTAGGGTGGGAGGGGTCCTTGATGATCTTCCCAGCCCGTCTCAGACACCGTTTCCGGTGGAGGGCATCCAAAGCAGGGAGCGGGGCACCGATGATGTGCTGGGCGGTTTTCACCACCCGTTGTAGTGCCTTCCTGTCTGCTACGGTGCAACTGCTGTACCATACCGTAAAGCAGGTGGTCAGGATGCTTTCGATGGTACAGCGGTAGAAGTTGGTCAGGATCTGGGGGGACAGGTGGGCTTTTTTGAGCCTCCTCAGGAAATAAAGGCGCTGCTGCGCCTTTTTGACCAGCTTGGAGGTGTTGAGGGACCAGGACAGATCCTCCGAGATGTGTACCCCGAGGAATTTGTAGTTGGAGACCCGCTCCACCTCGGTCCCGTTTATATGGATGGGGGTGTGTCTGCCCCCTCTGTTCTTCCTGAAGTCGACAATGATCTCCTTCATCTTTTGGGAGTTAAGGACGAGGTTGTTATTGGCACACCAGGTTGTCAGGTGCTGGACCTCCTCCCTGTAGGCTGACTCGTCGTTATCGCTGATCAGTCCTACCACCGTGGTGTCGTCGGCAAATTTTATGATGGCGTTGGAGCTAAACTTAGGGATGCAGTCATGGGTGAAGAGAGAGTAGAGGAGAGGACTGAGCACACAGCCTTGTGGCACGCCAGTGTTCAGTGTTATAGTGGAGGAGGTGAGGTTGTTGATCCTAACAGACTGGGGTCTGTTAGTGAGGAAATCCAGTGTCCAATTGCAGAGGGAAGTGGAGATGCCAAGACCGCTGAGTTTGGTGATCAAGCTAGCGGGTATGACAGTGTTAAAGGCGGAACTGAAGTTGATGAACAGCAGCCTGATGTAGGTGTTATTGCTGTCCAGGTGGGTCAGGGCAGAGTGTAGGGCCGCAGATATGGCGTCTTCTGTTGACCTATTGGTCCGGTAGGCAAACTGATGGGGGTCCAGTGTGGGGGGGAGGCTGGCTTTGAGGTGAGCCAAGATCAGCCGCTCGAAGCACTTGGCTATGACAGGGGTGAGTGCCACTGGCCGGAAATCATTGAGACTCCCTGTCGCTGATTGTTTGGGCACTGGCACAATGGTAGATGTCTTGAGGCAAGTGGGGACGACACCCTGGGCCAGTGACAGATTGAAGATGTCAGTGAGGACCAGGGATAGTTGTCCAGCACATGCCCTGAGCACCCGCCCGGGGATGCCATCGGGGCCGGCAGCTTTGTGCTCATTCACCTTGCTCAGTGCATCCTGAACAGCAGAGGTGGAGAGACTGAGGGGTTGTTCATGCGGGGGTGGAGCACCTTTGATGGCAGGAATTTTGTTGTCCCGGTCGAAGCGGGCGTAGAAATAGTTTAGCTCGTCAGGAAGGGAGGCATTGTCTGGGGGGGGAGTGTTAACTTTATGGTGATCGGCAATGGATTTGATTCCTTGCCACATGCGCCTGGGGTCAGAGTTATTTCGGAAATGCTCCTCAATCCGCCGTTTGTGATTAAGTTTAGCATTCCTAATTCCCTTTTTCAGATTGGCCCTGGATGAGCTGTAACCCTCAGCATCGCTAGATTTAAAAGCGGCGTCACGAGCCTTCAGCAGGAGTCTGACCTCCCTGTTCATCCACGGCTTCTGGTTAGGGAAGGTCCTTATTACTTTGTGTGTAGTGACGTTGTCCGTGCAGAATTTTATGTAGTCCAGAACGGTTGAGGTGTATGAGTTAATGTCCACATGGGAGTTGAAGGTGGCCTGGGTGGCAAACAGACTCCAGTCTGTTTGCTGAAACTGTTCCTGTAAGACAGAGACAGCCCCCTCAGGCCAGACCTTCACTGACCTCACGGAAGGTTTCACACGTCTGATCAGAGGTGTGTATTTGGGGAGCAGGAACAGAGAGAGGTGGTCAGACTGTCCCAGGTGGGGGAGGGGGAGGGCTTTGTATGCATCAGCAATGTTGGTGAATACTAGGTCCAGAGTCTTGTTACCTCTGGTTGGGCAGGAGACATGTTGGTGGAATCTGGGGAGTACAGTTTTGAGGTTAGAGTGGTTGAAATCACCTGCAGCAATAAAAGCCCCCTCTGGGTGTGCAGTTAGTTGTCTGCTGATAGCAGCTTGCAGCTCCTCCATTGCTAGCCTGGCATTAGCGTCTGGGGGTACATAGACTGCAGTGATAACAGTCGATGTAAATTCCCTGGGCAGATAGAAGGGCCTGCACTTTATCATCAGGTATTCCAGGTCAGCAGAGCAGTGACTACCAATCCTGACAGCGTCTGTACACCATGAGTTATTCACATAAATGCACAGTCCGCCGCCCTTGGTCTTACCGGAGTCCTCCGCTGTTCTATCGGCCCTGAAGACAGTGCGCCCCTCCAGCTCGATGGCGTTGTCCGGGATGTTGTCGGTGAGCCATGTTTCGGTGAAGACCATGGCGTTGCAGTCGGCGATCCGTTTGTGTGTGGTGATCCGCAGCCGCAGTTTTACTCACCAGGGACCGGACATTCGCGAGGAAAATGCTGGGCAGAGCTGGCTGGTGCCGGTTCGATCTCAGCCTCGCTCGACAGCCTCCGCGCTTCCCACGTCTCTGCTTGCAGTCCCTGCGCCGCCTCCGGGCACTTCCTGTCGGGGGAGCTGACCCGCTAGACCACGGTGTTCTGGTGATCTCCGGCGGCAGTTGAAAGTCGCTTCTGCGGCTTGTTACGTGCAGACGGCCGAGCTCCAGTAGCTCCTGACGGCCGTACAGAGTCTTCGCTCGAGTGCTCCGGGCGAAAACTAGGTTAATTATTAACAGGACTAAAAAAAAATTAATATTATCAATTGAATCATTCTGCCTCTAATTGTTTTTTTTAATAGATTAAGAGTAATAAAAAAAGAGAGAGAAAAAAGAGAAAAAAAATATACTAAAAAAATAATCATAAGGAATGGAATAATTTACCATTAATACATCATTGGAGATAAGATCAAGGAATATAGAGCATAACTTTTCATCTGATCCTTAGTCCAAGTTTCAGTTAGGTCCCCCTGCCGAACCAATCAACCCTTTTAAGTAATCGATGAAAGAAGACCATATTCTAACAAAGAGTTCTTGTTTGCTCATTAAGGCAAATCTGATTCTTTCCAGGTGTAGGATCTCTGACATTTCCATAATCCACATTTTAATTGTGGGGGTTATGGGGCCTTTCCAAAATTTTAATATTAATTTCTTCCCGATTATTATACTGTAATCTAGGAAATTTCTTTGGCTTGTTGTAAGTGTTAAACATTGTTCTGATATTCCAAGTATTATTAGTTTTGAGTCCAGTTTAGTATTAATAACTTCAGAAGTTATTCTAAAAGTCTCAATCCAGAAATTTTTAATTTTTATACAATTTGCAAAAGTATGTGTTAAGTTAGCCTCTAGATGCTGACATTTATCGCAGATAGGAGAGACATGTGAAAAGATTCTATTCAGTTTAACTTTTGATTAATGTAATCTGTGTAATACTTTAAATTGTATTAAAGCATGTCTGGCATTTAATGAGCATTGATGTATATATTGTAAACTTTTGTCCCAAATATCTTTCGTTATGGGTTGGCTTAATTCATTTTCCCATGAATGTCCATGTGATTCCGTCGATGGTACCTCGCTGCCTAAAAGGATATTATAAATATGTTGTTAGTTTTTCTGTATTAGGATGCTTATTCAAATATTCATCCATGATTTCTGGTTCCTTATTCCTATAATCTTGTGTATTTGATTTAACATAATCTCTGAGTTGTAGATATCGAAAACAATTATTTGCGTGTATTCCATAAATCTGTTGTAACTCCTGAAATAAAAGAAAAGTGCCTTTCTTATAAAGATGCTCCATCTTTTTAATTCCATAATTTTTCCATTGTGTGAAACCTTTATCCAGCATGGAAGGTTTGAATAAGGGATTGTTTACAATAGGGAGACAGAGTGGTATATTATCCAATTTTAAAGCCTTTTTTAATTGTTTCCAGATTCGTGTACCACTATTGGGTTTTCCCTATAGGGTTTTTTGTGTAATTTTGTCAGGGCAAACGTAATCGAACCGATTTCAAAAGGTAAACAGTCTTCATTTCCATCCTTAACCAGTCTGGTTGCTGATCCATTTCTTTCAGCCAAAAATTCATGTTTTTAATATGGACTGCCCAAAAATAAAACAGAAAATTTGGTAGAGCTAAACCTCCATTAATCTTTGATTTACATAAATGTTTTTTACTTATTCTATGATTCTTATAATCCCAGATGAAACTTGTAACAGTAGAGTCTACTTTAAAAAAAAAAGAATTTGGAATATATATCGGAATTGACTGAAATAAGTACAATAATTGCGGCAAAAAGATCATTTTTATAGCATTAATTCTACCGAACATTGAAATGGGGAGCGTTTTCCAATATTGAATATTCTTGTTTAGTTTGTTCAGTAAAGGTGGGGGGCTCACGTTGTCGACCTCCCCGTGGTGAGCCCTGTCAACTGACTTCAGTCAGGCGAACGACAACAAACGGAGGCAGCAGCAGCGCCGTAGCTTGACGCCAACCCGAAGCATGCGCCCTTTTTAGGGCGGGCACCTACGGATGTCGAACCGGATGGCATCACCCTGCTGCGGACTTCTGTTGCCTCAAACGCAAGAAGAAGAAGAAGAAGAAGTAAGGGTGGAAAATTTGATTTAAATAAAGAAGTATACGTCTTTGTTACATAAATACCTAAATATTTAAATCTTTCCTCAACTATTTTAAAAGGTGATTGTTGTAGTGTATGTAAATTGAGTTTAGTTATTGGCATGATTTCGCTTTTATTCCAATTAATTCTATATCCTGAAAACTGACCAAATTGAATTATTAGATATAATAAATTTGGAATACTAATTTCTGGCTTTGTAATATATATTAATACATCATCTGCATATAAAGAGATTTTATTCATTGTATCTTTAGTATTGTACCCATGTATTTCTGGATGAGCTCTGACACTTTCTGCGAGTGGTTCAATTGCTATAGCGAATAATAATGGAGATAGCGGGCATCCTTGTCTACAACCTCTAGAAAGATTAAATTTAGTTGATAACACTTGGTTTGTTAGTATTCTAGCTGTTGGGTTAGAATATAAAAGTTTAACCCATGTACAGTACTTCTCTCCCAATTGAAATTTTTCCATCACCGAAAATAAATATGACCATTCTGCCTGATCAAAGGCTTTTTCAGCATCTAGCGAAATAATTGCTAATCTGCATTAGCAATTCTATTTGAGTATATAATATTAAATAGTCGTCTCAGATTGTAAAATGAGTGACATTTTGGGATAAAACCTGTTTGGTCAGGGTGTATTAATTTGTTAATCACTAAGCTCAATCTATGAGATAGGATTTTAATTAATATTTTCTGATCAGTATTTAAGAGAGCTATTGCTCTATATGAGGCCGGGTCTTCCAGATCCTTATCAGTTTTGGGTATAAGTATTATTGTAGATTCGTTTAAAGTTTCCGGGAGTTTCTGTTGAGTATAAATGTGTTTATACAATGTTTGTAAGCGTGGAGAAATCAGATCCTAAATTTTTTTATAAAATTCGGAGCATAGGCCATCAGGGCCTGCGGCCTTTCCATTTTTTAAAGATCTAATTGACTCTTCGATATCTTTTATCGTTATTTCAGCACCTAATAGTTCTTGCTCTTGCAAATCTAAACCTTTAAGGTTACATTTCTGTAAAAATGCTTCCATTCCTGTTGATGGTTCTGTCACTTTAGTTGAATCTGTCATTAATATCTTTAGGGAGTGTTAATATTGCTCCCTTATCTGATCTAATCTTATGAATCGTATTTTCCCCGTCCAATTTACGAAGCTGACGTGCTAATAGTTTTTGTGGTTTATCACCGAATTCAAAATTTAATTGTTTTGTATGTTGATATAGTTTTATTACTTGGTCAGAGTATATTTTATTTAACTTATATTTCAGTGCTGCAATTTTATTATGTTTTGCCAATGAAGGTGCTCCTGCATTTTCTATGTCTAATTGCCTTATTTCCATTTCCAATGTCTGTTGTTTAGCCCTTTTCTCTTTATTAAGAAATGCCTGGGAGGAGATTAATGCCCCTCGTATAAATGCTTTAAATGTTTCCCAGAGAAGGGAGGCAGAAATTTCAGGCTGGTCATTAACCTCGAAAAACATATTAATCTGTTTTACAAGATATTCACAACATACCTTTTCATTTAAAATTTGAGGATTAAGTCTCCATTGTGTCTGTTTCTTGTCCATTCCATTTAGTTTAATCATAAACGTTAATGGAGCATGGTCCGAAATTATAATGTTATGATATTGCGAATTGTAGGTAAATGGAATAAGTTTAGAATCTACTAAGAAATAGTCTATCCTTGAATATGTTTTATGCACAGGTAAATAAAATGAATATTCTCGTCCGGATGGATTTTCAAATCTCCAGACATCCTTAATGTTGGTAGTGTTAATATATGAGTTTAAAAATTCACTTGACTGAGATTTTGATTTTCTTTGAGTTGATGATCTGTCTAAATAAGAATCTAGCGTACAATTTAAGTCTCCACCGATTATTACATTATTTTCTGTGCATTCCAGAATAGTATTAAGTATTCTCTTGAAGAACAATGGGCTATCAAAATTTGGTCCATATACATTAAGAAGAGTTACTTTTTTTGAGTATAACTCGCCTACTACTACAATATATCTACCATCAATATCTTCTATAGTTGATATATGTTTGAAAGGTATACCTTTACGGATTAATATTGCAACCCCTCTAGATTTATGTGTGATTGAAGAATGATACGGTTGAGCAATCCATTTTGTTTTCAGTCTATGTTGCACTTCCTTTTTAAGATGAGTCTCCTGGAGGAATATTATAACTGTTTTAAATTATTTTAAATGAGCTAATACTTTGCCTCTCTTGATGGGTTCATTAATTCCCTTAGCATTCCAACTACAGAATGTAATTCCTTCACCCCCAGTTTTCACTTTTACGTCTTGCATCTTATGATTAAGGTGGTCTATAATAGAGCAGATGATTCAGCATGTTAAACCATACCTTACACCCAAACCTCAGATAGATGAATTGTAGATCTTGTAGGTTTTCTTCTCAGTCATATCTCCTTAAATAATACTTATAATTCCATTCAAAATAATGATTATAATGATTATAATATAATATAAAATAGAAAAAATAAGAGAGTGTTGTATTAGTAAAGTGTAAAAGAGAGGAAAAAACTACATCTATAATTAGTGCAGTTAGTGATAGCCACCCTAATGTGGCTAGACATCTAAGGACTTCCGTAGCTTTTGGTAAGAAAAAAAATATTACTAGCTCCATACTTTCCTTGAAAGAAAAGCATCAATTTCAATTAAAAAACATTTTACGGGGGGGGGGGGGGAGGAAACAATGGTTATATTCCAGTAGTGGAATAATTAATAATCTCAAAGTAAGTAAAATATTAGGCTCATATAACAAAAATATTAGTCCACGATTAGTCAAAAAGTATCAAGTATCAAGAAGTAAACCTCCATTTAATTTTTTTTTAAATTATTAATAACTTGCCTGAATCACACATTACTTATAATTCGTCCTTTTAGCTAATTCTAAGTTAACTATAATTAATAATAATTAGTAATTATTAGTAGTAATTAGTAATAATTAATACTAAAATATAAAATATTATATAACAATAACAAGATAACTACTCAATTTCATTCTAAATTCAAGACAGTCCTTGAGTATAGTAATTTAAAGTTCAATTTCTTCACAGTAAAGTGACAATACCCAGTATCATCAGGTGTATATTAAGTGTTAAGTGTTAATCCTCTTTGTCACTCTCGCTCTCGATGTTCTCAGTATTCTCAATGTTCTCGATGTTCTTTGCAAATTTAAGGGCCTCTGTATGCTTGGTGAAGAAGTGTCCTTGCTTGTCGTAGGTGATTCTCAATGTTGCAGGGTACATCAGTCCATATCTCAGGTTTTTTATATTCTTCAGTATTCTTCTTGTGTTTGTAAACAATGCTCTTTTCTTGACAACCTCCACCGGGTAATCTCGAAATATACTGATCTTGTCTCCTTCAAATTCGAGATTTCTGCTGTGAACGATTTTCTTCATCATATCATCCAAAACATGATCATATTACACCTTCACTATCAGTTGTCTTGGAGGGGCGTCCGCCCTTGGGCGGTGTCTCAATGCTCAATGTGCCCGAGCAAGTAAAGGTGCTTGATCCAGATTTAAAACTTTCTTCAATAGATCTGCAGCAAATTCACGGGGGTCACGATCCCCCTCTCTGTTTTCCCGGACGCCAATAATTCTTAGATTCTGGCATCTCTGTCGTCCCTCCAAGTCAATACATTTTTCAGTTATTTTATGCAATGTCTGATAAACGCTTGTTCTTGGAGAGAAGCTTACTTGTAGTTTTAGAGCTTGTTTCAGCAATTTCCTCTAATTCAATTACAGTTTTATGTTGTTGTTCTGGTGCCTGAGAGATGGGGTTCAACTTCGAATTAAATCTTGATTCCATCAAATTCAATTTAACATTTACCTCTTCAATCTTTTGATTTAGATTTTCTTTCATGGCCAATTTCCAGGAATCCAGTACTTCATGTACAGAAGCAATGACATCTTCTTTAATTTCTTCTTTAATTTCTTTTTTTAAAGTTTTCAACTCATCCGTAAAGTTATGTTTAAGATTTTTCAATTCTTCCATTATGTTTGAGATTTGTAGAGCGAGGAAACTTCTTAATTCTTCCACATCCGTCTTTTTCTTCCTTGAGATTTCTTCTTGGGACGCTGTTAAACCTGAGCCCGAGGCTTCAGTCGAGCCTACTTCTTTAGACCTATCGGTTTTTCTCGGTTTGGGGGGGGGGTGTTGTGTATACATACCGTCGTTATAGTCGCGCGCCTGATGCGTCACAGGCTTATTGCAAGCAGCCGGTAGCTTTGTCATGCTGGTAAATCCAGATTTTTTTCCCCGTTTTTACAGAAATCTTCCAGAGCTCAACGGCACGAGTCTGCCTTACTCCATAGCGCCGCCGGAAGTCCCCCCTGCACTATTTTTAAGAGCCCTATCTAGCTCTCTCTTGAAAGCATCCAGAGGACCTGCCTCCACCGCCCTCTGGGGCAGAGAATTCCACAGACTCACCAATCTCTGTGAGAAAAAGTGTTTCCTCGTCTCCGTTCTAAATGGCTTACTCCTTATTCTTAAACTGTGTCCCCTGGTTCTGGACTCTCCCAACACAGGGAACATGTATCCTGCATCTAGTGTGTCCAAACCCTCAACAATCTTATATGTTTCCATGAGGTCCCCTCTCATGTATATTATTGGCATGGTCTGGATCAACTTACTCGTTTGAGGGATTGCATCAATGAAAGGAAGTGTAATTTAGTTTAGTTTTGTTTGGTTAGTTGACTTTTGTTTTTTATTGTTATGTGCAACAAGTTTTTTGTTGCATGCTATCCAGTCAAAGAAAAGACTACACATGATTACAATCTAGCCAACCACAGTGTACAGGTGAAGGATAAAGTGTACAACATTTAGTGCAAGATAAAGTCCGATTAAAGATCTTTCAAAGCACTAGTGAAGTAGATGGGATGTCAGGCTTACACTCTCGCTGATGAGAGGACATTTCAGTTGCCTGATAACAGCTGGGAAGTAACTCTCTCTGAATCTGGAGGTTTGCGTTTTCAAACTTCTGAACCTCTTGCCTGCTGGAAGAGGGGAGAAGTGAGAGTGAGACTGGTCCTTGATTATGCTGGTGGCCTAGGTTAGGCAGTGTGAAGTGTAGATGGAGACAATGGAAGGGAGGTTGGTTTGCTTGATGGTCTGGGCTATGTCGACATTTCTCTGAAATTTCTTGCAGCTTTGGATGGGGCACAAACTATGCTGTGATGCAACCTGATAAAATGCTTTCTACAGCGCCTCTGTAGAAGTTGGTGAGGGTTGTTGGAGACATGCCGAACTTCCTAAGACTTCTACTGATGATTATACAAGGCCCAGTTCCATTCTCAGCCCTGTCACAAATAAACCAGTACATACCTACGCACAGTCAGACCCTGACACCTTACTGGCACAAGCTTATAAATGAGTACTACAAAAGTGCTGGGCAATGGTCTTCTCTTACAATACAGAGTTGACTGTCTACCCATGACATCCCACGGCATGGCCACTGAATCCCTCACTATCAACATTCAAAGAGACACCATTGATCACCTTTCAAGCAGATGTTCACAGAAATGACGTGGCGTCAAGTGCAGTTGAGAGGCTGAGGAATCCTGCCTTAAGTGACTCACCTGACACCCAAAAAGATTCCCACATTCAACAAAGCACATCAAGAATATCCCACATTTGTTTGGATAAATATCCCTTCAAGATGGCGGTGGCGGCAGACACAGGAAGTGACCGATGCTGGTGAGCGGGATGGGGGCTTATCCCCTGTGCCTATGGAGGCACTCTGAGGTCCTCTGGGTCGGTTGCAGGAGGCTCCCCACGCACAAAGGCTCAGCGGTGGCCGTCGGGGGTGAAGGAAGGCTTATTCACGGGCTGATATCGAGGAGGTGTCGCAGTGATTGACTTGGTGGTGTGGGCTGCTGGAGGGCCTGAAGCAGCCTGGAGCTCATGTAGATCGGGGCTGCTGCAATTGGCTGATCACACAGAACTAAGATTGGCTGATCACACAGTTGGCTGATCACACAGATCACACAGAGCCTCATATAATCATTACTGCACAGAACTTGCCTAATACTTCAGCATTTCAGATAAATGAAGATGAAATATTTTAGGGAGAGACAAATTTTTGAAGCAGTCGGTCCTCATTATTCTCCATCCCCAGATCTATGTAATTGAGGTTGATAATCCGTTACTGAGAGTATCAGGAAACCTTGCACAATCTCTACAACAATCTCATGTGTGTTCATGTGTCTGTGGAATTTCTACCTGAGGACCAATATGTCCAAAGATAGACACAACATTCTTGAATAACTCAGAGGGACAGGCAGCATCTCTGGAGAGAAGGAACGGGTGAGTTCAGACCCTTCTCCATGAATATGTCCAAGTCTCTTCTAATCTGACAAATCACAGGGATAGACCTGAGGTATACTACAAACCCACTGACTCCAACAGCTACCTTGACTATTCCTCCCCCACCCTGCCTTCAACCATTTACGTCGAGTGGTTGTGTGTGACAACTGCAAAGCCGCCAAATCTTCCCAATCTCGTCTGTTTCAGACAGAGCAACAGAGAACCCCTGAAGGTAAAGGAGCAGTGGCGATTTGTCGCAAGTGTAAGCATGGCCTATGGGATTTGAGGGGATTCTAGTTTACCACAATTATTTGTTGTGGTGACAGGAGAGAATTTCAGCAAGGCATCTCCCTCTCATCACCACCAAAGCATGATTAAAGCTTCCAGGGCTGTGATTTAGAATCAGATGATTACTCAAGTTAAACCTTTCATGCAGAAGAGACCCTTGGTGGCATCTGCATTTTTATTATGCCCGGAAGTCTCTGCTCCTGTCCCTTGTGGATAATGTAGACTGCATGTCACCTACAGCTGAAGTTTCAGACGCTTCTAATTAAGGGCCGTAGGTGCAGATACATCTGTCACTGTTTCAAGTCAGGGCTGGGAATAGTGGCTTTACTACCTCACATCAACTGAACCAGTGCAAGCTTCTAATTTACTGTAACACCAGCCTTTGATTTTGCAACAGGATTTACGAGTTTAAGTGTTCTTTAAGCATGAGCTGAATTAGGATTCTAAGGTTACCTGAAGATGTTCAACATATCCAAATGATGACTCTCACAGTACCCATACAGATTTACCCATCTTCATTTCACATTCTTTGATTCCCTTCCCAAAGTATGTCAATTGATCGAGGGCTGCCAACATTGGGTGAGTGTTGGGAGTGAGGAATTGTGAGAGATCAAGCCCGAGGGAGCGTAGTGACCTAGTGGGGGGTTGTGCGAAGGGGGTATCCCCCCTCCCATTGGTAGCGAGCTTTGGCATTTTTCAGCTTTAAATTTTGCAATATGTTGCATACTGTAGCGAGTCTTTTAACTTACACTTGAATAGTAAGATTAAACGAGAACTTACCAGTTTGAAGTTTGATCTTTATTTTATGAGAAGTCGAGTTGAGGGACTACGTGAATAGAAGCCCGTACAGCCGTTGGTGCGTCAATCTTCAAAGCAGCGGAATGAATTCACAGCTAACAATGACCGAAGTATAACGGTAAGATGATAAAACTAGAACTACCAGATGAGATCTATGAGGGTGGGAGCGGAGGGCACGTAGTCCCTCAACTTGACTCCTCATAAAATAAAGATCAAACTTCAAACTGGTAAGTTCTCGTTTAATCTTACTATTTTACTTCGGAGTCACGTGAGTGACTACGTGAAGACTTCAAAGCACTGTGAATTCACGCCGCAGACTCATATCCGACGTTCACACCGCCTGGATTGACTCAAAAGTCGTTAACAATCAATCATGCATCAGTAATACATTTGTTAAATGAAATAACAGTTTATTTACAAACAAATCATAACAAACCCCTCTAACTCAGGGGAAAAATATAACAGTACTGACACCAGAATCAGCAAACACCCCGAGCCTTGAAATCGGCTTGTGATAAAACCTCTGAAAAGTTAGCTCACTGGACCATCCTGCGGCCGCGAGGACCTTGAAATCGTTTGCACCGACACCTTACTGTGTGTTTTTTTGTGACTAATAAACAAAGCCAACTCTGTTCCTCTCAGAGGTTTAGTAATCTCAATGTAACAAGATAAATGTGAGACTATACAGAAGCGATCATCTGCGGGGTATGCTGAAAACACAATCTTACATCCTGTCATGCCTCTTTTATTATGTTTAAGAGAATCATAGACATAAAATATAATGGCATCAGCCGACACATGCATTCTATCTAGCCGTAGCTTTTGCAATGTTTGTACACGTTGGGCTGAAACCAACACCAGAAGCATGACCACCTTCATAGATAATTTGGCTACTGATAGGCTTGTAACAGGAGCCCACTGGCGACGAGCCATAAAAACCTCACTCAAATTCCAAATACCGGCATACCTGGGTTTAGGAGGATTAAAATTGAAAAAGCTCCCTTCATGAATTGTGAAACTAACGGATGTGTCCCTACTGTATGCAATTCTGCATTCATAGATAAATAAGACAGAGCACTTCTGGCTGAATTAATCGCACTGTAACTTAATTTTTTTGGTCAAATAAAGAGTTGACAACTCCAATACATCCGTGATCCCTGCAGTGTGATATACAATATCCTGCTGTAGGCAGAATTGCTCCCACTTCCTTATATAGGTGATATATTGCTGCTGTGTACTATCCCTGCAGGCCGACGTGAGAACATCCACAGTTCGATGAGACAGTCCTCTCCCCAGGTATGGCCTCCTTAAAATCTGCAAATTAACAGATCAATACGATCCTATAAAGGATGTTGATCCCCAGTGACTGGATTTACCAGTAGATTTTTATTCTTGGGCATAAGCATGTAAGGCTCCCTAGCCATTTGTAATACAACGGGAAACCATGCCCGTGTAGGCCAACCTGACACTACCAATACCCCTGAAGCGGAGTCCTCCTTGATCTTTTGCAAACATCTGCTGATGGGACAGAATGGAGGAAATACATACACAAACATTCCTCCCCAATGCAGCGAAAATGCATCCACTGCTACTGCCCCAGGATCTGGTTACCATGAAACATATCTAGGTAACTGATGATTTAATCGAGATGCAAACAAGTCAATATCTGGCAATGCATATTGATCAATCATTTGGTTAAATACATCCTGATTTAACATCCATTCAATGTTGTCATTAACCTGACGTGACCTCTCCCTGGCAAATAAAGTGCTGAAAGCCAGATATTTTGGTCAATACACCAGCTCCAAATCTGGTTAGCCAGTCTATCACAAGACTGTGACTTAACTCCACCCATGTGGTTTACATATGCCACTGCTGTGGTGTTGTCAATCTGACCTGCACATACAGATCCCTCCTTGTAGAACAATAAGCTTTGAGCCCATACCAGGTGCCCAACAACTCTAAATAATTAATCCCTCTTAATTGAGGAAGCGATGTCTCATCCACATTCCATCTGCCTCCACAACTAGAAGACATATCTGTTGCACCCAACCCAGTGCACTTACATCAGTCTGTAATATCAGTGACGGTGATTCCACCAAAACCTTCCTTAAATTTTTTGAAACATGTACTATCCACCATTGTATGTCAGCAATCGCCCCAGCTGACAACGGCATAGGCCTATCAAAAATGGCCCCTTTGTATTCTCAGTGCCTGTTCCTTTGATAGTTGTAATTGTTGATAATGCAGAGGACCATACTGCACAGCTGGAAAGGCTGCAACAACTTCCCAATAAAGCTGGCTACTTGTCTAATCGAAGGCCGTTATTCTCCAACGAGATTAACACAGTCCTCAATTAACTGATTCAATTTATCCCTGGGCAAAGTTACCAACATGTGATTGGAATTAATGGTAAATCCCAGATATCAATAATTTGGACTGGTGATAATTTAGATTTATCTGGGTGAATAACAAATCCCATTTGTTCAAAAGTGATTTTAACAACTGAAACTGATGATTGAGTTTCAGCATGTCTTTCCAACAATCAGAATATCATCTAAATAGGCCATTACCACATGCCCCTGAGCTCTAAGTAAAGCTAACACAGGTTTTACCAATTTAGTAAATAATCTAAGAGCTGAAGTTAATCCATTCGGCAATGTCCTGAATTGCCACAGCTCAGTCATCCAAATAAATTTCAAATATCTTCTATCATCACCATGAATAGACACTGCGTAATACGCATTCTTGAATCAATGGTTGCCATATAATACCCTTTGGACACTAGATGTTTGCCCGTGGTAAAGGTCTCCATTTTGAAATGCCTATAACAAACAAATTTGTTCAAATTGGACAAATCCAGAATAATTCTACATCCCCCAGTCTTTTTAGATCTGGGAAATATACTTGACAGAAATTGTTGACTTTGATATACAGAAGGCTCAATTACCCCTTCTTATGTAACAACTGAATCTGCTTGAATAAGCACATTTTCCTCATCTGAAAATAAGTTTACGACTAGGAAAATGTTGACTAGGTAGACTGTCCTTATAGTAAAATCCAATTTTTCACCCCTTCAATACACTAAGTATGAACAAATCTGATTTCAACTGCTGCCATTGTTTGAGAAACAATTTTAAACCTTCCCAATTTGAACAGGAACATCAGTTAATTCATCGTCTGTCAATGTTATATTCCTTACCAGCATCTTTCCTTGCGGCCTTGTTGTCCTCGACTTCTTGTAGAGAACCTTTTTTGCCTTGCTTCCAGCTGGCTTAATGAGGGCCATGGTTATAACAACCTCATAACAGTCTTTGACCCTTTTTGCAAGGTTACCACCAAACAACAGATTTCGTGGTGGTGCACTGGTCGGTTGGCTCAACTCGCCAAATTCGGGTTAGCACTGGCCTAATAGCAGCCCTCCCGATATTATTAATTTCAAAATGCATTACAAAGGAATGCCAGTTCATCCTGGTGTGCTTCAACCATATCATTTGTATCAATAACTTACACCACAGCTGTAATACCTGCTGACAACAGTTTAAGCACTTTTTTAAAACTTCATCTCCTGGGCCCTAGCAGGCAAACCCATCTATGCAAATTTGGTGATTAACCACCGGTACCTTCAGGAGATCACAATTAACAGGAGCTTTATAGTTCTTTGCTACTTCCTCCATAGCTAGCTCCTGTAACTGATGGGAGAGCATATACTGAATGGCTTCGGCCATTCTACATCAATCACCTTTCCTGCCTCTACACTCAGCAAACTTCCCAGCAATGTTCGGAATTACCTCCAACCGAACACCTTTACTGCTCTCCCCCAGCATAGAAACAGTGTCAGCAAACTGCCCTGATAGAACATCCTCCTCACAGGCAGGATAGTTCTGCAGCCCTGAAACAGGTGCTGCTAGCACAAGCTCTCCATCAGCCTGGCTTGGGCACCACTCCTCCTCACGGAGCTGGAACATCCTCCTCACAGGCAGGATAGTTCTGCAGCCCTGAAACAGGTGCTGCTAGCACAAGCTCTCCATCAGCCTGGCTTGGGCACCACTCCTCCCCACGGAGCTGGTCCCTGTCGAGCATTCTTTTGAAATAGAATCTCGACGTGGGAGAGCCGTGAGCAAACGGACTCTCCTATGGAGGGTATAACCTCCAGGCCCGACTCATTTACGGGCAAGAGAGACTTGCCAGTGGCCTTCCACCCTACTGACAAGCCTCCACTGCCCCCCGGCAGTGGGTCCGCAACCACTGGCTGTGTAGCCAGCACCGGACCAGGTGTACCAGACGGGCCTCCATCCTCAACACTCTCCTGCCACTTTTCCTTTCTACCCCCGGAGCGCCTCGCCGACACCTTCTTCACTTTCTGCAACATTCTCTACCCAAACCGTCGCAGAAATTAAACATGCGGTAAATTTTTTTTTTAAAAACCTTACCTCTTAAACTTAACGAAGAACTGCAAATGCTGGAGAATCGAGGGTGAGGTATGAAGAAGGGTCTCGACCCGCAACGTCGCCCATCTCCTTCGCTCCTTAGATGCTGCTGCACCCGCCGAATTCTCCAGCTCTTCGAAAAACCCGCTGTTTACACTTACCGCTCGGAGGAGCGCTGCTGCTCCAACCGCCCGACTGCACCAGCGTCTGACGTCATGACGCACCAACGGCTGTACGGGCTTCTATTCACGTAGTCACTCACGTGACTCCGAAGTAAAATGCAATATTTATGCTCTAAATTGGATTTGCTGTGAATAAGGTTAGGCTAAATTACATTCCTAATTACATTCCACAATAGCGCCAGGATCTGATCATCAGGTGCAGCACATCAATGATCTTAATGTATTCATGTATGGAAATCAGATTATAATCAAAAACACTTAGCCCATGTTGACCAACCTTGGTCTCACTGCACACCTGGTACTACTCCTGAACCTGGCTCCAGTTGCATGCCTTCTCTCATTCCTGAGCCTGAGTCCATCCTTACACTTGCCCCCCTATTCTACCCTGATCATAGCTGCTCACCTGCTTAGGTTCCCAGTGCTGAACCCTCCCATTGTCCCAGCTTTGACTGCACACCTAGCCGCTGATAGTGTTCTCTCCGAAGCTGGAGCTCCATCATCCCGGTGAGAGGGCCTGAAACATTGGGTCTCCGCTGTGACGACTGCGGAGGCCTCAAATAGGCCCCGACCATGGGTGAACACAGAGGAAGAGCACTGAACTTTTTACTTCCCTCACAGTGGAAAATGTTGATTCTGCTGTGGGGGGACGTTCGTATTAAATTCTATAGTGTGTTGCGTCTTTTCCTTTTTATTTTGTATGGACATATGGAAATCCAATTTCTTCTATGTATAGCCCTTTGTTTTCAACACGAGTTGATTAAATGTGCTAAATAAATAAAAATTACTTACTTACTTACTACTCCACACCTTGAATCTGGATGCACACTTGGCCTTCCTCCTAGGCCCTCTGCACTGACAATATATCTGGCCCATACATAAAGCCTCATATCTGACCCCCTGGACTTAACGTATTACATTCAAGTCCACAGGTGCTTATCTAATGCGGTAATCTTTTATGGGGCACTTCACAGACCAAATTTTGTATGACAAAATGTGCTACATCCATTGGCTTCCTTGTTATCTAACATGCTAGGCACTTTGTCAAATAAGTCATCAATTGGTTGAACATAATTTCTCATCCATAAAATTATACTCACGCAGCTGTATAAGTATTCTGTTACCATTTCCTTCATTTTCCTAACAAACGGTCCTGAAGTCATCTTCACCGCAATACTTTCAGTATGTTACTGTCTTCCTCTCAGCTGGGACTTTTCCAAAATGCAAAGTCCAATAACTATATATGTAAGCAATAACATTCTATTAAATGCGATCTTGAGAGTACATGATATTTTCTGTGGCATTCATAACACAACAATGATAAAAAGATCTTTGTTTTGATTCGACCTACCAACATGCATACGTTATTATATTATAATTAATATGTACCGAGGGTACATTTTTGTTCCCATGCTCCCCATTTCCAATTACTTTTACATTGAAGTGATTGAGATCCAAGTGTAGTTTAAATGGCATCAGAAAAATAAAACCTCCGGAAAGGACAATATTCATTACATGGTTGATTGGAGTCAGTATCAGCACAATTACTATATTAAACTTTGAATCTTCAGATGCCCTGGTTCAAGATGAAAGGAAAGACAAATAATAACCTCCTCGCATGTTCCCCTGCAAGTACCTCTGTCACTCCTTTAAAACATGCCCCTTCTTTGAACAAGCTCTTAAACATCGCATTTGAATCAGTTTCCATCTGATTACCCTCCTTGAAAATGTTCATCTACGTGTTCAATTAATAAAACTACGAGATTGGTGACATTTCTATTCAACCTGTCAAAGGAGTTTGGCGGGGGGGGGGGGGGGGTTAGAAATAGTCAGTGAAGTAAACAAACATAATAGTTGAGTGGCAAATGACAATAGTGCTACCTTCCCAATATTTAACTGAGGGAAATAATGGGTTATCGGGGCTGTATGTTGTGTCAGACAGCCAGACACCTTGCATGTCATTTAAATATTACACTTATCCCATCCTCCTGGATATTCCAGATAAATAAATTAAGGTTTTGTTAACTAATCACAAATCAGGCTAATTACAAATTAATAGCATTAGCCAAATCTGAAACACATAACGCTGAGCACTGGTATCCAGACATCATAGACGACTGGCCTCAGTTACCCGCTCACATCTGGCAGTGCTCTCTGTCTAAATCATGGGCCATGGAGCATTTTTGAAAGTGGGGAGGCTGAGGGCTCACTGATCACTGGCCTTGGGGGTACCCAGGGAGGTAGTGGGGCAAAAGAGTGTCCCCCCTCCCACGGTAGGGGCTTTTTGAAATCTGATGTATTAACATGATGTTTTAGTGCATTGTAGAAGTATGATTTCAATGATTTTGTTTAAAGTATTTTTCAGAGGTAACTTTTTAAGGGGTAGCTTTTTCCACACAAAGGGTGGTGGGTGTATGGAACAGGCTGCCAGAGGTTTGGAATGATATGGACCAAAAGCAGGTAGTGTAGCTGGGATATGTTGGCAGGTGTGGGCAAGTTGCTCCAAAGTGCCTGTTTTCACACTGTATCACTCTAAGACTATACTATACCTCCACCATGCATGAATGTTTCAAAATCAAGTGGTCAAGTTTTATTGCCATATACTCAAGCATAGAAACATTGAAAATAGGTGCAGGAATCCGCCATTCGGCCCTTCAAGCCAGCATTGCCATTCAATATGATCATGGCTGTTCATCTAAAATCAGTGCCTCTTTCCTGTTTATTCCCCACATCCCTTGATTTCGCTAGCCCCAAGAGCTAAACGTAACTCTCTCTTGAAAACATCCAGTGAATTGGCCTCCACTGCCATCCATGGTAGAGAATTTCACAGATTCACAACCATCTGCGTGAAGAAAGTTTGTCCTCATCTCAGTACTAACCGGCCTACCCTTTATTCTTAAATTGTGACCCCTGGTTCTGAACTCCCCAACACCGAGAACATTTTTCCTGCAGTTACAGTAAGTGAAAATCTAGCAGGCAAGCAGGATGCTTTCTCCAACCACCCCCATTTGATGGCCACTATCTTCCACCGTTTCTACCCAGTGCTTGGTACTTACTTCCAGCAGCCACTGGTTGTCCTCCAGCATGCACCGAGCCGCAGCCTGATCTATGCCAGTCCCTGGGCGAATACGGCACAGTGAATCTCACGGCAGCGGCTAATGCTCCCGACATCTCCGACGGCCTGTGACTCTTGCACTGAGGCTGCTCCATGACCGGAGCTGCAGCGAGCGACTCGCCAGCCCTGCAAACACTCGCCAGCCCGGCAAGCACTTGCCAGCCCGATAAACAAACACCAGCTCCGGCTCCCTGTCTGCATCTGTGCCCACCGCTGCTTCTGCTTCCATCCCTCCCTCAGCCCCAGCTCTCCAACATCCGCAGCCCTTGCAGTTGACATGAGTTTTGAAATTTTCGTTGATCACAGAATTTCTCACGACAGAGCATGAAAAAGTTGTGATCAATGTGACAGCGTGGGAATTTGGTGAAATGCATGATTCTCACGCTCAATGCGTGAGAGTTGGCTGCCCTGATTGATCACTGCACTGAAAAAGCCTTTGCTCTTCCTTATTTACTTTGCTATCTGCTTTCATTCCTATCGGTGCCTGCTGGAGGCCATTTTGTTAGACTAGAATAGCTTTTCTCAACCTTTTTAACCTTGAGGGACTCATGAAATAATTTTTATTGCTCAGGAAACCCCTGAGTTGGGGGTTGCCGGGCCCACCGCGATTTTGAAATCACCATTTTGACACGTCACAACGATGATCTCTGGTGTCACGAGGGGGCCCGTCAGCCGTGCTTATGCTGTTGGGGGAGGATTGCCGGGCTGGGATTGCCATTTTAACATTGAGCGTTGTGTATAGGTGAGTGCTACTGGGGGAATAGTGCGTTGGGGGAGGGGGGGCTAATGGGTTCATGCTTGTTCTTTTTCAGGGGTGTCAAAACTCAATTTAGGTCACAGGCTGGATTGGGCAAAATGCGACCATGCGGGTTGGATCAGTTGTGCACACGCGAACGCTAATGCGCATGTTCCCGCATCTTTCATTGCCTTCGTTTTTTCAACCTGCTCTCATGTGTTTCAGTCTCTGCTATAACTACAAAGTGCTTCACTTCATGAATTTTGTTTCTTATGAAGATTATTGCCGAGCAAGGATTCCTTTTATGATTGGTATTAACTCACAGTCGGCGGCTACAAGAACGTTGTGATGAGAGAAAGAAAAATAGATGCTATTTTGGCTAAAATTGTTTTGGGAGCCACACCCTTTCCATTAATAAACCATTCAAAAGTGAACATTAGCAGACACAAATGTAGACCTACAAACAAATTATTGTTTTGTTAGGTCTACTTCTCCGCCACCATTTTAGCGCTGGCATCCAAGAGAGACTCCGGCTTGTGGCCACTCCCGGTCAGTACGGGTTTCTGGGACGATCGAGTGACTGGGAAGGGCCGAGAACAGAGATGGTTTGAGGTCAGCTGAGCTATCTCCTATGCCATGCTGCTCCACACAGTATAAAGAGAAAACTATCCACCACGCAGCCCGCACCACTACACTGTTGTTTCTTTCCTCACAGCATTCGAACCCAGCGCCCAGCCGCTCCACACTGCGCAACCTAACCCCGCCCCTTCCCTCCTCATTGGCCATAGCTGACTGCCCAGAGGGCGGTCCCTCCTCCTATTGGGCCAGCCTGGTGTCAATCACATGGGGTGATGGTCAGTCCATTTTGTCTGGCTCTCGCTGTGTTCGGACCCAGGCCCCTCGAGCGGCATCTGCAGTTCGATTGGTCGGCTCAGGTGTCAGTCAAGTCACAATGCTGGTAGCGAGCAGCCCCGGCCTCCCACGCCATATAAGGAGCGAGCGGTTGACTCGGGAGGCGGGGCACATGCACGAGCAGCGGCTCAGGGGCTGTGTTTCCACTTTGAAGGAAATTACCCGAAATTCGGGTATTTCTGGTTGTCTTTTAGGGAAATTTTAATCTAATTTTAGGGAAATTAAATAATTTCGGGAAATTTTGGGATATTTCCGCATCCTGCCCACGAAATGGTCCGGGATGATTTGGGGAAATATATTTTATATACTTTATAACAGTGATGCAGTAGGGATGCATCAAATACTATTCAGAGGTTGAAGTTGAGTGAGGAAATGCCTAGTGATCTTGGTCATAGAAAAGTCTACGAAGTAACTGCAGATGCTGGTTTAAACTGAAGACAGAGACAAAAAGCTGGAGTAACTCATCGGGACAGGCAGCATCCCATTCCTTCTCTCCAGAGATGCCGCCTGTCCTGCTGACTTACTCCTGCTTTTTGTATCTATCTTTGGTCATAGAAAACATTGTTCCTGATTTTACCCAATATAGTTCCTGTGTTGAGTGGAGTCAATGGTATCTGAGGTGCCTTAAAATGAAATATTATACATGTGAATAAATAGACGTAACTGCGTGACTGAAACCCAAAAGAGATGAATATCAGTCAATGAGGTGCAAATTCATCGTTAGATATGATGCATTTGGAGCTGATTTACATTTGATTAGGGAAGTAACCTGCAGAACAAAAACATTTTCTGTTTGTATCCAACATGGATTTTTATTATCTTAAAGTGCACAATCTGATTGTAACCAAAGTTACCAACAAACCATTAACAATCTTTTGCAATGTTTCAGTCTTGGTGTCAAATTTAAAAGTAAAGGCGCTGTATTTGCTCAAATTACTTTAAATTAGCTATAACCCTTGTGGACGACATTTATCCTGACCATTTTATGCAGAAGAACACCTTAGATCAGAAGTTAATCAGTTACTGCCCTGCACGGAATATCCTGCAGGCCCGGATTGCTGTTGGATAGTACCTTGAGAGACTGTCAAAGTCATTTGGCTGAAAGTCTTAGCTCACGAGCCTTCAAACCAACATCGAAGCCTCACGTGGAATAACCATCACCCTAAGATTATTCAGAACCAGAATCTCAGCCTCATAAAATGCTGCTGCTGAGGGTACGACCACCATCCACCTCCATCTGGATTGTGCATTTGACAAGGAGGTCTGGAAAAGGATGCAATGATATTTGTGGAGGTTCATGTGTAACACAGTACTCTGTCCTCTACGGGCTGTTCACAGAGGCACATATTAAGACAAATATGCGCTGAATGAGGTCTTCATCTTCATGAAAGACATTGTAAAGGCTCAGCATAGAAAGGCACTGTGTACACACTTCCAATCCATCTTTGCAAGAGCAGTTGAGCCACTTGTAAAAACCTTTGAGATTTCTCACTAATACAATGCTTAGGAGAAAACATTTGTTGACACAGTGAAAATAATGATGAATGCAGCTGCCTATTTGAGTTTTGTAGGGGCAGCAGGGCAAAGACCACAGACGGCAACTGGATTAACAAGCTCATCAGGAAGGCTGGCTCCATCCTGGGGGTGGAGTTGGATTCATGGGAGGTGGTCATGGAGCGGAGGATGCTCCTCAAACTGCATAACATCTTGGACAATACAGCTCAACTCCCTCATGATACACTAGCCAACTGGAGGAGTACCTTCAGCAACAGCCTGGTTCCACCAAGATGCAGGACAGAACATCACAGGTGATCCTTCTTCCCTTTTGCAATCAAACTGTACACTCCACCCCCTTCTGTCGTGAAGTAGACAGACTCCCCTCCCCTCCCCTCTGCACCCCTGCCCTCCCCTCCACCACCCACCCCCACCCCCACACCAAACTTTGCACATCCCAATCCTTTCCACTCATCCCTTTAATTTTGTGTTTCATGTATCTTGTGTTTTATTACTGTTGTCAGATTAATTTCCCTCCTGTGATATCTTATCGTATTGTATTGTATTGTATTGTAGCTAGGGCCAAGATCATGCACCAGCATCAATAGACAATAGACAATAGGTGCAGGAGTAGGCCATTCGGCCCTTTGAGCCTGCACCGCCATTCAATATGATCAGGGCTGATCATCCCTAATCAGTACCCCATTCTTGCCTTCTCCCCATATCCCTTGTGCTATTTTTTTTATTTTTAAAATATATATATTTTTGTTAGAAGTAAGCAATAAATTGACAAACACATATTATGGTATAAGTATTTCGTGTACATCAATCATACATTATTAATATTATCAATTGAATCATTCTGCCTCTAATAGTTTAATTTTAATAAAGGCATTCTGCCTTTAATTTTGTGTTTCATGTATCTTGTGTTTTATTACTGTTGGCAGATTAATTTCCCTCCTGTGATATCTTATCGTATCATATTGTATTGTATCGTAGCTAGGGCCAGCATCAATAGACAATAGACAATAGGTGCAGGAGTAGGCCATTCGGCCCTTCGAGCCAGCACCGCCATTCAATGTGATCACGGCTGATCATTCCTAATCAGTACCCCATTCCTGCCTTCTCCCCATATCCCGACTCCGCTATTTTTAAGAGCCCTATCGAGCTCTCTCTTGAAAGCATCCAGAGGACCTGCCTCCACCACCCTCTGAGGCAGAGAATTCCACAGACTCACCAATCTCTGTGAGAAAAAGTGTTTCCTCTTCTCCGTTCTAAATGGCTTACACCTTATTCTTAAAATGTGTCCCCTGGTTCTGGACTCCCCTTGGTACTTACTTCCAGCAGCACTTGGTGCTTGGTACTTACTTCCAGCAGCACTGCTTGTCCTCCAGGATGCACCGAGCCGCAGCCTGATCCATGCCAGTGACCTGGGCGAATTCGGCACAGAGAATCTCACGGCAGCACCGCAATGCTTCCGACATCTCCGACGGCCTGGGACTCTTGCACTGAGGCTGATCCATGGCTTGAGCTGCAGCGAGCGACTCGCCAGTCCGGCAGACACTTGCCAGGCCGGCAAACACTCACCAGCCCGGCTGCAAGGTGACTTGGATAGGCTGGGTGAGTGGACAAATGCATGGCAGATGCATTATAATGTGGATAAATGTGAGGTTATCCACTTTGGTGGCAAAAACAGGAGGGTAGACTATTATCTGAAAGGTGGCAAATTAGGAAAAGGGGAGATGCAACGAGACCTGGGTGCCATGGTACACCAATGATTGAAAGTAGGCATGCAGGTGCAGCAGGCAGTGAAGAAAGCAAATGGTTTCTTAGCATTCATAGTGAAAGGATTTGAGTATAGGAGCAGGGAGGTTCTACTGCAGTTGTACAGGGTCTTGGTGAGACCACACCTGGAGTATTGCGTACAATTTTGGTCTCCAAATCTGAGGAAAGACGTTCTTGCCATAGAGGGGGTACAGAGAAGGTTCACCAGACTGATTCCTGGGATGTCAGGACTTTCACATGAGGAAAGACTGGAAAGACTTGGCTTGTACTCGCTAGAATTTAAAAGACTGAGGGGGGATCTTATAGAAACTTACAAAACACTTAAGGGGTTGGATAGGCTAGATGCAGGAAGATTGTTCCCGATGTTGGGGAGGTCCAGAACATGTGGTCACAGTCTAAGGATAAGGGGGAATTCCTTTAGGACCGAGATGAAGAAAAAAAAATTCACACAGAGAGTGATGAGTCTCTGGAATTCTCTGCCACAGAAGATAGTTGAGGCCAGTTCATTGGCTATATTTAATAGGGAGTTAGATGTGGCCCTTGTGGCTAAAGGGATCAGGGGGTATGGAGAGAAGGCAGGTACAGGATACTGAGTTGGATGATCAGCCATGATCATATTGAATGGCGGTGCAGGCTCGAAGGGCCGAATGGCCTACTCCTGCACCTATTTTCTATGTTTCTATGTTTCTAAACACTCGCCAGGCCCGGCTCCCTGTCCACATTTGTCCCCGCCGCTGCTTCTGCTTCCATCCCTCCCTCAGCCCACGCAGTTGATATGAGTTTTGACATTTTCGTTGATCACAGAATTTCTCACGACAGAGCATGAGAAATTTGTGATCAGCGTGAGAGCATGAGAATTTGGCGAAATGCGTGATTCTCACGCTCAATGCGTGAGAGTTGACTGCTCTGATTGATCACTGCACTGAAAAAGCCTTTGCTCTTCCTTATTTACTTTGCTATCTGCTTTCATTCCTATCTGAGCCTGCTGGAGGCCATTTTGTCAGTCTAGAACAGTGTTTCTCAACCTTTTTACCCTTGCGGGACCCTTGAAATAATTTTTATTGCTCAGGAAACACCTGAGTTGGGGGTTGCCGGGCCCACCGAGATTTTGAGATCACCATTTTGACACGTCACAACGATGATCTCTGGCATCACAAGGGGACCCGTCAGCCGCGTTTATGCCGTTGGGGGAGGATTGCTGGGCTGGGATTGCCATTTTAACATTGAGCGTTGTGTATAGGTGAGTGCTACTGGGGGAATAGTGCGTTGGGGGAGGGGGGGCAAATGGGTCCACGCTTGGTCTTTTTCAGGGGTGTCAAAACTAATTTTAGGTCACGGGCTGGATTGGGCAAAATGCGACTTCATGCGGCCTGGATCAGTTGTGCACGTGTTTCACTTCATGAATTTTGTTTCTTATGAAGATTATTGCCGAGCAAGGATTCCTTTTATGATTGGTATTAACTCACAGTCAGCGGCTACAAGAAAGTTGTGATGAGAGAAAGAAAAATAGATGCTATTTTGGCTAAGATTGTTTTTGGAGCCACACCCTTTCCATTAATATAGCATTCAAAATTGAACATTAGCAGACACAAATGTAGACCTAAAAAACGAATTATTGATTTGCTAGGTCTACTTCTCCGCCACCATTTTAGCGCTGGCATCCAAGAGAGACTCCGGCTTATGGCCACTCCCGGTCAATACGGGTTTCTGGGACGATCAAGTGACTGGGACGGGCCGAGAAACCTAACCCCGCCCCTTCCCTCCTCATTGGCCACAGCTGACTGCCCAGAGGGCGGTCCCTGCTCCTATTGGGCCAGCCTGGTGTCAATCACGAGGGGTGACGGCCAGTCCATTTGTCTGGCTCTCGCCGCGTTCGGACCCGGCCCCCCCGAGCGGCATCGGCAGTTCGATTGGTCGGCTCGGGTGTCAGTCAAGGAGTCGTCACAATGCTGGCAGCGAGCAGCCCCGGCCTCCCACGCCATATAAGGAGTTTGCAGCTGACTAGGGAGGCGGGTCACGTGCACGAGCAGCGGCTCAGGCGCTGTGTTTCCACTTTGAAGGAAATTACCCAAAATTTGGCTATTTCTGGTTGTCTTCAGGTAATTTTAGAGAAATTAAATAATTACGGGAAATTTCGGTATATTTCCGCATCCAGCCCACGAAGAGGTCCGGGATGATTTGGGCGAATAAAGTATTTTTATGACCATCCATGCCTGCGCCTGTCAGCCGTGTCACCATTGCCAATGGCGCCGGTGACGCAGTAGGGATGCAAAATGACGCCAACTCCCCGTGCGTACGCAGTGGACCCGGTATCCGCGCGTGATATGAACTGTTTTTTTTGGAACACCTCATCCTGGGAGCAGATGCGGCGTAGACGGAGTTTTTGGAACACCTCATCCTGGGAGCAGATGCGGCGTAGACGGAGTTTTTGGAACACCTCATCCTGGGAGCAGATGCGGCGTAGACGAGTCTGAAGAAGGGTCTCGACCCGAAACGTCGCCTATCTCCTTCGCTCCTTAGATGCTGCTGCACCCGCTGAGTTTCTCCAGCTTTTTGTGTACCCTCCGCGCGTGATATGTAGGGGCGGCAGTCGCACATGCGCAGTTGGGAAAGGCTTACTGGGCTCACCGAACATGAACATCACCTAGTGTATGGGTGAGTGGTGGATTATTGCGCTGGGGAGAGGGACCCAACGGGTCCGCGCTTAATATTATATATTAACTAAACTAAAGGGCCTGTCCCACTTGGGCGACATTTTTGGCGACAATCTGGAGTTTCTCACGTCGTGATCAGAGCGTGACACGTGGTGACACATATAGTGAGGCGCGGTGACGAGCATTTGACACGCGGTGACGCATAGGTGATGCGCTGTGTCTCTCTGTTGCCCCAGGATTTTGGAATGTTCAAAATCCAGGGGCGACATTTGGGTGTCTCATCATATCGTGCGCCCTGTCACACGCTGACGTGTGCAGTCTTGTGGGTGACGCCCGGTTAGTGTTAGGGTTAGGGTTGGGTTTAGGGACCACAGCTGTAAAATCATTCTTCCTTCAATGCATAGATTTTAGACATTAATATATTCAAATTAATAATATAAAATCAATTGTACAAATGAAAAGATGTCGGAGTCGTTCAGTTTTATTTATAGATGTATCTGTCCACTTCCAGATCCAATCACCGTCTCTATAACTTTTCACAGAGATGGATTCGGTGTGTAGACTGAACTCCCCTCTCCCCTCCACCCCCCTCCTGCCCCATCCCTCCTTCTCCACTCCTTCCCTACCGTTCTCCCTGACCCTCTCCCACCTTCTTCCCTTTCCCCCTCTTCCTCCCTTCTCCCCACTACACTCTTCTCCCCGCTCCACTCTTCTTCCCCTTCTCCACCCCCACGTCTCTTCACATCCCCTTCTCCCATTCTCCAACCACCCCTACTTTCCCCGATGCCTCCCCATTTGTGGACCAAGCCTGGAAAAGCTAGATCCCACTAATAGTACTGCACAGAGGCCACATCATCTGTTTTAGTAACATAATAAATGCAGACTTTGGGAACAACACCCCCCCCCCTCTTTTCCCCCCATCCCCCTCCGCCCCTCGCCTTGCTTCAAAATAGGCGGTGGGTATTTAGACGGTGGCCGGAGCAGGTGGGTAGCACTGGTACATTGACAACATTGCCTGTACCCAGTTGAAAAGCCCGCTGCCTCTGGGGGTTTGGTGAGACCATTGGAAGAGGGATCTGCCTCTGGGACAATTCGTGGCCAACAGTTTAGTTCCCATGAGGAGCTGGTAGAACATTGGGGGTTCAAGTCCAACCCCTGGGGCCCCTGTGTCACATTTAGTTCAGAGATATAGTGCCCTTCGGCCCACCATGTCCGCACCGACCAGCGATCCCCCGCACACTATCCCACACACGCTAGGGACAATTTATACTTATACCAAGCCTTTCAACCTAGAGTTAGGGTTAAGGTTAGGGTCAGGGCTAGGGTCAGGGTGAGGGCTAGGGCTAGGGTTAGGGCTACGGTTAGGGTTAGGGCTAGGGTTAGGGTTAGGGTGAGTGCTAGGGCTAGGGTTAGTGTTAGTGTTTGGGTTTCCTCCCGCATATGTTTGTATAAATTGTCCTTCGCGTGTGTGGGTTAGTGTGCGGGGGATTGCTGGTCGCAGGCTGGGTCCATAAATGCGGGGATATTGGGCAGGGAGAGAGTTGGAGAATGGGAGAAGGGAGGGAGAGGGGGTGAAGTTGAAGTTGAAGATGGGAGGGGGGGAGTGGAGAAGGGGAAAGAGTGGAGCGGAGAGAAGGGAGGAAGAGAGGGGAAGTGAAGAATGGGGGGGAGTGGGGAGGCGAGAAGGGTAGGGATGTGGAGAAGAAGGGATGGGGCGGGAGGGGGGACGAGGGGGGTGGAGGGGTGAGGGGAGTTAACGACTCAGACATGGGTGGAAGATGGCAACCTTCACGTGGTCCGCCCTGTTTCGACAAATGCAATCAACCTGGCGTGCACAATCACGTAAGATCAAATAGAACAAGTTGTCCTAAAAGTTTAGGGTGTGCACGCCATACGCAAGAAGAAGAAGACTCAGACAACTTTTCAATTTGCACAACTGATTTTATTGTATTAATTTTAATATATTATTGTTTAAAATCCATGCATTGAGGCAGAATATTTTACAGCCCATCTGTTGTCCCTAACCCTAACCGGGCGTCACCCACATTGACAGCATATGTTAGTGTGTATGTTGTGCAACTTGACGGTTTTAGACAATAGACAATAGACAATAGGTGAAGGAGTAGGCCATTCGGCCCTTTGAGCCAGCACCACCATTCAATGTGATCATGGTTGATCATCCACAATCAGTACTCAGCCCCTGCCTTCTCACCATGTTAAATAACTCCGCTATTTTTAAGAGCCCTATCTAGCTCTCTCTTGAAACCATCCACTTCCACCACCCTCTGAGGCAGAGAATTCCACAGACTCACCACTCTCTGTGAGAAAAAGTGTTTCCTCGTCTCCGTTCTAAATGGCTTACTCCTTATTCTTAAACTATGGCCCCTGGTTCTGGACTCCCCCAACATCGGGAACATGTTTCCTAGCGTGTCCAAACCCTTAACAATCTTATATGTTTCAATGAGATCACCTCTCATCCTTCTAAACTCCAGAGTATACAAGCCGAGCTGCTCCATTCTCTCAGCATATGACAGTCCCGCCATCCCGGGAATTAATCTTGTAAACCTACGCTGCACTCACTCAATAGCAAGAATGTCCTTCCTCAAATTAGGGGACCAAAACTGTACACAATATTCCCGGTGTGGTCTCACTAGGGCTCTGTACAACTGCAGAAGGACCTCTTTGCTCTTATATTTGATTCCACTTGTAATAAAGGCTAACATGCCATTCGCTTTCTTCACTGCCTGCTGTACCTGCATGCTTACTGTCATAGACTGATGTAAAAGGACCCCCAGATCCCGTTGTACTTCCCCTTTTCCCAACTTGTCGCCATTTAGATAGTAATCTGCCTTCCTGTTTTTGCTGCCAAAGTGGATAACCTCACATTTATCCGCATTAAACCTCATCTGTCATGCATCTACCCACTCCCCCAACCTGTCCAAGTCACCCTGCACTCTCATAGCATCCTCCTCACAGTTCACACTGCCACCCAGCTTTGTGTCATCTTCAAATTTGCTAATGATACTTTGAATCCCTACATTGATGTGTAATGTAAATAGCTGCGGTCCCAGCACCGAGCCTTGCGGTACCCCACTAGTCACTGCCTGCCATTCTGAAAGGGACCCGTTAATCCCTACGCTTTGTTTCCTGTCTGCCAACCACTTATCTATCCATGTCAGCACCCTACCCCCAATACCATGTGCCCTAATTTTGCCCACTAATCTCCTATGTGGGACCTTATCGAATGCTTTCTGAAAGTCCAGGTACACTACATCCACTGGCTCTCCCTTGTCCATTTTCCTAGTTACATCTTCAAAAAATTCTAGAAGATTAGTCAAGCATGATTTCCCCTTCGTAAATCCATGCTGACTCGGACCGATTCTGTTACTGCTATCCAAATGTTCGGCTATCTCATCTTTTATAATTGACTCCAGCATATTCCACACCACCGATGTGAGGCTAACTGGTCTATAATTCCCTGTTTTCTCCCTCCCGCCTTTCTTAAAAAGTGGGATAACAATAGCTACCCTCCAATCTACAGGAACTAATTCTGAGTCTATAGAACATTGGAAAATGATCACCAATGCATCCATGATTTCTAGAGCCACCTCCTTAAGTACCCTGGGATGCAGACCATCAGACCCTGGGCCAGCATCTTGCGGTACAAATCCAGGCCCAGTCTATCCAATCAATTTCTTGACTAATGTGGATTTCCTTCAGTTCCTCCGTCACCCCTGATCCTCTGGCCACTACTATATGAAGAAGATTGTTTGTGTCCTCCTTAGTGAAGACAGATCCAAAGTACCTGTTCAACTCATCTGCCATTTCCTTGTTCCCCATAATAAATTCACCTTTTTCGGTCTTCAAGGGTCCAACTTTGGTCTTAAATAATTTCTTCCTCTTCATATACCTAAAGAAGCTTTTACTATCCTGCTTTATATTCTTGACTAGCTTACCTTCGTACCTCATCTTTTCTCTGTCTTTTTGGTTATCTTCTGTTGTTCTTTAAACATTACCCAATCATCTTGCTTCCCGCTCATCTGTGCTACATTGTACTTCTTCGCTTTCATTTTTATACTGTCCCTGACGTCCCTTGTCAGCCACGGTTGTCCCTTTCTCCCCTTGGAATCTTTCTTTCTCCTAGGAATGAACTGATCCTGCACCTTCTGTATTATTCCTAGAAACACCTGTCATTTTTGTTCCACTATGGGCATCAGTCACTGACGCTCCGCAGTCGCCGAAAAAATCGCAAAGGGGGCAGGCCCTTAAGCTCCTGTTACACGGGAGGACTGGTTCCTCAAAGAAACCCGTCACCAACGCAATATTCCACCATTCACCCGTTCCTCCAATGCAACCCGTCCCCCAATGCAATATTCCACCACTCACGCATAACCCCCAACTGCGCAGGAACGGCTCAATTCCCCTCATCCCCGAGCATTCCCTCCACCTCCTCTTCACCCTCCCTCTTCTTTCCCCTCTCCACCTCCCCTCCGCCCCTCCCCAATCCTCTCCTTCACCTTGCCATCCCTCTCCTTTCCCCCTACCCTCAGATACTCCCTCTGTCCCTCCTATAACTCTCTCTCCCTCCCTACCGCCCTCCTATCACTCTACACCCACTCCTCACCTCCCTTATCCCCCCCTCTATCCCTCTTGACCTCCCCCACTACCCTCCTCTCCCTTCTATTCGCCATTTCCACCCCCACTCTCCTCACCTCTCCCACTTTCCCCCTTATCCCTCCCGAACCCTACCTCTCCACCAATCCCCCCAGTCTCCCTCCTCACCTCCCCAGGATCTTTCACCTCTCCTCCTCCCCTCCATCCCTCACCTCTCCCTCTCTCTCCTTTCCCCTACCCTCAGTCACTCCCTCCATCCATAAAAAGCTGTGGTCCGTCCCTCCATCCATCGTTGCTGTGGTCCGTCCCCGCCCTGCTCGCCCACCCCCTGCTGCCGCTCAGCCTGTCCTCGGCCTGCCCACCTACCTGCCTGCCTGCAGGCTCGCTGTCGCTGCTGGGCTGGGCCGCGGGGGGGATAGGGTCGGTGTTCGTCACGGTGGCCACCACGAGTTTCGATGAGCTGGTGGAGAAGGTTTCCTCCGAGAAGGCCATGAGGGTGAGTTACCGCAACGATGCCGGCGGAAGAGACGGACCCGGGGGGACGGGTAGATGGTAACCGCCATTGCCGCAGAGAGGGTTGAATGATGAGGGAGAGAGAGACAGGACCAGGACCTCCACTGAAACTCTCCCCCTCCCCCCATGACTGCTGCCGGTGGTGGGGGAGGCGATAGAAAATTTACTATGAGGAGGGGAGAAAGAAGTTTGTGAGTGAGGCAGGACAGGCCACTGCCGGTGGGACAGGAATGGTCATCGCCATCCCGGCCATGGCATTGACTGAGAGGAGAAGAGACCAATCTACGTGGCGCTGACTGAAGAAATCTGCACACGTGTGGTTTTAAGATTTTTAACCTTGATAACTTTTACAATATACCATCGATCGGAACAAAACTTGTTGCTCTCGCAGCAAGGGAGAAAGGTGAGTAACCTGGCAAAAAATCGTAACGCTATCGCGTACCATTTTTGCACAAATAGAAAAAACCCACAAACTGGAAGCGCACAAGATCCGAGTTTTAGTTATGTAAATGTTATAATGTAATGGACGGACGGGCGGATGGATGGATGGATGGACGGATGGATGGATGGATGGATAGACAGACAGACAGATAGACAGATAGACAGATAGACAGATAGACAGATAGACAGATAGATAATTAAGTGCAGTTGTGTAGCCTACATTTACAATTTGTTTTCTTAGGTCTACATTTGTGTATGCTACACAGAACATAACACATGCACAAACAAACACATATTGTGCACGCATGAGTGCACATTCTCCATGTCGTACTTCTGTGGGAACCAGAACAAGAGCAAAGGGCCATTCACTGAAGGAATGAGAAACTGCAGATGCTGGAATATGAGAAAATACAAGGTGCTGGGGGAACTCAGTGGGTCAGGCAGCATCTGTGCAGGGAATAATTAGATGACATTTCAGGCCTGGTCCTTCAAATGGCGGAGTGTGAGGTCACGGGAAAGGGAGGTGGGGGTGGGGCAAAGTATGACAAGTAGAACATGTGTCAAGGGTTATGGGGAGAAGGCAGAAAAATGGGATTAGGAGGCAGAAATCAGCCATGATTGAATAGTGGCGTGGACTCGATGGGCCGAATGGCCTAATTCTACTCCAATCACTTGTGAACCTGGTAGCTAGATGCAGGTGAGGGGGGGGGGGAATGATTGGCAGATGGGTGGAGTAGGTGTCAAAGGCGGGAGATGTAAAGGAGATAAAAAGGTATCAGGTGAGGAAAGAAGAGGAGTTGGGTCAACAGGCCTGTTTCAGTGCTTTGTGACTCTATGATTCTATGCGGAGGTAGGGAAATGTAAACATGCAGAGAGAGAGACGGGTGGAAGGGGACAGTGGGGAGGGGAAAGAGAGGGGATAAAAAGGAAATGGGCAGTGGAAGATGTGTGGGAGGAATATGTGTGGGAGGAAAGAGAGAAGGGATGAGGGTATTACTTGACATTGAAGAATTCAATGATCATGCCACTGGGTTGTAGCCTACCTAGGCGGAAAATTAAGTGCTGTTCTATCAATTTGTGTGTGGTTTCACTCAGGCAATGGAGGAGGCCCAAGGCAGAAAGGTCGGCATGGGAATGGACAGGGGAGTTCAAATGGTTAGCATTCGAGAGATCCAGCAGGCCTTGGTGGACAGTGAGCAATTGGTCAGCTCGTAACGAGTGCCTCGTCTGCGCTTGGTCTCTCTGATGTAATGGAGGCTGCATCAAAAGCACCAAATGCAGTATATGAAGTTTGAAGAGGGGCGCATGAACCTCTGTCTCTCCTGGAAGGGCTGCTATGCTCTCTGGATGTAATTGAGAGAGGAGGTGTCAGGACACGCGTTACATCTCATGTGTTTAAAGGGGAAGAGTGGTTTAGGTGGGAAGGGATGAGTGAAAAAAGGAGTTAAGGATGAACGGTCACTACAGAAAACGTAATGTGGTCGAAACAGAAAGATGTCACCAGTCACATTGAAGGAGTGGATATATTGGAGAATACTGTGTTTGAGGCAGAGACTTTGAGGTTGAGAGGTGGGGACTAGAGGAACACTGTTTTAATACCATTTAGGGGGATGGGGGAAGAGAGTATCGGAGATAGTCCAAGTGAATTTGAGCTGTTTACTGATCTGATGGCTCTAATCTAACAGCTTCACTTGGAACCTAAACCTTCTCCAACTCCTCTAGTCTCAGTATTCCCTTCATTCTGCTCAGACTATATTATATGGAATCAGGCAATGCAGCCTGAAGCCACGGTCTGCAGAGCTACAGCTGGCGTGGCGTCCGCAGCCTGGGATCCCTCGTGGGGACCCGGGGGAAGAAGAGCTCCGAATGCCGGCCTGCGGCCTACTTCTAACGCGGGCGCGGCAGGGACTTACTTACCATCAGGAGCGGGGTCCCTCGCCAGGGATCCCTGGAGAGGAGCTCCAGACCGCCGACCCTACAGTCTGCGGTGTTTCTGGCCGCGGCGCAAACTTTAAATCTCTGACCGCCGGCTTGCGGCCTACACCAACCTGCAGCCGCGGTCTCCAGTGGGGAGGCACCGATTCAGGACTTACCTGGACCTTTTACCTTGTCTGCACATCTGGACGCCCGCAGCAACGGCTGCGGAGGGTTGAGGTCCCGACCACGGGGGAAAATGGAGGAGGACTGGCCAATTTTTGTGCCTTTCACCACAGTGATGAATGCTGTGGTGGATGTTTGTGTTACATTTTTAGTGTGTTTTTGTGTGTTCTTTATCATTGTACCGCTGCTGGCAAATTCATTCATGACAAATAAAACTGATTGTATTGTAATACCTCAAAAAAAAAGTCCTTTAAGAGAATCCCAAATTTTCTGGAATTTGATGGTATTTCCTGAAATTTTCAAAAATGCTTCCTCCGTGATATTTGTTGTTTTTATTTCGCGGGCTCACGTTAACAACACGGAGAAGAACAAGGCAAAACAGATATAGGTAACTGCACGTATCTGCCTGCTTCTGTTACCCAAGTTTTCAAGCTCCTCTATCATCTCCCAGAACGTGGAAGATGGAAAAGGGAATGACCAGGGTGGCAGGTACACTTATTCCTCTTCTTCTTCCCCTCTGTTATCAGGCTTCTGAATAGTCCTTCGATACGCTGGGGCACGGTCCAATTCACCTTTACTTAATTGTGGACATTAAACTCTGTTCATGGGGCTGATGCACTACAATTCTGAGAACAAAGTTTTGCACTCTTTATCTTCCCCTATATTGCAAAAAACAGTTATTCACTGTACCTCGGTACAAAATACAATAAACCTAAACCTTGACAAAACATATGTGTGGGAAAGAACTGCAAATTGAAGGTAGACATAAACTGCTGGAGTAACTCAGCGGGACAGGCAGCATCTCAGAAGAGAATGAATGGGTGACGTTTCGTGTCAAGACCCTTCTTCAGAATGATGTCAGGGGAGAGGGATTGTGTAGAGACTCAGGGTTGAATCGTGTTTGAGTGAAATAGGGCACAGCAGTCTCTGTTTGACACAACAGCTCTGCTATAAGTTCTTTGAAATTGTTCATGTGTGATTGAATGCCATCTACACTTACTGCCTTCTGATTGTAACACACTATGAAAATGGACTGGAAGGAATCGATGAGCCCATATCAGCTTCTCGTGCCACCTCAGAACACATCAAACTGGAGTGGTAATTAGTCACTGCCTGCCATTCTGAAATTAATTACCCTTCATCCCAAGAGAATCCTCGGAAAAACTTCCTTTGATAAATGCAACATCAACCCTAACTCTGGGAATCTCTGGGTCATGACCACTCATATTGTATGTGTAGTATTTAGGATAAACCTTGAGAACTACTGGACCATGCATCATGTACCCAAAGAGGCCCATCTTAAATGGCATCTCTAGTTTGTGAAAGGATGGTTCAGTTGCCAGATAACAGCTGGGATGATACTGTACATTGACATCAATTCTTCACATGCAGTTTCCTAATTGGGACTGACCTTCCAAGTAATTTCACAAGGGGTAACAATGAAGCAGATGTGTACAGCCAGTGACAGAGTTGCATTTAATATAAATTTAATATAAAGCATTGGATTAAAAAGTAGGATCCAAATGATGGAATAGAATAATTGGGAGTTTGTGTCGTTAACTGAGGCAACGTTTGTGCTGGGGTGCCACTGACTGAACACAAGGGCCCCTGTTTCTCCTGGAATATAATAACAACTTAAAAGTAAAAGGCATGATGAATTAAGTTTGTAATTAGTTTAGTTTAGTTTAGAGTAACAGCTCAGAAACAGGCCCTTCGACCCACTTAAGACACGTCGACCGGTGACCCCTGCACACTAACACTATCCTATGCATTAGGGACAATTTACAACCGAAGCCAATTAAACTACAAATCTGTATGTATTTGAAGTGTGTGAGGAAACCAGAGTACCTGGGGAAAACCCACGTGATCACAGGGAGAACGTATAAACTCTGTACAGACAGCACCCATTGTCAGAGTTGAACCCGGGTCCCTGGCGCCTTTAGGCCGCAGCTCTGCCACTGTGCCACTATGCCGCCTGTAATGACACAATGAAAGTCCCTTGTAAACACTTGAAAACTGAGAAGAACCAAAGGTTCCAGAAACAACACGCCCACAGGTCTTTGAAGAAAAGATTGAATCATGGTAAGATCGTTTATGGGATACCTATATTTTAGGTCAAGCTATTCAAAAGTACTGGACTGAAATGTTATCAAACATTAGTAACTGTAATTTATTGGGTTTGTATTTAATGTTCATTTATAGTTTGTTGAGTTATCAGGTTTAGACAGCGCTTACTGCCGATCTTTACAAGTAAAGGTAGTTTTGAGATACTCATTTGAAATGCTACAGACCCTCGGTGAAAGTACTCCCACCGCCATCTTGTGTAGGGACATTCAGGAACAGGACCATTTACAATACACTGAAATAACGGTCAGCATGATATAGGAGGGATGTGCCAGCACGAGCAAGGTTGCGGAGGAGGTGTATGGAAATGCTGGCAGGTATGGGAAACATAAGTAACGAGATTGACTATGTTAGGATTGCTTTCAATGCAACAGAGGTGGAGAGATTTCAATGGTGGTGTATTCGAATAATACAGAATAAGAAGAAACACTTAGTTTATTTAATTAACCGCCAGTTTCGCCACCTCCAACGTGACCCCTCCACCCGCCACATCTTCCCATCTCCCCCCCTGTCTGCCTTCCGCAAAGACCGCTCCCTCCGCAACTCCCTTGTCCATTCTTCCCTCCCCTCCCACTCTACCCCTTCCCCGGGCACTTTCCCTTGCAACCGCAAGAAATGCAACACTTGTCCCTTCACCTCCCCCCTCCACTCCTTTCAGGGACCCAAGCAGTCCTTCCAGGTCCGACAGAGGTTCACCTGCACCTCCTCCAACCTCATCTACTGCATCCGCTGCTCCAGATGCCAGATGATCTATATCGGTCACCAAGCGGAGGCTTGGCGATCGCTTCGCCGAACACCTCCGCTCGGTCCGCAATAACCAACCCGACCTCCCGGTGGCTCAGCACTTCAACTCCCCCTCCCATTCCACATCCGACCTCTCGGTCCTGGGCCTCCTCCACGGCCAGAGTGAGCAACACCGCAAGTTGGAGGAACAGCACCTCATATTCCGCTTGGGGAGTCTGCATCCTTTGGGCTTGAATATTGAATTTTCTCAATTCTGTTAACCCTTGCTGTCTCCTCCCCTTCCCACCTCTCCCTCAGCCCTGGGGCCCTGGCATTCCCTCTATCTCTATCTCTCCCCCACCCTAGTCGCACCAGCTTCTCATTTTCACACCACAAACAGCATACAATGGCTTGTTCCCTTTATCACCGATACTTTTTTGCATATCTTTCACTCATTGTTCCTTATCTCTCCACATCACCGTCTATATCTCTCGTTTCCCTGATCCCTGACCAGTCTGAAGAAGGGTCTCGGCCCGAAACGTCGCCTATCTCCTTCGCTCCTTAGATGCTGCTGCACCCGCTGAGTTTCTCCAGCTTTTTGTGTACCCTTTATTTAATTAAATTTGTTCCAGGGGGGGCCTGAGAAATATCTCTTTGCAAATAAAAAAAGTGGTGGAGATTTACCTTGTACCTTGTACCTTGTGGTCTTCACTTCCGAAGAGTCCACCAGGGACTATACTGGAAGTTGAACAATTTATTACTGGACAATTTTTGTTTACATTTATCAAGCCTATTAACCTACAAACCTGTACGTCTTTGGAATGTGGGAGGAAACCGAACAGCTGGGAGAAAACCCACGCAGGTCACTGGGAGAACAACGTGCAAAACTCTGTACAAACAGCACCCGTAATCGGGATCGAACCCGGGTCTCCGGTGCTGCATTCGCTGCAAAGGCAGCAACTCTACCGCTGCACCACCGTGACTGTCCTTTTCAATAGTTCCATGGATATTTATTGTCACATATGCAATATTACATGGCGAAATTAATTTTGCAAATAATGCAGACACCCCCATGTTTGACGTCACTGAAACAAATTCCCTGCCTGGTCAAGCACATCCGTAGCCAAATTTGGAATTCGGTGCTTGGAAGGTTGTTGAGGATACCGTCGTCACTTTTGAAAAGTATCCATATGAGCACTTCCTTCACATTGGCAGCGATGTTATTGGGTTGAGAGCTGGAAAATGGGATTCATGCCAATAGTTTTTCTCCAACTGTCCTGATCGTGAATATAATGTCCCCTCCACCTCCCAGATATAATTTGCAATTATTTTATGTTGCCACGTTTAATCTGTTGTTTGTGATTTATATTTTGAATGTCAAACTTCCTCTAGAAATTCACCCACCAGAAAACCACTCATCTCCAACTTGCTGCCCACAATTTAGCTTGCAGGAGATCTGTATTTTTGAGCCCTGTTATGTGAAGAATTTACCTGTGGGGTCATCTTCAATCAAACTACCAGCTTGATCTGCAAGATCTGCCCAGCTCAGAACCGAAAGGGAGAGGGTCTCCTTTTGTAGTTATGAAACACTGAATTTCTATTGGAATATTTTGACTCCCAAATGTCCTCTTTGAGTCACAATGACACAGGCCTGGCTGAAGTGAAATTTATTTTGAATTTATTAAAATCACATTAATTCACCAATGGAATACAATCTTTACAATTACAACAAAATATTATGAAACCGGAGAATACATCAGTCTGAAGAAGGGTTTCAGCCCGAAACGTTGCCTATTTCTTTGCTCCATAGATGCTGCTGCACCCGATGGGTTTCTCCAGCACTTTTGTCTACCCAGGAGAATACAATTGTCTGCTTCTTTGAGCTAAATATACAGATTAATGGCAATGCGCTTATTCATCTCTAGTTTATATTTATTTCTTGGCAAAATCCCCACTTCCTTCCAATAGCAAACAACTAACTATAAAAGTTACAATAAAAGTGACATTAAAAATAAATGCCCTAAATTTAAAGTCATATTCAGAATGGAGTGGTCATTAAAATGCTCTCTCACCCCAACCTCTGTACTACGCACTACCTATATTATTGATTATATACCCATTCCCTCCATTTTACAGTCGCTAGTAACAATCACAATGGACAGATCAGCTTTTGTAAAATACACACATGATCTCTGATTCCAAAAAACTATAGAAAGATAACAAAAATATATACACATCAAAACTAATGCATTAATTAAAACAATGTGGGATTAAAAAAAAAGTGTTTGGCCAGTCGCTTACCAGCAAAATGCTCTGGCAGAAATCAGTGATCTTTTAAGCAAGATGACATCAAATCCATCACAGAACCCGTGGGTATGGTAACAGATTTGGGTTTAAATGTCTTTAATTTACATTGAAATCAAACTTTCTATATACGGCCACAGTTTATATCTTTATTTTAACTACCATGCACACCCTATTGTACAAAAGCATAGATATTTATTATTTTGCAATCATTCAAAATAAAAAGATTTAATAAATGAGAGTTGACCACACTATCAACCAGAGAGTTGGGGATGGGATAGGCCTATCCATTTATCCCCATTCTCTCGACAAATAATGATGCCATTGTATGCAGCCTTTAATAAAACACCTGCATAAATAATGTAAAGTAATTGCAGTAAACCAAAAAAAACTTTTACTTAATGTATTTGTATTTTCAATACGTTTGGATTACAATATTTCAGAATTATTTATCACTTTTTGCAATTAGAAGATATATATTTTTGGACAAGTAATGTTAATAGTACTTTGAAGAAAAGTATTCATATTAGCAAATAAACAATATCGGGATATCCTTTCTCAATAAATGATGCAGAGTTGAACATTTATTTTATACAAAGAGAATGTCTTGTGAAATAATAACAGAAACACTTGCTAACGCTCAGCAGCCCAGGCAGCACACGTGGAGAAATAAATCTAGATTCAGGTTGAAAAATGTTCATTTGTCATTCAATTGATGAAAGGTTATCAAACTGAAATGTTAACTGCTTTTCTCACAGATGCTGCCTGACCTGCTGAATGTTTTCAGCATCTGGACGTGTTGGTTTGGTGATGATGATCCGCAAAGCACTTTGACCTGTAGGTGCTGAGCAATATCTTGAGTGATCCTGTACATTGGGAAAAAAGCAGGACCAGGGAACAATTAGGTGTAAAGTATAACAATGCAGCATTAGATATCAGAATTATAGAAGCTTCATTCGCATTGTGTTTAAGAATGTGATTGAGTTTTACTTTACTTCTCAGTCATTTCCCCACTACGTGGAATTCTAATTGTGAAAATGGGGTTATGGATTGATGTGAAAATTCAGCAAGGTTTGATTCAATGGCAAGCTCATAACATCCAACACAAATGTATTCCTTTAGTTATTAAAAGTGGTAAAAAGGAGCTAAAATGCCAGTTGGTGACTTTATATGTGTAACCTTCACAGCGAGACTGTGTGGCTGCAGAGGGCCATTGTTTTATGGCCAAAGCCCCAGCATGAAGCAAGCAGGAAGACTCTTCCGAGTCCTACTTACGAGGAGCCATTCGAAACCTGATTCTTATTTTCACCAAAGGCCCGGTCAGATAAGATCAGTTCATTTCTGGACGTGAAATAGCCACGAATATATGTGTCGTCTTGTGGAGCAGAAATGTGTAAAAACAATTATTTTGGCGTCCGAAAAACATCAGAAGTCTCCTACAACTCCTACAGTTCCTTAACTCCGAGCTTCCACCAACACCCCAGTAACAGAAAACTTAAATAAACTGTGGATGTTGAAAATTTGGAATAAAGGTTTTTCAACCCAAAATGTAGGCTTTGTTTCTGTAAAATGAATGCTGCCTCGTCTGTTTGGAGTCTCCAGCATTTTGCTGCTTGTATCCCAATTAATAAAAAACAGTGCAAAATATTGAATTCTGGAAATAGTCAGCAAGGAAGATTGCAACTGTAGGCAGAAAAACAGGTAACAATTTAGGCCGATGGTCTTTCACCAGAGCTGGGACATGTTAAAGATGAAACGGGTTTAAAGCAGGAAAGTAATAAGGCAAGGAGTAGCGAGTGCAGAATGGAAGATATGAGATAGAACAGTAACCAAGTGAGATTGAATGAGTGGTGCTGGCTGAGAGAAAGTGTTAAACACTAGTGAATAATGAAAATTATGTTTGGAGGAGATGTAAGCAAGAAGATAGGAGCAAAATCTGAAATATAGAAAAGAAGAGCCAAAATAATTGGAATACAGGAAAGGTAAGATCAAAGTCTGGAACGGTTCATCATCTACAATTACTTAATTGGATACTGAGTCATGAACGACTGTACAGAAGGTCAGGTGCTGTTCCTGAAACTTTCATTGAGTTTTGTAGGAACCATGTAGATTGTTGACCAAGATATCAAGTGAAAGTGGGCTGGGGACTTAAAGTGAAAGCTAAGATTCACTCACACAGATTGAATGGGAATGTTCATCAGATTGTACTCCAAACTACATTTGGTTTGCTCAGTGTAGATTACTTGATATCATGATCAGCATCAAGAGTCTTGCCAGCTATTTTTGGGATGTAGGAGTAACCCATTGAGTTTATTCTGTTCTGATGTCATGCATCTGATGCTTTGATTGAGCACCATCAGTTATGGCATTTGGCTGGATAGCACACTAAACATCCTCCTCACCTATGAACAATGGCTTGTTCCCTTTATCACCGATACTTTTTTGCATATCTTTCACTCATTGTTCCTTATCTCTCCACATCGCCGTCTATATCTCTCGTTTCCCTGATCCCTGACCAGTCTGAAGAAGGGTCTCGACCCGAAACGTCGCCTATCTCCTTCGCTCCTTAGATGCTGCTGCACCCGCTGAGTTTCTCCAGCTTTTTGTGTATCCTCCTCACCTATCCTCCTATGTGTTTATCTTGTTGATCCCAAACAAGGAGAACTTTAAGACAGAAGATAAAAGATGAAGAATACATGACCTGGCCATATTACCCAATATGTTCGGTTGCATTTTACAAAGATTTAATTATCTCAAAGTCCCTTGTGAATTAATTCATATAATTTGCAGGATCTCAATATATTAATTCCTCAGATAGAAACAGAATGTTGGAGTAACTCAGAGGGTAAACCAGCATCTGCAGTTCCTTCATATTAATTCCTTCGTTTTGCTTAGGCAGGTGTGATTTGTACATTTACATATGTTGAATTATAACAATTAAATATTCTTGTATATTATTATTAATTTTGTATGTGATTTATGAACACTTTATCTCTTAACAAATAACTAATTTTCTTTTCAGAAAAAGTAGCTATAAAAATCCTTGAGGTTGATGTGGGATTTGAGTTTGTTCCTGCTTTGAACAGCACACACAGTTCTGAACCACCATGAGCCAGATGGCCCTTGAAGTTTCAGAGCATTGAGCAACCATCACTTTTGCCTAAGATTGTGCAGAGGTCTGATCGCTACAGTTAACATGCATCACAACATATTCGGCCTTTTAAACCAAAGCACGTGAGCTACCCCTTTTCTCTTGATGCTTGAGGAAACACCAGAGGGAAGTGCAGACTGTCTAAGAATGAACACATCTCCAGCGGAAAATCAATGCTTCTTTTTCTTCAGATTTATCTCACCATTGTCATATTTCAAGCCCTTGCAGCCGATATCATCACACTCACCTTTTATTTCGAAAATGTTGGCATCCAGATGTTCATTAAGAATGTGAATTTGATTGTGAAGTTGAACCGGTCGCTGCAGACTAAAACAAAAGAGATGAAAATTTGACACTCAGCTACTGGAACTATTTATCTCCCTCTTTACAATACAGGAGTTCGCAATGTTACATCAGTTACAGGTCAATGAAATTTGACCTCGTGGACTTCGCACAACACTGCCGTGGAATTCATGTGAAAGAAAACAAATAAATAAATCTGAATGCCTTTGGAGTGTAGCAGGAAACTGAAGCACCTGGAGAAAACCCACGCAATCACAGGAAGAACATACAAACTCTTTACAGACAACAACCATAGTCAGGATCGAACCCGGGCTCTGACACTGTGAGGCAGCAACTCTACCTCTGCCCCACTGTGCCACCATTGGGGAGCCAAATTACTTATTTCTGTCCCATAATGAATCTACAATCCATAATTCTACCATATTAAACAAAAAAAACAGCAAATACATTGGAAAACCCACCTAAAAAAAAAGGAAATATACTGTTGTCCCTAATTTTCCCAAGCACAGTCAAAATAATCTCTTAACAAATAAATTCCATATTCCCTTCTTCTTCTTCTTCCATAACCCTGATAATTACTTTCATTTAAATACCTGTCCAATTCCCTCTTATTTAGGTCTTTTTATCGTCAGTTGGGTACCTGCTGGGAAAATAACTGCTCCTTTCTCTGTTTATATGCAAATTATTTTAAAAGATGCAGAGACACACATGGATGACAATCAAACATTAACTTACCGACTTTTGTGAGTAAGTTTGTGATAAGAACCGTTGTTTTAGACATTCTCGTACCTAACAGAACAACAGAGCAGAAGTGTCAAGGTGATGTGAAAAACATGAATTTGGATAAAATTGTGATTGTAGTTTACCTTTTTGTCCATGATTATCCCAAAAATCAAAATAAAAAATCCCTGGCAAGAAAAAGAAATATAAACTCAAATAAACAGACTAGTGATTTATCACACAGAATTAAAATAATTGTACTGTTTCTTTAGTTTAAATAGTTTTTTCTAGATCTGTTATTCATTATTTTTGCCTATCCCTAATTGGCCATGATAGTGTTGCTGAATGACCTTCTTGAACTTCTATGGCTCAGATGAAGGTACTCGTACGGTTGTTGGGCAGGGAATTTGAAGAGTTTGATTCAGCAATGATGAAGGAATTGTGATTGTTTTCCAAGTCTTGATGACCTGTTGTTTTCTGAGGTAAATACTTGTAGGTAGTGGAACCTCTAATTAATGTAACAAAGACAAGGAACTGAAGTTCACCTTTTAAATGTGCACACAGCAGCACAATATGCCAGAGGAATGAATGATCTGGCTGGACAATGATATCCCAAAGATGTGCTTTGTCCTGTCAAACTTCTTGAGTGTTGTTGGAATTACACCCATCCAATGCTCAAACTAGGTGAGGGGGATAAGGGGGAATTCCTTTAGGACCGAGATGAGGAAAACATTTTTCACACAGAGAGTGGTGAGTCTCTGGAATTCTCTGCCACAGAAGGTAGTTGAGGCCAGTTCATTGGCTATATTTAAGAGGGAGTTAGATGTGGCCCTTGTGGCTAAAGGGATCAGGGGGTATGGAGGGAAGGCAGGTACAGGATACTGAGTTGAATGATCCACCATGATCATATTGAATGGCGGTGCAGGCTCGAAGGGCTGAATGGCCTACTCTTGCACCTATTTTCTATGTTTCTATGTTTCTAAGTCACCACAGCCGGTCAATTCTAGATTCCAAAACAGTCTTGGTCCAAAGAGCTGAATTCCAGATTTGTAAGGCAAGACTGACTGCTCTTGACATCAAGGCTGCATTGGACCTGACATGATATCAAAGGGCCCTGGTAATAATGATGGTACTGGACATCAAGTGAAAAAACCCCCATTTTATAGTCATAGTTTATACAAAGACAAAGGATTGTGTTTGGGTGTGCGTTACTCATGCTGTCCCTACACATCACTGATAGGAGTTCCTCAGGGCAGTGCATTGACTCAATCAAAGCAAGGTGCTTAATTCATGGAATTCAGTGACTCCAACTCTCCCGCTTTTGGCGGGAGATCGCCCGCTGAAAGGCCATTTTCGCAAAATCTCCCGCTCTCCCGCTTGAGATATAATTTCTCCCGCCCGGGCGGGAGAAATTATATCACAAGCGGGAGAGCGGGAGATTTTGCGAAAATGGCCTTTCAGCGGGCGATCTCCCGCCGAAAGCGGGAGAGTTGGAGTCACTGGGAATTCCTTACATAGAAACATATGAACATAGAAAATAGGTGCAGGAGGAGACTATTCGACCCTTCGAGCCAGCACCGCCATACATTGTGATCATGGCTGATCGTCCCCAATCAGTAACCCGTGCCTGCCTTCTCCCCATATCCCTTGATCCCATTAGCCCCTGGCCTCCACTGCCCTCTGTGGCAGGGAATTCCACAAATTCACAATTATCAGGGTGATTAAGTTTTTTCTCACCTCAGTCTTAAATGGCCTCCCTTTTATTCTAAGACTGTGGCCCCTGGTTCTAAACTCCCCTTCCATCATAAGATCAGAAACATAAACGCCCCATGCACAATCTCTCTGAAAATAACAAAGGCTCAGACAACATTCAGGCAGGTGTTGACTGGAGGGAAATAAAGCTCATGCCAGACATTGACCATCTCCAACAAAACTCTGACTGGACATCTTTAATATTCAACAACATTATCAATGCATCAATAATAACCTGGTGTCATCAATGCCCAGATCTCAGTTAGTCAAGTCTACAATGGCTACTGGAGCAGGTCAGAGGCTGGGTATCCTGTAGCAAGTGACTCACTTCCTTGCATACCAATTGCTTCCCAATTTCTACAGGGCATATGTCAGGAGTATGAAGACCTTCTGCTTGCCTGGATGATTGCAGATCCAAAACCTCTCAGAAAACATTACAACATATGATGCTATGTTCCTTGCTTGCTTAACACCCTAAATACTCCTGCGCTGATGTACAAGTTTACAATGTTTAAAATGTACAAAATGGACTGTAGTTACATGTCTGCCCTACTTTGATTGCCTTTCCAGATACTCAGCATCTACCACCAACGAACACTTAGATGGCATGCAAGTGTTGCTCTGCACACCATCTAATTGGAAGTATATTCCTCAACATCATTGGGTTTAAATCCTGGAATGCCCTGGCCCGCAACACTGGTTAAGCTCATTGGTACAGCAGTTGTGACTTGGATTAAGTCCTGACCTTGGGTGCTGTCTCTGTTGGTTTTTCATTTATCTCCCTGTGACCGCATGAGTTTTCTTCAGGTTCCTCCCCTCTTCACAAAGGCATACTGATGGCCAGATTAATTGGCCACTGTAAGGTCAGGTCAGTAGCAGGAGAAACTCAAAATATCAATGGGCAGGTGAGAGAGAATAAATTACAGGAAAAATAAATGGAAGATTGGAATGCTCTCCCAGCTTGCATGGGCTCATTCAACGTCGGAAAGAAATGTGACTTTAGCACCTGAAAGAATGGTTTACGAAGATAGTTCACTGCCACTTTCTCAGAGTGTCTTAAGATTCCTAGTCTTATGTCTTTCTCCACAGTAAAAACAGAGGAGAAATACTCTTTAAAGATATTGTTCATCTCCTGACGTTCCTCACATAGATGACCACTTTGCCTTCTGAGGGTCCCTATTCTCTTTCCCTTCATGTACTCTTTGGATTCTCTTCAATCATTTCTGCCAGAGGAATATCTTGGCCCGTTTTTGCCCTCCTGATTTATTTCTTGAGCATGCTCCTCAGTCTCCTAAACTCCTCTGGGGATGCACTTTCATATGCCAGTTGCATATGCCTGGCTTGCCTCTTTTTTCTTGACTAGAGCCTTAATTTCTCTCTTCATCCAGGCTTCCTTCCTTCCACCTGCCATCTCTTTCACGTTAACAGGAATATGCATGTTATAATCACAAGGAAACTCCTTCACACATTTGGCAAATTACACCCCATCTATGATGTTCACACTGTTGCAGTCCCAGTCTATATTTGGAAAGTTAAAATTGCCAACTATGACAACATATTTAGCCTTGCAACTGGCCACAATGCTCGGCATATTAACTACTTTTCCATTGACTCTTTGAGGGTCTAAAATACACTTCCATCAAGGTGATCACCCTCTTTTTTATTTCGCAGATCCGCCCATTTGGCTTCACTGAACAAACCATCAGTAATGTCATCTCGGATCTAACCAAGAGCCCAAATGGTCAGAGCATTTGTTTTATGAAGTGATTTCCTGAGTAAACAATATCACATGCCCCAACACGAGTATCTTGGGCAGGTGCGAGCTCAGCTCCCTGAAATACATTGCAAAATTAGCCGTTGCTTATTTCTTTGCTAATTCCAAACTGAAACATAGAATTATAACATGCTAACCAGCCATTCGGCCCATCACGTCTGCCCATTCACACCCATCCTACATTCATTCATCCCACTATTTATTCCCCTCACATTCTCATCAACCCACAGATTCTAATACTCACTTACACAGAGGAGACAATATATTGCGGCCATTTAACCTACCAATCCTTACCTTGTAATATTTTATGAGCAGCATGTTCAGTGGGTGATATTTCACAAGTGTATTTTACATAAATCTGACTGACTACTTTAAAAAAATATTACAAGTATAGAGGCATTAAATAATACATACCTGAAGCCCATTGGCAATATCAAATACAGGTCTGAAGATTTCTTTCCAAACAGATTTATTTCCAGTACTTGGAATCACATATATAAATCCCAGCAACCAGCTGAGACCCAGAAGTGGAGTTAGGATGATAATGCATCTCAAAATCTGTTTGACTGAATTTTTATCACCTTGCTGACCGCTGGATTTCTCCCCAATTGCTGGGCGCAACATCTTAACTATGGCAAAGAATGTAATGAGGAAATTCATTCCAACGATGATCAGTGGCACCAAAGCAAATGAATAGTAAAGATCAGTTTGCTTCACATTAATCCAGCAAATCTTCTTTTCAATATAATGGTGCTTTAAGTGGCCTTTCACAAACACACAACTAGCAATTATGAATGGACCGGTGTAGCCCAGGATAAATGAGATTAGCATCATTGATGTTCTGCTGTAATTTCTGAGAAGAAAAACTAAATGGTAAAGAAGTAGGAGGCCCAGCGTGAACATCCAAAAAGACAAGGCAAGCAAGAAGAAGTGAGCAAAAAAAATGACCACTTTACAACTTATATCCTTTGGCTTCAGAAGTGTGTGCATACAGAACAATGTATTCATTATCAGTAGTGAGAGCGCAATATTCAGTATTGCAATATGACGGGCAAGTGAGGTAGTATTTTTGGTGAGATTCTTCCATACAATTGCCTCTATAATAATGCCAATTATCAAACTGACCTGACTTGTGCCAAGTACAACATAGTTTAACATTGTCAACCATGGGGGTACCTCAAAGTCTGTTGTCGGCGACATCAATAGAGAAAAGGATGTCAAATGTTCACAACGACATATAATGTCAATTCCATTTATTTCATGGTTGCACCCTTCTGTATCCCAACTTCCATTATTGAGATTCCAAAATACACATTGTGCACTTGCTTGTGCAAGTGTGGAATCTAGTGGCATGAAATTCATCACAATGTCAATTGACTTGAGTTCTGATGTTGTTGCTAGAACAAGCCCATTCAATTTGTAATTACTTGTAGGTGGTGGGCTGAGGATATCATTCATTGTTAGAAATGCAATGCTCATAACAAGACTGCCGTTGGTCAATGCCGTCAAATTGGTTTGATTAATGAAAACATTATTCTTTACTGGTCTGTTATTTATTGCAAGATGACTGAAATCTACTTCATAATGTTTGCCAGGCTCAAACTTCATCCCCTTTAGTTGAATATTTGGTTTAATGATGTTGAAAGTTTGATTAGGTGGATTTAATAATCTGGTAAAGTCTTCCACTGACTTTAATAATTGAGAGCTGGAATTTTTGTTTTCAGTCTTCACAGAGGTCCAGGCAGACTGTGCCTTTACATCGACCAGCGAATCCACGACGGAAAGGAAATTCTGGAAATGTAAGACAAAGTTTGAAGAGGTGAATCATCGAGCCATATTCTAATTGGAACAAAACTAGAAACATGTTGAGAAAGATAATTAACAAAACAGCTCACTAGAATTTTGTTGGCTGAATGATTCAAGTGCTTAGATAGGGTGGAATTTGTCAGATATGTTCAGGAAGCCTTCAGGGCCTGTCCCACTTGGGTGACATTTTAGGTGACAGCCTGAAAAGTGGTTGTCGCGTCGTCTTCGGGTCGTGACGCATGTAGTGACGCACGGTGATGCGCGGTGTCTCCCTCCCGCCCCAGGATTTTGGAATGTTCAAAATCCTGGGGCAACATCTGGGTGTCTCATCAGGTCGTGCGCCCTGTCACACACTGACATATGCTCTCCTGCAATGACGACCGGTTATGGTGAGGATTGGGACCACAGATGGGCTGTAAACTATCCTTCCTTCAATGCATAGTTTTTAAACATTAATATATTAAAATTAATACAATCAAATCAATAGTGCAAATGGAAATATGTCCGAGTTGTTCATTTTTATTTACAGGTGTATTGCTCTGCTTCCAGATCCACTCACCGTCTCTAACTTTTCACAGGGATGGATTCAGTGAGTGTAGACTGAACTCCCCCCTCCCGCCCCATCCCTCCTTCTCCACTCCCCCCCTACCTTTCTCCCCTCCCCATTCACCCCCTTCTTTTCCCCCCTCTTCCTCCCATCTCCCCCCTCCACTTTTCTCCCGCCCTCACATCCCCTTCCCCCCCTCTCCCTCCCTTCTCCCATTCTCCAATGCCCCCGCCAACCCACTTTCCCCGATGCCCCCCATTTGTGGACCCAGCCTGCGTCAGCTAGATTCCACTAATACTACTGCACGAAGGCCACATCATTTGTTTTAGTAACATTGACTATGGAATAAATGCAGACTTTGGGAACAATTGGAAGCGGGATCTGCTTCTGGGACAACCTGTGGCCAACAGTTAAGTTCCTATGCAGAACATTGGTGATTCGAGTCCAACCCCTGGGGCCCCTGTGTCACATTTAGTTCAGTGATACAGTGCCCTTTGGCCCACTGGGTCCGCACTGACCAGTGATTCCCCGCACACTATTCCACACATGCTAGGGACAATTTATACTTATACCAAACATATCAACCTAGAGTTAGGGTTAGGGTTAGGGTTTCATCCCGCACTCCAAAGGCACACAGGTTTGTATCAATTGTTCCTAGCGGTTGTGGGATAGTGTGTGGCGGTTCGCTGGTTGCAGGCTTGGTCCATAAATGGGGGGCGTCGTGGAAAGTGGGGAGGGGTTGGAGAATGGGAGGAGGGAGGGAGAGGGAGAGAAGATGTGAGGGGAAGAGGGAGAGTGGAGAAGGGGGAGAAGAGTGGAGCGGGGAGAAGGGAGGAAGAGGGGGAAGGGAATAAGAGGGTGGCTGGGGGGTAAGAAGGGTAGAGGGGGTGGAGAATTAGGGATGGAGCAAGAGGAGGGAAAAGGGGGATGGAGGAGAGAGGAGTTCAGTCTACACTCACATAATCCATCCCTGTGAAAAGTTAGAGACGGTGGTTGGATCTGGAAGCGGACGAATACACCAATAAATAAAACTGAACGACTCGGACATCTTTTCACTTGCACAATTGATTTTATTGTATTAATTTTAATATATTAATGTTTAAAATCCATGCATTGAAGGAAGATTATTTCACAGCCCATTTGTGGTCCCTAAACCTAAACATGGCCCTAACCCTAACCCTAACCCTAACCCTAACCCTAACACTAACCCTAACCCTAACAAACAAATCACCGTCTGGCAGCATACGTCAGCGTGTATGTCGTGCAACTTGACGGTTTTACAAGCGTCTTTTGACACCAGCAACCACAGTTCTATTAGCTTGAAAATAATTATAGATAAGGACAGGGTTACACAAAAAGCTGGAGAAACTCAGCGGGTGCAGCAGCATCTAAGGAGCGAAGGAGATAGGCGACGTTTCGGGTCGAGACCCTTCTTCAGACTGGTCAGGGATCAGGGAAACGAGAGATATAGACGGTGATGTGGAGAGATAAGGAACAATGAGTGAAAGATATGCAAAAAAGTATCGGTGATAAAGGGAACAAGCCATTGTAAGCTGTTTGTGGTGTGAAAATGAGAAGCTGGTGCGACTAGGGTGGGGGAGAGATAGAGATAGAGGGAATGCCAGGGCCCCAGGGCTGAGGGAGAGGTGGGAAGGGGAGGAGACAGCAAGGGTTAACAGAATTGAGAAAATTCAATATTCAAGCCCAAAGGATGCAGACTCCCCAAGCGGAATATGAGGTGCTGTTCCTCCAGCTTGCGGTGTTGCTCACTCTGGCCGTGGAGGAGGCCCAGGACCGAGAGGTCGGATGTGGAATGGGAGGGGGAGTTGAAGTGCTGAGCCACCGGGAGGTCGGGTTGGTTATTGCGGACCGAGCGGAGGTGTTCGGCGAAGCGATCGCCAAGCCTCCGCTTGGTCTCACCGATATAGATCATCTGGCATCTGGAGCAGCGGATGCAGTAGATGAGGTTGGAGGAGGTGCAGGTGAACCTCTGTCAGACCTGGAAGGACTGCTTGGGTCCCTGAAAGGAGTGGAGGGGGGGAGGTGAAGGGACAAGTGTTGCATTTCTTGCGGTTGCAAGGGAAAGTGCCCGGGGAAGGGGTAGAGTGGGAGGGAGGGAAGAATGGACAAGGGAGTTGCGGAGGGAGCGGTCTTTGCGGAAGGCAGACAGGGGGGGAGATGGGAAGATGTGGCGGGTGGAGGGGTAACGTTGGAGGTGGCGAAACTGGCGGAGGACTATATGTTGTATTTGCCGGCTGGTGGGGTGAAAGGTGAGGACCAGGGGGACTCTGCCCTGTTTGCGAGTGGGGGAATGGGGAGCGAGGGCAGTGTTGCGGGGTATGGAGGAGACCCTGGTGCGAGCCTCATCAATAGTGGGGGAGGGGAATCCCCGTTCTCTGAAGAATGAGGCCATTTGTGATGACCTGGTGTGGAACACCTCATCCTGGGAGCAGATGCGGCGTAGACGGAGGAATTGGGAATAGGGGATGGAGTCCTTACAGGAAGCAGGGTGGGAGGAAGAGTAGTCCAGGTAGCTGTGGGAGTCAGTGGGTTTGTAGTGGATGTCGGTCAGGAGCGTATCACCTGCAATAGAGATGGTGAGGTCAAGGAATGGTAGGGAAGTGTCGGAAATGGTCCAAGTGTATTTGAGTGCCGGATGGAAGTTGGTAGTGAAATGAATGAAGTCAGTCAGTTGTGTGTGGGTGCAGGAGGTGACACCAAAGCAGTCGTCGATGTAACGGAGGTAGAGGTCGGGGATGGGGCCCTGGTACGCCGAGAACAAGGATTGTTCGACGTACCCAACAAAGAGGCAAGCATAGCTGGGGCCCATGCGTGTCCCCATAGCTACGCCTTGTGTTTGGAGGAAATGGGAGGAATCAAAAGAGAAGTTATTGAGGGTGAGGACCAACTCTGCTAGGCGGAGGAGGGTGTCAGTGGACGGGTATGGGTTGCTCCTCTGGTCGAGGAAGAACCGGAGGGCTTTGAGACCGTCCTGGTGGGGGATGGAGGTGTAGAGTCACTGGACGTCCATGGTAAAGATGAGAGGATAGGGGCCTGGAGAATGGAATGCACGGAGCCGACGGAGAGTGTCTGAGGTGTCTTGAACATAGGTGGGGAGGGATTTAACAAAGGGGGATAGGATGGCGTCAAGGTATGTGGAAATGTGTTCGGTGGGGCACAAACAGGCAGAGACAATGGGTCTGCCAGGGCAGTCGGGTTTGTGGATTTTGGGGAGAAGGTAAAATCGGGCCGTGCGGGGCTGGGAAACGATGAGGTCGGAGGCTCGGTGGGGTAGGGAGCCCGAGCTGATGAAGTTGGTTATGGTGCTCGAGATGGTGGCCTGGTGTTCGTCAGTGGGGTCATGGTCCAGGGGTAAGTAGGAGGAGGTGTCCAAGAGTTGGCGCGCGGCCTCCGCTTTGTAGAGATCAACGCGCCAGACTACCACGGCACCTCCCTTGTCGGCGGGTTTGATAACCCAGTCTGGGATAAGGACAGGTTTAGTCCACAAGTTAAAGTTTTAAATTGATACAAGGCCACTTTGATGGCATGATACCACATCTCATAAAAAGTATATTGGAGTAGGTTGTTTGCAGGCAAAAAAGACATCCGGAAAGTGGGATGCTTTCAAAATTGTGATGTGAGAATTGAAGGTGTGCATTTTGCTGTTAGAGTGAAAGGCAACGCAGGTACATGCAGGAAACCCTATATAACAAGAGAAATTGAGTCCTAGCCTGTCCAATCTTTCTCTTTAGCTCAAGCCATCGACACCTGGCAATATCCTTGTACATCTTGGAGTCTTGCTCATGGCCACAGAAGGACTTGTTTGTGCCCCTAACTAAAGAGTCCCCTATCATTATGGCTTGTCTGGATTTGTCCTGCCCTGCTTTATAGCAGAGCCAGTCATGGTGACCCTGATCTGGCTGCTGCTGCTATTTTCCCCTGAGAGACTGTATCTTAACGGATATACTTGTTTATGAGGGGTACAGCCACAGGAGACTCCTGCACCACCTGCCTGCCTCCCCTGGCAGTTCCCACCTGCCTGACTGAACCTTTGGTGTAACCACAACCCTGAATATAATATATTTGAAACTATCTGCCTCCGACGTACTTCTCAGTAATTTCTGCTGCTGCTCCAAATTATCCATACAGTCAGAGAGTAACTACAGCTGGACACATGATAGACACCATATACTGGAGTAACTCAGCGGGACAGGCAGCATCTCGTGAGAGAAGGAATGGGTGACGGTCGGGTTGAGACCCTTCTTCAGACCCGACGTCTTGTCCCGAAACATCACCCATTTCTTCTCTCCAGAGATGCTGCCTGTCCCGTTGAGTTACTGCAGCATTTTGTGTCTATCTTCAGTTTAAACCTGCATCTGCAGATCCTTTTTACACATACAGCTGGACACAGTTATCTTTTACAAAGATAAGGTTGGTTTATGTATTCTTTGTATTGAAATCTTGGACACTGTGCACTTGTTGCCACCTGTCAATTGTTAGGGTTTTTAGCAGTAATATTTAGCTGTGATTTGAACACACTTCGATATTTGAACTCTTAATTTCTATAATGCTTAATTCTTACCTCCACAACAACCGGTTCCAGAGATACATTTGAGACTGTTGAAAAGGCTTGGAGGATAGTAAGTGAGGCTTGCAGGTTACCAGGTGTTGTGTTATTCTGGCTTTTTGAAATGTTGTCTAACTTTCCAACCAGTTGGGGAAGTCTCCCTGCTAATTCAGTTGAGTTCGTGGTGATCTAGAGTACAAAGGACGAACAGTCAGAAGGAACACAATATCACATCATGGTGTAAATTGGTGAAAAAAACATATTTAATTGTAGTGTCAATACTTGCAGCTGATAAACATACGCAGATGACGTAAGAGTGGGACATTGTATTGGGTTATAAGATGCGTAAAGTGAGCAGCAAATACTGCAGGCAAGTGGTGAAGTAAAAAATATACTGGGCTACAAATGACAGAAGTGAAAAGTCTTGGAGGTGCAGATGCTGGATTCTTCTGTAAGACACAAAGTGCTGGCGGAACTCAGCTGGCTGGGATTCTTTTTCAGATTGTCCATTCCCTCCTACAGATGTTGCCTGACCTGTTGAATTCTTCCAACACTTTGTGTTTTGAAGGAAGACTTGTTGCAGTTTAATGGTCTTTGATTAGGTCAGTCTACTTTCTGCAGTTTTAATTTTAGTATCAATGGAAGGATGTAATTGCCTTGGCATCAGCAACAAATGGGACGAGGAGATAGGCCTGTGAGGTGAGATTGAGTAAAATAGACCTACTATAGATTAGAAAATTAAGAGATGATTTTATTAAGCCATACAAAATGGAGGGAGATTGATAGGCTGGATGCTACTCTGGAAATGATTTCATCGACCTTTGCTCACTGGACATGCACCACGAGATAAATTTCTTAAACCAAATGCAATAAACTCTGAGGATGTCACTGTTCGTGAGGATTATTGACATATATCCTGCATTTGGCAAGTCTCTTGCTTCTGCTCATCTAAGTAGGTGAAAGTTGGCAATTTTAAAAATAAGATATGATGCAGAAAACGATAGTAACATTGCAACACATTACAGTCTTTCTGCCTAATTAGTTTTGTTGACTCATTTTATGGCAATCTAGTTTTTCCTATTTCATCTTTCTCCGTTGCTATGCAATTTTTTTACCTTCAAATATTTATTCAGTTGGAATTCATTGCCACAGACGTCTGTGGACACCAAGACTTTGGGTGTTTTTAACATGGAGATTGATAGCTTCTTGATTAGGAATGGCGTCAAAGGTTCCAGCGAGCAGGCAGGAAAATGGGGTTGAGGGGGAAATATAATCAGCCATGATTGAATGGAGTAGACTGAATGGACCGAATGGCCTAATTCAGTTCTATCTTACGGTCTTACTTAACCCATCCCACTCCGAAGGAGAGAAGAGATTTTGTCACGATATACAAAATCTTGAGACCATGAGTTAAAGTAAACAAAAATAAACTATTCACAAAGAAGAGGACTCAAAGAGCCACGGACACACTGTAGAAACACAATATAAGGACACATAAAATAGTTGCTGGAGTGGTCACTGTATGATTTCCAAGTGAGAAGACAACACTGTATGCAGTGTGCCCACTGTAAAATGGGCCTGCTAGTGTTTAGAAATTTGAGAGAAAATCATATTTTGAAAACTTCAAATAAATCACTTTTCAACTGTTTAACATCCAGGAAATGCAATCGTACGTACATTCTGTAATTGTCTTTGTAATTTAATCTTTGGTTCATGCTTCAATCCAATAAATTAATATACCATTTCTCCACAGGTAATAGACTCTTTTTAAGTCATGATGCTCAAAACTGATCCATCAGCACTTTGTATGTACACCTTTAGTAAAGTCACATGACCAAAATGGCAACACCGGAGACTACAAATGCTGAAACCTTGAGCAAAAAACAATGTTGTGAAGAAATTTTGTGAGTCCATAGACAGATGACTTTTCTGAAGAAGGGTCCCAATGTGAAACATCATCAGTCCATTTAACTCCACAGATGCTGCCAGGCCTGCTGAGGCACTTTGTTTTGAGCACTGGCGAAATGGTAGCTGTTCCTGAGAAGTTGTCACCGAAGTAAAAATCCTGCTACACTAATGTTAATTATTTATTATTTAATGCTGGTGAAATAAATGAAGTATAATATTTGGTACCTGCAGAATGTCATTGATTTCACTTGAAACACAGAAGTCTTCCTCTGCTCCATAGATTCCATGTGCAGAACACCTTTTTATTTTCTGTCCAGTCATACCATTTGTGCAAGTTATTCTTGCATCCCCATTAGCCACGGATAGTCCATAGGTGGAATCAAAACAGAACATGTGTTTCACTAGTTAAAGAAAACAATTGTCATACAATAACTTGCAGAATGTTAACAAATGATAAACAGAGATGCTGCTTCCAAGGTATTAGCACAAGGTGTGGAGACATTTTATGAAACTGCAAGATTATATTTCTGCCTCATGTGTTTCTCTAATGGTCCAAGTATACTTAATTAACTCATGAGAAACAATATCAATCCGCCTGAGATAACCTAAGGAGTATAGTTTTGGCACAAAGACATCAGAATCATGCTTTAACGCCCTGGAAAAACTTGATTGGTCAATTTAGCTATGTAACATCATCAAGGAGCAAATTTTCTGTTATCTAAATACAGGTTATGGGGAGTAATGGTCCATGGGCACATTCCTAAATTGGACACATCCAGTTTAATCTCCAGTTTCTCATCACTCCTGATTCCTTTCCCACTCCCTTTCAGGGAACCTATTCAACTTTTCAAGACCTCACAGGTAGGATGCAGGGTTTGGATCTGTCAGGTTATGTGCTAAAGCACAGAAATCCTTTAAGCAGAAATAATTTGTGGGGATATTTCTTTGAGGAACAAAGTTCTGCGCATTGGCCTCGAGTGGAGAAAAACCACAAAATCCACATGCACCAGGCTGCTAACTTTAGCTGGAGTTTCCTGGCATTTTGCTTCTTGACAAAGATTCTTTTGCTTGGCCAGGCCGCCCCTGAAATGTCGCCACAACAACAGGACATTATGTCAGCTGCACGTAAAACATCTTGGACTTTGAAAATGGTGCCAAATCCCAGCGATTCTTGTGTATTCTCTCAGTGGACTATTTCTATACACTTTGTACTTAATCTAAGATTGGGTTTGTGTATAATAATACTTTACAGAACTGTATTCAAAAAAATAATTTCAACGTACCTCAGTACATGTGACTATAAAGAACTATTGAACCATTGTTTAGATTAGTTCTGAGAAGAAGCATGGAAACAGGCTCATCGGCCCACCGAGTCTGCATCGACCAGCGATCTTCATGCACTTATTCTATCCTACACACACTAGGGACAATTTACATTTATACCGAACCAATTAACCTACAAACCTGGTAGATTAAAATGCTGGAGTTTCTCCGGCAATTTTGTCTACCTTCGATTTTCCAGCATCTGCAATTCATTCTTAAACCTACAAACCTGCATTTCATCGGAGTGTGGGAGGAAACCAAAGATCTCAGAGAAAACTGAGCGTCGTGCACTTCACGGGGAGAATGTATAAACTCCATACAGACAAGCACCCGTAGTCAGGATCAAGCCCGGGTCTCTGGCGTTGTAAGGCAGTAGCTCCAGCATTGCAAAACTGTGCCGCCCTTGATTGAATAATCTCTCAGGACAAAGGTTGCACGTGACAAGGTTACTGTACGTCCAGTGATTCCCCATGGATGTGCCCTGGACTCAGTTCCACAGAAAAGTTGAGAAGGCCATCAGCCTTCAGCACTTACTGCACAGGGTCAGAATTTGGGGCAAAGATGTTAAAGTTCAGACCTCGATTGTGTTATAAACACCAGCTGTAGCCTCAAAATAATGTTTCATTTTAATATTTACTATTAAAGAATGATCTTTTAATATCGGTTACATATTAGCTTGTTGCAAGAGGTGAATTAAAATACTAATTTAGAAACTTAATGGAGTTAACTCAAAATGTTCATGCAAATGTAATATCTTTCATGTAATCATGAACTACAGCAAAAAAGTGAATTCCTTTCTTAAATTATACATTATTTATATATAAATATATATAGTATAACTTACCGTGTGTATTGGGACATGTATTGTTTGTACTCCTTTGTACATTGGTACTTGAAGTAGAAAAAAAAAATTCCTGAAGTATGAGAATGCAAAATATTATAATTAAAATATTCTAGGCATCCCACAAAGATAAAGTCAGTGGTTGAATGAGGTATATTAGTTTAGATTAATGTGCCTTTATTAAATTTTGCAGAATAATTAATAAACAAAATATCTTTAATATAGTGAGAAAATAATAAAAATTGGCATGCAGAAATACTTTTATCTAATTCATGAACCCCCCCCCCCCACACACACATCCCACCCCCCACCCTTTCCAGGATAAATGTCCAGGGTCCAGGTCACAATGCCCAGGACAAAAAATATAATGCTTTGGTGAAGCTATATATGGTATTTGGTGTGCGGTTGGGCCATTGATGATGTCTTTGCTTCGGAGCTGGTGGAGCGCACATTTAGTAGATTGTTTTCTGGGTCAAAGAGGTTGTCACATAACGTGATATTGAATAAGATTGGTATGTACTCAATGGAGACTAGGGATATGGTTCCAAAAGATTATTTTGCCAAGAAAAGCTTACCAATCCTTAATTACAGGTCTCTGTGGAACTGCACAAACCACATTATAATAAATCATTTATTATGATTTGTCTGTAGAATATGCAATTTACTGTCATTGGAGTTGAAAATATTGTGTTTTTGTAAGTTCACCATAATCCTTCAATCAATAACATCATATAATAATACAAAAATGCAAGTACATTGTACTACTTACCATCGTCAGACTTCACTTTCACACTTTCCTATAAATTGGAAATATGACATTTAAGAACAGTGCAATACAGTTTCAAACTTTTTTTCTGCTTCATTATAGCTCGATGATCACTTTCTTCTGCCTCCAAATGTTTATTTACAGCATTATATTTCTGTTTAAATGTGACCAACTTGACTTACTGCTACATTGTCAGATGTATCATTTAATAACATATTTTTAATTTGATCCATGTTACCAACTTGTATGCATTAATTCAGTATGTTCCCTGAATGTTTACCGGCTATGACAAGATTATTTGAAAAAGGTCCTCAGATAGATCAAGTGATTGACATAAATTAAAGCCATGTTTGAAACCAGGATCGATTACAATGAAATACAGGCACTGTACAAGACACTGCACAATAAGTATTAGAGAAATCATAGGATCTACAATTTGTTCATTCTCTTTCATGTTTTCTGTCATCAATTGGATTATAGATACAATAACATTTAAACCGAAAAAATATAAATGTCAACTCATTATTATGTTTTGTGAATGTATTCACTTATTCCATCACATTTAGATATAATAACAATTTTTAAGGGGCTTTTTCACTCAGAGGGTAATCGATATATGGTACAAGCAACCAGAGGAGATAGTTGAGGCAGGTACAATAACTGCATTTAAAAGAGACTTGGACAGGTATAAGGATAGGAATGTTTTAGAGGGATATGGGCCAAACTCGGGCAAATGGGACTAGCTTAGTAGTGCCATCTTCGTCGGTATGGATGAGTAGGGCTGAAGGGCCTGTTTCCGTGCTATGTGACGATGACTAGTAACAGGTATATACAATTCATAAAATAATACATGACTAAAATATGTTTTCATTCATTGTTAAAATAAAGAGACATGGATGTTAACAATAATGTTTGCTCAACACAAAATACAAAGAGCGTCCACTCACAACTGAGAGCGAGTTCAAAAGAATGCAAGTCACAATCACAAGGAGCTGCACATCCATAATTCTGAGACACACCTGAAAAAAAGTTTTAAAAAATCTATAAAATATTGAAATGAACAGTGGAAATGTTAGTCTTGGCAACACTCCAGCAATAGCACTTGCACTCCAGAACTCACAGCACCCATGGCCAAGCTATTCCAGTATAGCTACACACTGGCATCTACTGAACAGTGTGAAATATTGTCTTATCCACAAGTAGCAGGACAAATCCAACCAGCCGATTACTGCCTCATCAGTCTACTCTTGATCACCAGCAAAGCAACGGAAGGGATTATTGACGGTGCAGTGAAGCAACATTTACTGAGCAAAAACCTGCTCCACAGAAGCAACAATGATCAAGGAAAGGGGGAGCCCCCGAAGCCTGTTGTTAGCTGTGGAGTTGGTGCTAGCGAGTTATACAGACAGTGAAACTCAACAGAAGCAAATTAGATGAATAGCACCTTATATTTCACTTGGGCAATTTACAACCCAACGGTATGAATATTCAACAGGAAGGAATTGCAGATGCTGGTTTAAACCTTCCCAATCTGAAGAAGGGTCTCGACCTGCAACGTCACCCATTCCTTCTCTTCTGAGATGCTACCTGTCCCATTGAGTTACTCCACCATTTTGTGTCTACGGTATGACTATTTATTTCTCTAACTTCAAGTAACCCTTGCATTATCTCCCTCTCTGTTCCTCCCCCACCCTAGTCATCCCTTTCCCCTGACTCTCAGTGAAGAAGGGTCTCGACCTGAATCGTCACTTATTCGTTTTCTCCAGAGATGCTGTTCAATCATAAGGTCGGAAGTAAAGGTGTTCCTTGATGATTGCACAATGTTTAGCTCCGTTCCCAATTCCTCAGATAAAGACACACTCCAAATCCAATATCCACCGTACCCAATTCCTCAGATAATGAGACACTCCACAATCCAATACCCTGAGCTGATAGTGGCCAGTAGCATTCATGCCACACAAGTACTGGATATTGAGAATATCCAACAAAAGAAAATTCCCTATCACTCCTTGACATTCAATGGCATTAACATCACCGAATCCCCCGTGATAACGATATCCTGGGGGTTACCATTGACCAGAAGCAGAACTGGAGTAGCCAAATGGGCGGCATGGTGGCGCAGCAGTAGAGTTGCTGCCTTACAGCACTTGCAGTACCAGAGACCCAGGTTCGATCCCAACTATCTGTACGGAGTTTGTACTTTCTCCCCGTGACCGTGTTTTTTCTCCACAATCTTCGTTTTCCTCCCACACTCCCACACTCCAAAGACACACAAGTTAGTAGGTTAATTGGCTTGGATTGTATACTTGGTATGTGTAAATTGTCCCTAGTGTGTGTAGGATAGTGTTAATGTCTGTGGATCGCTGGTCGGTGCTCACTCGGTGGGCCGAATGACCTGTTTCCTCGCTGTATGTCTAAACTAAACTAAAAAAAAATGCACAACGTAGCTGCACGAGCAGGTCAGAGGCTTCCCGTCCATCACTTTGTGGTGAGTAACTTTCCTCTGAGCTTGGAGCATGTCAGGAGCATGGTGGAATATTCTCCACTTGACCAGATGAGTGTATCTTATACAAAGTTGCACTAAGCCTACACCATACAAGACATAGCAGCCCGTTTGATAGATACAGCATGTACAACCATTCACTCACTTCACCACTGATGCACAGGAGCAGTGGTTTGCATCATCTGTGGGGTACTTTGCAGAAACTCATAGAAACATAGAAAATAGGTGCAGAAGGAGACCATTCGGCCCTTCGAGCCAGCACCACCATTCATTGTGATCATAGCTGATCACTAAATACCTTCAGACAGCATCTTACAAATCCACAACCTTTACCTGTGAACCCACAGAGACTTTATGAATATAACAAAAACCTTAAAAAACATTGTTTTTTTTAGGTAATTGTATGATAAGGGTGTTTATAGTTTACCATTAAAAATCCATTTGAGAACTCTATCTGCCACAGGTTGAAGATACTTTATTGCAATATATAAATATATTGTTCAAAGCTATGTTTATTTATTTGATTGTAGTGTATATATATATTCTCTATTCATCTTTTTGCGTTATATATTTAAGCAATTTCTCTCCTGGGATAAAGTGCAATCATATCGTATTTTATATATATATATATACACATTTTGCCACACACACACACACACATATATGAATGTAACAAAAAATGCACAGTATAATTACAGTATCCAGTACATATATACATTGTAAAAGTATAGAAAAAGTATAGAAATGGACTAGAGAATATTAACAAAGAAATAAACATAGCTATGAACAAAATGAATAGAATAATTTGTACTCACATTTTTTCCCATCTTGTGTTCTTTCAGCTGCTACAACAGGGCACGAAAACAAAGCTTCCCCACTGACTGAGTTTACCAAATGTGTGAAAGGTGGTTTGTTGTAAACTATGTTCCAAAGATATGAACAACGTTTCAACCGGAAGCGTTCAATTCCAGGTAGGTGTACATGTGATTGGCTAGTTTAATCATCCTGTTGAAAGACTAGCAGCACACATATGTAAATGATACCAATATATTTTAATTTTAAATATAACTTGCAAATACTTTCACTGTCATTCAGTAATGTTGAAATATTAATCCATCAGATTGATCTCTTAAATGTAGAGAGCGGAACAAAGGCTTTCTTATGTCCTGTAGCGCCTCGTAAATACAGTTCTTATCAAACATGTACTTCAGGAGATGTTTTTGACCCCAGGTGTGAAGGTCGTTACACCTGCTCCACTTGGCTTGTTTTGTCTGCGAGGCCGAGGATCTCATCACCTATGATTTGATATCGAAAAATAATTAGTTTTGGACAACCATTCCAAATTTTATGGCCTGCAAAGATCACAATCAATCACAATAACAATCACATACGAGGTTTTATGAATATAACAAAAAACCTTAAAAACCATTGAGCATACGAGGAATTTAATTTGCTAAGTCAGTCATTAAAATAAAAAGCTACGGAACACACAAAATACATTTTAACATAAACATCCACCACAGTGACTCCTCCACATTCCTCACTCTGATGGAAGGCGAGAAAAACTTAACATATCTTCTCTTCTATGCTCTCCCGTGGTTGGGAGCCTCGAACCCACCATTGACGGGACGACCTTGACGCCCGTAGCCAGAGGCATTTGGGCTCTCAGTATCAGGACGATCAGCTCCTGCATCGGGGGGGGGGGGGGGGGGGGTGGATGTCAACCCCCAGCGCCGGCAATCGGACCCCGCGTTGGGGCTGGTCGAGTCTCTGCGTTGTTGGAGCTTCGCGACTCGGCCTCTACCGAGACTGCGAGCTCGCGATTGTAAAGTCCGAACCTGAAAAATAAATTCTAGGTTTTTTAAAATCTGAAAATGTTACGGAAAACATCTGTCACATATAATTGAGGCAGTACCTGAAAAAATGCATCAGCAAATCTCAGTACTTAGATGATGATCCATTACAAATACAGTAGTGAGGTGCTCTCCAAAAGGATGTGCAGTACTGTGCTTATTAACACAAAATTAAGAGAGGGCATAGGCTGAAATATATTACCAGATTTGTAACTATATCCACTTTGCATGCTTATAGACATCATGAATTATCCAGGTGGTTGATAGATGTGCAAGCACTAACCCTGTTTGTTGAACATTGCCTGTTGACTGACAACAAATTCTGTCTTGATATCAAGTAACATTTCCATCTCATCTTTCTCTGCAGTGTTGTTAAGAAGATCTGCCACCTGAGGTTTGGTTGGTACGCACAGGCCCCTCACTTCACAGGATGACTGTGGCATCCAGACCAGGAGATGGATCTGACTCATAGTCTTGGCTTGACCCTGTGCACATGGACCGGTCCGGTCACATTGTAGGGTGGCACGATCCTACATGACCTAGGGACAATGCGGTGACGCTGCAGTAGAGTTGCTGCTGCCTTACAGCGCCAGAGACCCGAGTTTGATCCTGACTAAAGGCGCTGTCTGTACTTAGTTTGAATGTTCTCCCTGTCACCTGCGTGGGTTTTCTCTGGGAGCTCCGGTTTCCTCCCACTCCAAAGGTGTACAGGTTTGTAGGTTAATTGGATTCTTAAAATTGTATATTGTCCCTAGTGCATGTAGGATTGTGTTAGTGCTGACCAGCGATCTGTGTGCGGGGATCGCTGGTCAGCACTGACTCAGTGGGCTGAAGGGCCTGTTTTCACGCTGTATCTCTAAACTAAACTAAACTCAGCCCAATATTTAACACAGACAAACCAGTAGTACAGACGTGGTCATGGGATGCAGGGACATGGTGATGAGCTGGAGCTGATGGAAATAACGTACACATGGAAACTATCACTCAGGTGTTGCCAGTTAGGAGAAGTTTAAGGATTGATTTTTTTGTTTATTTTTTAGGGGGAGATAGAAAAGCTGTAACTGAATTTCCCCAAGCTCAATTTACGCATGTTCAAATGGAAATATATGACTGTTTTTCCGCAGAAATCTTTTCTATAGATGTAGGATATTAGAAAGTCATCTGCATCAAATACTATGCAGAGGTTGAAGCAGGGAGAGGAAATGCATTGTGATCTTGGTCATAGAAAAGTGTAGAAAGTAACTGCAGATGCTGGTTTAAACTGAAGACAGACACAAAAAGCTGGATTAACTCATCGGGACAGGCACAATCCCATTCATTCTCTCCAGAGATGCTGCCTGTCCCGCTGAGTTACTCCAGCTTTTTGTGTCTATCTTTGATCATAGAAAACATTGTTCCTGATATTACCCAATATAGTTCCTGTGTTGAGTGGAGTCAATGGTGTTTGAGGTGCCTTAAAATGAAATATTATACATGTGAATAACTAGATGTAACTGCGTGACTGAAACCCAAAAGAGATGAATATCACTCAATGAGGTGCAAATTCATCGTTAGATATGATGCATTTGGAGCTGATTTACATATGATTAGGGAAGTAACCTGCAGAACAAAAACATTTTCTGTTTGTATCCAACATGGATTTTCATTATCTTAAAGTGCACAATCTGATTGTAACCAAAGTTACCAACAAACCATTAACAATCTTTTGCAATGTTTCAGTCTTGGTGTCAAGTTTAAAAGTAAAGGTGCTGCATTTGCTCAAATTACTTTAAATTAGCTATAACCCTTGTGGACGATATTTATCCTTATCCCACACCATTTTGTGCAGAAGAACACCTTAGACCAGAAGTCAATCAGTTACTGCTCTGCACGGAATATCAGGCCGGATTGCTGTTGGATAGTACCATGAACAGACTGTCAAAGTCATTTGGCTGAAAGTCTTAGCTCACGAGCCTTCAAACCAACATTGAAGCCTCGCGTGGTTTGTGGAGATCAGAACCTTCACTCTAAGATTATTCAGAGCCAGAATCTCAGCCTCATAAAATGCTGCTGCTGAGGGTACGACCACCATCCACCTCCATCTGGATTGTGCATTTGACAAGGAGGTCTGGAAAAGGATGTAGTGATATTTGTGGAGGTTCATGTGTAACACAGGACTCTGTCCTCTATGGGCTGTTCACAGAGGCACATACTAAGACAAATATGCGCTGAATAAAGTCTTCATCTTCATGAAAGACATTGTAAAGGCTCAGCATGGAAAGGCACTGTGTACACACTTCCATTCCATCTTTGCAAGAGCAGTTGATGATTTATCTCAAATACAATGCTTAGAAGAAAAAATTTGTTGACACATTGAAAATAATGATGAATGCAGCTGCCTATTGTAGTTTTGTAGGGGCAGCAGGGCGAAGGCCACAGACGGCAACTGGATTAACAAGCTCATCAGGAAGGCTGGCTCCATCCTGGGAGTGGAGTTGGATTCATGGGAGGTGGTCATGGAGGGGAGGATGCTTCTCGAACTGCATAACATCTTGGACAATACAGCTCAACTCCCCCATGACACACTGGTCAACTGGAGGAGTACCTTCAGCAACAGCCTGGTTCCACCAAGATGCAGGACAGAACATCACAGGAGATCCTTCTCCCCTGCGGATATCAGGCTGTACACTCCTCCCGCTTCTGTTGTGGGGTAGACTGACTCCTCGCTCCTGCCCCCACACCCCCCCCCCGCCCCCTCCCCAATTTATTTGCACATCCCCAATCCTTTCCACTCTTCACTTTAATTTCATGTTTTATGTATCTTGTGTTTTATGACTGTTGGCAGATCAATTTCCTTCCTGCGATAAATAAAGTTCTATTGTTTCATATCGTATCGTATTGTAGTTAGGGCCAGGATCATGCACCATATTTCAAAGCTCTAGTGAGGTAGACGGGAGGTCAGGCCTACACTCTAGCTGATGAGAGGACTGTTCAGTTGCCTGATAACAGCTGGGAAGTAACTGTCCCTGAATCTGGAGGTTTGCATTTTCAAACTTCTGTACCTCTTGCCTGATGGAAGAGGGGAGAAGTGAGAGTGAAACTGGTCCCTGATTATGCTGGTGGCCTAGATGCGGCAGTGTAAAGTGTAGATGGGGTCAAGTGTAGATGGTCGGTTTGCTTGATGCTCTGGGCTATGTCCACAATTCTCTGCAATTTCTTGCAGCTTTGGATGGGGCTGTCCCTTAACTATGCTGCGATGCATTCCGATAAAATGCTCCCCACAGCACATCTGTAGAAGTTGGTGAGGGTTGTTGGAGACATGCCAAACTTCCTAAGCCTTCTACTGACGGTTATGCAAGGCCTAGTTCCATTCTCAGCGCTGTTGCAAATATACCAGTATTGTATAAGTACATACCTACGCACAGTCAGACCCTGACATCTTACTGGCTCGAGCTGATAAATGTGTACTACAAAAGTGCTGGACAATGGTCTTCTCTTACAATACAGAGTTGACTGTCTACCCATGACATCCCAAGGCATGGTCACTGAATCCCTCACCATCAACATTCAAAGAGACACCATTGATCACCATTCAAGCAGATATTCACAGAAATAGCATGGTGTCAAGTGCAGTTGAGAGGCTGAGGAATCCTGCCTTAAGTTACTCACCTCCTGACACCCCAAAAGCTTACCACCTTCAACAAAGCACATCAAGAATATCACCCATTTGTTTGGCTAAACATCCCTTCAAGATGGCGGTGGCGGCAGATGCAGGAAGAGAGCGATGCCAGTGAGTGGGCTGGGGGCTTATCTCCTGTGCCTACGGAGGAACTCGGAGGTCCTCAGTGTAGATCAATCACTATTGCTGATTTGATCCATGTCTTGTTTTGCTATTGCCAACCCGATCCATGATCCAAGTCAGATTTTCACAATGCCATCTGGTGATACGTGATTAGCTAGATTCAGTTTGATCGACGATGCAGTACCTTGCAGATGCTAATTCTCTGGTCTTTATATGTATTCTTAATAAAATAATTTAAAATAGGTAGAGCCAGGATTTTGCCATAAATGCCGTGTGCCTTTCCATGTCTTTTTTTATGATTTCACAAAGATTATGCCTTTTTCACATGCGAGTGCCTAAATCAGCCTTTTTTTGGCGTTTTGCTAAAAGGTCGTGCTATTTTCTCCGGTTGTACCATGATTACAATGACCTTTTCAATGTTAATACAATAATATTAATGTTATTATTGGCATGTTAACATAGTTTAACTTGCAAGAAAATTTCCACCACTGGGGCGAAACCGTGAGCACCACCGTCGGTCGTTCATTCATTCGTGCAGCTGCACGCTGGTTCAGTTTTCTCCAAGATCTATTTAAGAAATAACTGCAGATGCTGGAAACATCGAAGGTAGACAAAAAATCCCAGAGAAACTCAGCGGGTGAGGCAGCATCTATGGAGAGAAGGAATATGCGACGTTTCGGGCTGAGACCCTTTTTTGAAAGGAAGAGCTGGGAAGGAGGAGGAGGAAGAAGACAAGGGGTATCCAAAATTAGAGAAGTCACTGTTGATACCGCTGGGGTGTAGAATACCCAAGTAAAATACCCAAACTTGTCTCCTCACTACATTTACTGCTGGCTCCAGTCGCAAATCCGGGTTTTTGAGTGATCTGTGCAAGGCATTTATTGATGCTGGAATTCCACTGTGGAAATTGTAAAACAAATCTCTCAGAGGTTTTTTAGAGAAATACACAGAGGAACATTTACCAAGCGAATCATCATTACGGAAAATTGATGTTGACAGCAACTGCAACATTGTTGTGCAGAAAATTAAAGATGAAGTTGCACGTAACAAAATATGGATCTCAATGGACGCTGTGGGGAGATACATGGCCAATGTGGTCTTCGGTACATTGGAAGCAGGTCAACCATAAAAGGAGGTCAAAGAGCTCAACTATTGCTCAGTTGTTTACATCTTCACTTGCAGTACTTTGGCCAGAAGGTATAAAGCGTGAGAATGTTCTTCTGTTTATGACTGATGCAGCTCTGCACATGAAAAAAGCTGCTCTTAAAGTTTTATTCCCCAAAATGTTGCATTTTACCTGCTTAGCTCAAGGACTTCATAGAATTGCCAAGCACATACGTAGCTTGTTTCCAAATGTCGATCGCCTAGTTTCCAACGTCAGGAAAATCTTGCTCAAAGCACCGTCACGTGATGCAGTTGTTCAAGGAAAAGCACCCGAGATTCCGCTACCTCCTCAGCCCGTTTTGACTAGGTGGGGTACATGGCTCTCTGCTGTACTCTACTATGCTGCAAATTTTGAAAAGATAAAATAAATCGTCAACTGTTTTGAAGAAGAAGAATCTGCTGCAGTCAGGATCATCAGTGAAATCATGCAGAAAAAGTCCCTCCACCACGATCTTGTGTTTGTGGCTTCCAATTTTGCAAACTTCCCACAAGCTCTCACTGCCCTTGAGGAAATTGGCGAATCATTAGTGAATAACTTACAGGTTTTCAACAAAGTAACTGATGATATTAATAAAGTTCCTGGCTATGTAGGTAAAGACATGCAAAGAAGTAAAAAGAAGTAGCCTGCCTATTTCAGAGTTTTTTAGTACCTATATATCCTGGTTCTATTTATAAGAAAATCTGAGTGAAATGAGTGAAGAACTGAGTGATATCCAGGTTAGCCGGAAAGTGGTGTTAGGTAAATTGAATGGATTAAAGGCCGATAAATCCCCAGGGCCAGATAGGCTGCATCCAGGGTACTTAAGGAAGTAGCCCAGAAATAGCAGATGCCTTAGTGATAATTTTTCAAAACTCTTTAGATTCTAGAGTAGTTCCTGAGGATTGGAGGGTAGCTAATATAACCCCACTTTTTAAAAAGGGAGGGAGAGAGAAAATGGGGAATTACAGACTAGTTAGTCTAACATCGGTAGTGGGGAAACTGCTAGAGTCAGTTATTAAAGATGGGATAGCAGCGCATTTGGAAAGTGGTGAAATCATTGGACAAAGTCAGCATGGATTTACGAAGGATAAATTATGTCTGACGAATCTTATTGAATTTTTTGAGGATGTAACTAGTAGAGTGGATAAGGGAGAAGCACTAGATGTGTTATATCTGGACTTTCAGAAGGCTTTCGACAAGGTCCCACACAAGAGATTGGTATACAAACTTAAAGCACACGGTATTGGGGGTTCAGTATTGATGTGGATAGAGAACTGGCTGGTAGACAGGAAGCAAAGAGTAGGAGTGAACGGGTCCTTTTCAGGATGGCAGGCAGTGACTAGTGGGGTGCCGCAAGGCTCAGTGCTGGGACCCCAGCTATTTACAATATACATTAATGATTTGGACGAGGGAATTAAATGCAACATCTCGAAGTTTGCGGATGACACAAAGCTGGGGGGCAGTGTTAGCTGTGAGGAGGATGCTAGGAGGCTGCAGGATGACTTGGATAGACTGGGTGAGTGGGCAAATGCATGGCAGATGCAGTATAATGTGGATAAATGTGAGGTTATCCACTTTGGTGGCAAAAACAGGAAGGAAGACTATTATTTGAATGGTGACCGATTAGGAAAAGGGGAGATGCAGCAAGACATGGGTGTCATGGTACACCAGTCATTGAAAGTAGGCATGCAGGTGCAGCAGGCTGTGAAGAAAGCGAATGGTATGTTGGCATTCATAGCAAAAGGATTCGAGTACAAGAGCAGGGAGGTTCTACTGCCGTTGTACAGGGTCTTGGTGGGGCCACACCTGGAGTATTGCGTACAGTTTTGGTTTCCTAATCTGAGGAAAGATATTCTTGCCATAGAGGGAGTACAGAGAAGGTTCACCAGACTGATTCCTGGGATGGCACGACTTCCATATGAATAAAGACTGGATAGACTCGGCTTGTACTCGCTGGAATTTAGAAGATTGAGGGGTGATCTCATAGAGACTTACAAAATTCTTAAGGGGTTGGACAGGCTAGATGCAGGAAGATTGTTCTCGATGTTGGGGAAGTCCAGGACAAGGGGTCACAATTTAAAGATAAGGGGGAAGTCTTTTAGGACCGAGATGAGAAAATCGTTTTTCACACAGAGAGAAGTGAATCTGTGGAATTCTCTGCCACAGAAGGTAGTTGAGGCCAGTTCGTTGGCCATATTTAAGAGAGAGGTGGATGTGGCCCTTGTGGCTGAAGGGATCAGGGGGTATGGAGACAAGGCAGGTACGGGATACTGAGTTGGATGATCAGCCATGATCATATTGAATGGCGGTGCAGGCTCGAAGGGCCGAATGGCCTGCTCCTGCACCTAATTTCTATGTTTCTATCAACGATTGAATGTCCTCACACTTCTTTACACTCTGGGTCGGTTGCGGGAGGTCCACCGCGCACAAAATTCCAGCGATGGCCGTCGGAGGTGAAGGACGGCTCATTCACGGGCTGACGGCCCTGAAGCAGCCTGGAGCTCACATAGATCAGGGGCCGCAGCAAGTGGCTGAGCACACGGAACAAACGCAGCCTGCAGCAGCACAGAACAGCGGAGGGCGCTGAAACATCGTCTGGCCAGGCCGACCCCTCATACACAGGCAATGTTAATGAGCCTCATATAATCTTTACTTCACAGAACGTGCCCAATACTTCAGCATTTCAGATAAATGAAGATGAAACATTTTAGGGAGAGACAAGTTTTTGAAGCACACTCGGTCCTCATTATTCTCCATCCCAGATCTATGTACTTGAGGTTGATAATCCGTTACTGGGAATGTCTGGAAACCTTGCACAATCTTTACAGCTTCTCCTATGTGTTCAAGTGTCTGGGGAATTTCTAGCTGAGGACCAATATGTCCAAAGATAGACACAAAATGCTGGAGTAACTCAGAGGGACAGGCAGCGTCTCTGAAGAGAAGGAATGGGTGATGTTTTGGTCGAGACCCTTGTTCGGACTTTTCTCCACCAATCTGACAAATCACAGGGATAGACCTGAGGTATACTACAAACCCACTGACTCCAACAGCTACCTTGACTATTCCTCCCCCACCCTGCCTTCAACCATTTACGTCGAGTGGTTGTGTGTGACAACTGCAAAGCCGCCAAATCTTCCCAATCTCGTCTGTTTCAGACAAAGCAACAGAGAACCCCTGAAGGTAAAGGAGCAGTGGTGATTTGTCGCCAGTGTAAGCATGGCCTATGGGATTTGAGGGGACTCTATTTGTTGTGGTGACAGGAGAGAATTTCAGCAAGGCATCTCTCTCATCACCACCAAAACATGATTAAAGCTTCCAGGGCTGTGATTTAGAATCGGATGATTACTCAAGTTAAACCTTTCATGCAGAAGAGACCCTTGGTGGCATCTGCATTTTTATTATGCCCGGAACTCTCTGCTCCTGTCCCTTGTGGATAATGTAGACTGCATGTCACCTACAGCTGAAGTTTCAGACGCTTCTAATTAAGGGCCTTAGGTGCAGATACATCTGTCACTGTTTCAAGTCAGGGCTGGGAATAGTGGCTTTACTGCCTCACACCTACTAAACCAGTGCAAGCTTCTAATTTACTGTAACACCAGCCTTTGATTTTGCTACAGGCTTTACGAGTTTAAGTGTTCTTTAAGCATGAGCAGAATTAAGATTTTAAGGTTACCTGAAGATGTTCAATACATCCAAATGATGACTCTCACAGTACCCATACAGATTTACGCATGTCCATTTCACATTCTTTGATTCCCTTCCCAAAGTATGTCAATTGATCACCACTTAAAAAGCCTTTGTTCTTCTTATTTACTTTGCTATCTGCTTTCATTCCTATCTGAGCCAGGTGGAGGCCATTTTGTTAGTCAAGAACAATGTATTGTTTGATTCCATATAATATAGTCTGAGCAGAATTAAGGGAATGCTGAGACTAGAGGGGTTGGAGATGATTTAGGTGCCAAGTGCAGATTAGAGCCATCAGATCAGAAAACAGCTCAAATTCACTTGGACTATCTCCGATTATGTCTTCCCTTTCTTGATCCCTCTGCCCCATCACAGGGATAGTCTATGGACTGAGGTATACTACAAACCCACTGACTACAACAGCTACCTTGACTACCTTAACTCCCCCTTCCCCCTAAATGGTATAAAAATAGTGTTCCTCTAGTTCCCACCTCTCAACCCATCAGTCTCTGCCTCAAACACATTATTCTCCAATATATCCACTCCTTCAATGTGACCTGTGACATCATTCTGTATCCACCACATTCCGCTTTCTGTAGCCACCGTTCCTCCACAACTCCTTGTTTCACTCATCCCTTCCCACCCAAACCACTCTTTCCCAGGCACTTCTGCCTTTAAAGACATGAGATGTAACGCAAATCCTGACACCTCCTCTCTCAATTCCATCCAGAGACCATAGCAGCCCTTCCAGGAGAGACAGAGCTTCACGCACCCCTCTTCAAACTTCATATACTGCATTTGGTGCTTTTGATGCAGCCTCCATTACATCAGAGAGACCAAGCGCAGACGAGGCACTCGTTACGAGCTGACCAATTGCTCACTGTCCACCAAGGCCTGCTGGATCTCTCGAATGCTAACCATTTGAACTCCCCTGTCCATTCCCATGCCGATCTTTCTGCCTTGGGCCTCCTCCATTGCCTGAGTGAAACCACACACAAATTGATAGAACAGCACTTAATTTTCTGCCTAGGTAGGCTACAACCCAGTGGCATGATCATTGAATTCTTCAATGTCAAGTAATACCCTCATCCCTTCTCTCTTTCCTCCCACACATTTTCCTCCCACCATCTTCCACTACCCATTTCCTTTTTTATCCCCTCTCTTTCCCCTCCCCACTGTCCCCTTCCACCTGTATCTCTCTCTGCAGGTTTACATTTCCCTACCTCCTCATAGAATCATAGTCACACAGCACTGAAACAGGCCTGTTGACCCAACTCCTTTTCTTTCCTTACCTGATACCTTTTTATCTCCTTTACATCTCTCGCTTTTGTCACCTACTCCACCCATTTGCCAATCACTCCCCCCTCACCTGCATCTAGCTACCAAGTTCACGTTATTGGAGTAGAATTAGGCCATTCGGCCCATCAAGCCTACTCTGCTATTCAATCATGGCTGATCTCTGCCTCCTAATCCCATTTTTCTGCCTTCTCCCCTTAACCCTTGACACCCGTTCTACTTGTCATATTTTGCCCCACCCCTACCTCCCTTTCCCGTGACCCCACATTCCATCCATTTGAAGAAGGGTCCAGGCCCGAAACATCATCTAATTATTCCCTGCACAGATGCTGCCTGACCCCCTCCGGCACTTTCTATTTGCTCAAGATTCCAGCATCTGCAGTTTCTCGTCTCTTCAGTGAATGGTCTGGTTCCCACAGACCTCACATCTTTTTGACAAACATTAGCTGACTACAAGAAAGCTTATTCAATCAGAGTTACAGTAAATTTTAAAAGGTGGGTAAATATGAGGTATACTACAAACCTCATTGTATTATTATATCACCACCATGTCGCCAGGCATCTATTGGATACCAGCCCATCCCATCTCTGTTAAAATGGCTATTGGATGAGTAAGAAGCAAATTGAGATCTGGCTGTAAACTATATAAACATCATGACATCTCATCTGATTTCATGATCACAACAGCATTCTTGGCACAAAATATTGTGTTATACCAGAAGAGCACAGGATTTCAAATTATGCCTGTGCTCAAAACTGCTCCACCATGTGATTCAAATGATTACTGATACATAAAATGTAGATAAAGCAAATTTGGTTGTCCAAAGAAATCTATACAGCACATTTTCTTGCAGCTCTTTTGCGATTAATATTTCAAAAAAATGTTGTATGCAAGCAAATACAATGGCTGCACGTTTCAAGTTATATTAGACGAGAAAAGACTGATTTCCCAAGGAAACACCCAAAGTGCAGGAGTAACTCAGCGGGTCAGGCAGCATCCCCAGAGAACATGGATAGGTGACTTGTGCATTTGGATAAGGGCAGGATAATCTGCATAGGCATAACATGGACTACTACAAAATAACTGATATTTTCAAACACTACTTTATTAGTCTGTTGAAGGGTCATCACCCATTCCTTCTCCCCAGAAATTGTTCCGCTGAGTTGCTCCAGCATTTTGTGTCTATCTTCTGTTTAAACCAGCATCTGCAGTTCCTTCCTACATTACTTCCAGCCTTGAAGAAAAACCTCCCACCAGGACAGTGTGAATTTCTTCACCAAATAAACTAACTATCTTTTAAAGAAGGAACTGCAGATGCTGGAGAATCGAGGGTACACAAAAAGCTGGAGAAACTCAGCGGGTGCAGCAGCATCTAAGGAGCGAAGGAGATAGGCGACGTTTCGGGTCGAGACCCTTCTTCAGACCAGAACTAACTATCTTATCAGCTTTCAAAGTCAACCTCTTAGTGTTGCAGTTTTATGCCAAGATGTCAGCTGTATTTTACACCAAGACTCACAGGCTTTGTAGTATGGATCAAAAGATAAAGAACTTTAAGGAAACCTATTCACCACAAATAAGGATAGTGCCTCGAAGATCCATTATGATTTTGTTCAGCAATTGTTTATGTAATAAAGTTCACTTTACTTTGATGAATTCAAACCAGTTCTTTGGATAATGTAATAAAAGCCAACTCCCACATTATTATTAAGACAACAACAAAAAACTTTAAATTTTGATTATGTTGGTGATAAGTGGAAATATTTGAAGCATTTTTTTATATCTAAATATACCGCTTTTCATACAAAAATATCAAAGTTATTTTAGTTTAGTTTTGAGATACAGTGCAAAAACAGGCCCTTCAACCCACCGGGTCCGCACCAACCAGTGATCCTTGCACATTAACACTATCCTACACCTACTAGGGACAATTTTCTTTTCACATTTGCCAAGCCAATTAACCTACAAACCTGTATGTCCTTGGAGTGTGGGAGGAAAACAAAGATCTCAGAGAAAACCCACGCATGTCACAGGGGGAAAGTACAAACTCGGTACAGACAGCACCCGTAGACGGGATTGAACCCAGGTCATTCGCTGTAAGGCAGCAACTCTACCGCTGCGCCTCCGTGACCGCCCTTTGCAAGTGATTTTAAATCAGCATGCTCACGGTTAGTGAACATAACATACAACCTATCTAAAACTTCAATTATCCGCTATCCAATTTTTCAGAAAACTGGATAGGCACCTGGCTCACCTGCTTCTGTTTCCTGCGCTCCCTTTGAACTCACCAGTATCCAATTCACACAGCTGCTTTTAAACAGACCTGAGTTCTTTAAACTCACATAGTTCACTGGAAATTTTAATATACTACTATGTAACATTCAAAAAAGCGAATTAATAAGTATAATAAGTCTGAAAAATCTTGCAGGAAGGAACTGCAGATGCTGGCTGAAACTGAAGATATACACAAAATGCTGGAATAACTTAGCAAACAGGCAGCATCTCTGGATAGAAGGAATGGGTGACCTTTCGGGTCAAGACCCTTCTTCAGGATCTCAATTGAGGAAGGCTCTCGATCCGAAACGTCACCCATTCCTTCTATCCAGAGATGCTGCCTGTCCTGCTGAGTTAGCATTCTGTGTTTATTTCCAGTCTGAAAAATCTGCCGGTCTGGCAGCATTAATGTCCAAAGATGCTGGATTATCAGATTTTCCAACTGTAAATATTTTGGCGATTTCCTGTGTGCAAATACAAGACCCTTTAAAATGGGAAAAAAACTAATAAGAAATAAATGAAATTAAATATTTTTTCCCTTGAAGAAGAAATGTAATTAATAAGGAAACCTGAGAGAAAAATCTAGAACAAAAAAAGAACCAATGAGTTTTAGAATTGCATCCTAAAGATTAATTCCAATCCAAAGTGTCTTCCCTCTGTTATCCGGCAGCTGAACATGCCTTCCATAAGCTAGGATACCTTTCAATTCATCTCTACCCCATTGTGGTCATTGGACTTTGTCTAAGGAAGTGAAGTGCTACAATGCACTAATATGCTGAAAACCATATTCTGCACTCTGCATCTTCATTTTTACACTTGAGTTTGTACTGATTGTACTTGAGTTTGATCTAATTGTATCTATGCCTGAAATATCTCATCTGTTTGGTATGGTATGGTACTTTATTTTTTCACATGCACCGAGGTACAGTGAAATTCATTTTTGTAGATGATAACATGCAAAACAAAGCGTACTTGGTGCATGTGACATTAAGAAACTTAAACCTAAACCAAACAGTAGAAAAAATACTGGTAGAATTTTAAAAATGTTACTGAAGATTATTAAGCAGGTATTCGGGATAAGGGGTAGCCAAATCACATATTAATATGGAAATTCTAATAAAAAGGTAAAAGGTTTAATGTTTTTTGCTATTGTCTTCTTTTTTCCCCTGATGCGCTGCTATTTTCAGCATGCCTGCATCACTGGGTTCTACTTCATCAATTTTATGCATGGCTGCCAACATTGGGTGAGAGTTGGGAGTGAGAAATTGCGAGAGACCAAGTCCGAGGGAGCGTAGCAACTGGTGGGGGGGGGGGGGGGGGGGGGGTGCGGGAGGAGGGTGTCCCCCCTCCCATTGGTATGGATCTTTTCCATTTTTCTGACCCCCTGGACTTAACCTATTACGTTCAAGCCCACAGGTGCTTATCTAATGCAGTAATCCTTTATGGGGCACTTCAGAGACCAAATTATGGATAACAGAATTTGCTACATTCATTGGCTTCCTTGTTATCCAGCATGCTAGTTTCTTTGTCAAAGAAGTCACCAATTGGTTGAATGCAATTTCTCATCCATAAAATTATACTCACTCAGCTGTATAAGTATTCTGTTACCATTTGTTAAGGGCTTGGACACGCTAGAGGCAGGAAACATGCTCCGGATGTTGGAGAGTCCAGAACCAGGGGCCACAGTTTAAGAATAAGGAGTAAGCCATTTAGAACGGAGGCGAGGAAACACATTTTCTCACAGAGAGTGGTGAGTCTGTGGAATTCTCTGCCTCAGAGGGCGGTGGAGGCAGGTTCTCTGGATGCTTTCAAGAGAGAGCGAGATAGGGCTCTTAAAAATAGTTGAGTCAGAGCATATGGGGAGAAGGCAGGAACGGGGTACTGATTGGGGATGATCAGCCATGATCACATTGAATGGCGGTGCTGGCTCGAAGGGCCAAATGGCCTACTCCTGCACCTATTGTCTATTGTCTATTTCTTTCATTTTCATAACAAACTGTCCTTTCACCCCACATATTTTCAGTATATTGCTGTCTTCCTCTCATCTGGGACTTTTCCGAAAAGCAAAGTCCAATCGCTATATATTTAAGCAATATTGTTCTATTAAATGTGATTTTGATAGTACATAATATTTTCTGTGGTATTCAAAACACAATAATGATAAAAAGATCTTTGTTTTGATTACACCTACCAACATGCATACATTATTACATTACAGTTAATATGTACCAAGGGCAAATGTTTGTTCCAATGCTCCCCATTCCCAATTACTTTTGATTGGAATGGATGATATTCATTACGTGGTTGGTTGGGGTTAGTATCAGCACAATTACTTTATTAAACTTTGAATCTTCTGATGTCCTGGTTCATGCTAAAACTAAAGTCAAATAATAATCTCCTCACACATTCACCTGCAAGTATCCCTGTCACTCCTTTAAAATATGCCCCTTCTTTGAACAAGCTCTTAAATATCGCATCTGAATCAGTTTCCACCTGATTACACTCCTTGAGGATGTTCAACTATGTGTTGAATTAATACAACAACGAGATTGGGGACATTTCTATTCAACCTGTCAAAGGAATTGGGGGTGGGGGGGATTTAGAAATAGTCAGTGAGGTAAACAAACGTAATAATTGAGTGGCAAATGAAAATAGTGCTACCTTCCCAACATTTAACTGAAGGAAATAATGGGTTATTGGGGTTGTATGTTGTGACAGACAGCCTGACACCTTGCATGTCATTTTAACATTACACTAATCCCATCCCCCTGGATATTACAGATTAATAAATTAAGGTTTTGTCAACTAATTACAAATCAGGCTAATTACAAATCAACAACATTAGCCAACTCCAAAACATGAAGCGCTGAACATTGGGATCCAGACATCACGGATAACTGTCCTCAGATCCCCGCTCACATCTGGCAGTGTTCTCCGTCTGAACCAGGGGCCGCGGAGCATTTTTGGAAGTGAGGAGGCTGAGCGATCACTGATCACTGAGCGATCATTGGTCTTGGGGGTACCCGGTGAGGGAGTGGAGCAACTGAGTTTGGAGAGGGTGTGGAAGTATGGTGACCCCCTCCCAGGGTAGGGACTTTTTGAAATTTGATGTCTTAAAATCATATTTTAGTGCATTGTAGAAGTATGATTTCAATGTTTTTTGTATGGTATTTTTAAGAGGTAATTTTTTAAGTGGTAACTTTTTTCACACAAACGGTGGTGGGTGTATGGAACAAGCTGCCAGAGGAGGTAGTTGAGGCAGGGACCATCCCAACATTTAAGAAACAGTTAGACTGATACATGGATAGATCAGGTTTGGAGGTATGGACCAAAAGCAGGTAGCGTAGCTGGGGCATGTGGGCGGGTGTGGGCAAGTTGCGCCTAAGGGCCTGTTTTCACATTGTATCACTCTATGACTACATTATACCTCCACCATGCATGAATACTTCAAAATCAAATGATCGAGTTTTATTGCCATATGCATAGAAACATAGAAAACAGATGCAGGAATATGCCATTGGCCCTTCGAGTCAGCACTGGTTATTCATGGCTATTCATCTAAAATCAGTACCTCTTTCCTGTTTTTCCCCCATATCCCTTGATTTCGTTAGCCCAAAGAACTAAATGTAACTCTCTCTTGAAAACATCCAGTGAATTGGCCTGCACTGCCTTCTGTGGCAGAGAATTCCAAAGATTCACAACTCTCTGGGTGAAGAAAATGTGTTCTTATCTCAGTCCTAACTGGCCTACCCATTACTCTTAAACTGCGACCCCCGGTTCTGAACTCCCCCAACATCAGGAACATTTTTCCTGCAGTCACAGTTCTGCTTCCATCCCTCCTTCAGCCCCGGCTCCCCAACACCCGCAGCCCATGCAGTTTACCTGAGTTTTGAAATTTTAGTTGATCACAGAAGTTCTCACGACAGAGCGTAAGAAATTTGTGATCAGCGTGAGAGCGTGAGCATTTGTTCAAATGCATGATTCTCACACTCAAAGCTTGAGCATTGGCAGTCCTGTTTTATGCAATGAATGAAGTGAAAAAAGGGAGGTCAGAAAAGTGCTCAAATGGTGAAATTAAACTCTCCTGCAAGGGTGACCAAAGTTGGGGCTACTTTTATGTTGGAACTTGGGATAGAATTATTCAAAGATTTGCGCCACAAACTGGACCTTGCATATCGCAGAAAAATCAGTGCTGTATTCCGCACAATATCCAAGTCAATAGATATTTTTAAGGTGGAGATTGATAGATTCTTGATTAGTATGGGTGCCAGGGGTTATGTGGAGAAGGCAGGAGAATGGGGTTGAGAGGAAAGATGGATCAGCCATTATTAAATGGCAGAATAGATGATGTGCCAAAGGGCCTAATTCTGCCCCTTTAACTTATGAACTTATGAAGATTAGTTAACTGATGAACTCCATGCCGCACAACCGTGGTTTTCCAGCAAATCAATCGCAACATCCAAGACCTACTGCTAGCATTGGAGCTTCAAAAAATAATGACCATTAAGTTTATCAAAAGCTAGCAAGCGATTCCAGGAATGATCATTCAAATTGTTTTTAATAATGATTAATTCATACTTATACAAGCCTAGAATCATTACAACATGTTCATATTTCCATTTCTATATGACGTAGAGGGAGGTCACTCTGCTTTCAAATGAATCATATATATATATTTTTTTTTAATCTTTATTTCGAACAATTAAAAAAAGAGAAGAAAAGAAAAGATGAAAATGAATAAATAAAAGGAAAATTATATATAGACATAAATACATACACACATACATACATATACATGTACATATATATATATATACATACATATACACATATACACATACACATATACATAACATATATGTACATACATAAATTAAAAAATCAAAAGCCAATTTCAACATAATACACATTAGACGCGTTCGAAAAGGGATAGGAAGAAGCCTATGCTTGTCAAGTCTTACCTCCATTCCTCACCATTAACAAATGCAAAATTCAATAAAATAAACTAAACAGACAATTCAAATAAGTACTCCAATCAAGCTATTAATAAAAAAACAAAAAAAGAAAAGAACAAAAGAACAAGCACCATTAACATCTGTGAGATTTACATTCTCCTTCCTCATTACTGTACTTTTCAAGAATATATCTTTTGTACATTTTTTTAAATTGCATTATATTCATACTTTGTTTAATCATTTCGTCAAGACCATTCCACAAAACCACCCCACAAATGGAAATACACATACTTTTTAAATGGGTCCGAGCATAATGCTGTTTCAAGTTTAGTTTCCCTCTAAAGTTATAACCCCCCTCTCTGTCTTTGAACAGTTTTTGTATGTTTACAGGTAGCAGTTTATTTTTTGCTTTATAAATTATTTGTGCAGTCTTAAATTCTACCAGATCCTTAATCTTTAAGGTGTGTAATTTTAAATACAGTATATTGGTGTGGTCATGATATCCTACATTGTTTACTATACGAATAGCTCTTTTTTGTAGTGTGCTTAGTGATTGTAAGGTGATTTTGCAGGTGTTGCCCCATACTTCCACACAGTAATCTAAATACGGTAACACAAGTGAACTGTACAGAATATACAGTGCTCTCTCATTCAAAACATGCCTTGCTTTCCCCATCACTCCAATATTCTGTGCTACTTTTGCTCTCACATGTTTATATGAGGTTTCCAGCAGATTTTGTGATCAAGAATCACACCCAGAAATTTATTTTCATACACTCTTTCTATTTCAACATTATTTATCATTACTTTTACTTGTGTATTTATTTTGCATTTTCCAAATAGCATAAGTTTGGTTTTGTTTAAATGTAATGATAATTTATTCAAATCAAACCATGTTTTTAGTTTTAAAGAAGGAACTGCAGATGCTGGAGAATCGAGGGTACACAAAAAGCTGGGGAAACTCAGCGGGTGCAGCAGCATCTAAGGAGCGAAGGAGATAGGCGACGTTTCGGGTCGAGACCCTTCTTCAGTCTGAAGAAGGGTCTCGACCCGAAACGTCGCCAATCTCCTTCGCTCCTTAGATGCTGCTGCACCCGCTGAGTTTCTCCAGCTTTTTGTGTACCCATGTTTTTAGTTTACTTGTTTCTGCTGTGACCACCTCCAAAAGCTGCTGCAAATTGTCCCCATCACAGAAAATATTAGTGTCATCTGCAAATAACACAAATTTCAAGAGGTTTGACACCCTACATATATCATTAATATGAAAAATAAATAATTTGGGGCCCAAAACCGACCCCTGTGGGACTCCACAAGTTATTTCTAAGCATGTTGATTTGCAGTTCCCTAGTTGCACAAACTGATGTCTTTTGATTATGTAGCTTCTCATCCACTCTAGTACAACCCCTCTGATTCCATACTTTTCCAGTTTTTTGATTAGCAAATGATGATCAATTGTATCGAATGCTTTTTTCAAATCTATAAATACACCCACTGCATATTTCTTGTTATCTATAGAACTGGTAATGTCTTCAATTAACTCCATTAATGCCATGGATGTCGATCTGTTTGACCTGAATCCATATTGACTATCAACTAGCAATTCGTGCTTCTCGATAAAATTATCTAATCTACTTACATACAGTTTTTCTAATATTTTTGAGAACTGAGAGAGTAACGACACCGGCCTGTAATTTGTAAATTGATTTCTGTCTCAAGCTTTGTATAGTGGGATGACTTTGGCAGTTTTCATTTTTAACACATTCTATATGCCCTGGATATTATTTTTATTATCGTTTAATATTTTATTATAATAATCTTTCTTACATATCCTCATAATACTAGTCAATTTGTTTTCGTATCTTTTGTATTTACTTTCTGCTATAGTTCTAAATTTTATGAATTCTTTGTACAAGATATTCTTTTTTTTGCATGCATTTTGTAGTCCTTTTGTCATCCATGGCCTATCTATATATTTTTGCTTCTTGTTGTGTTGTTTCAAAGGACAGTGTTCATCATATAATGATTTAAATATTATCAGGAATGTTTCATATGCTTTGTTGGTATCAGTCTCTTTAAACACATGTTTCCAATTTTGGGTCAGTAATACATTTCTAAATTTATTTATAGATTCTTCTACTCTTACTCTCCTGTATCTAATCTTATTATCCTTACACTTAACATAATCACAAACAAACATTACAAAAACCGGCAGATGGTCACTGATGTCATTTAGTAGTAACACACTCTTTATGCTGTTGTCCATACTATTTGTAAATATGTTGTCTATTAGAGTTGCACAGTGAGATGTTATTCTACTTGGTTTGGTGATAAGTGGAAAAAAACTCATACTGAACAATACATCGATAAATTCATCAGTCTGTTTGTGCTTACACAAAAAACTGGAGAAACTCAGCGGGTGCAGCAGCATCTAAGGAGCGAAGGAGATAGGCGACGTTTCGGGTCGAGACCCTTCTTGCTTGTTGGGATTTAAGAGATCTAACTTAAAATCCCCACAAATGAACACAATTCTGTGATCTTTCTTGGCAAACAATATTTCCATGCTATTCTTGAATATTTCAATATTGGAACCAGGCGCACTGTATACACCTTACAATTACATTTTTCTTTTTTTCCAGGTAGATTTCTACAGTAATAATCTCCATCACATCATCAATATTAGTTGTCATATTTTCCACTAATTTATAATTTAATCTTTTATCTACATACAAAGCCACCCCTCCTTTTTTTATTTTTCCTATTTATGTAATTCAGATAGGAGATAGGCGACGTTTCGGGTCGAGACCCTTCTTCAGACTGGTCAGGGATCAGGGAAACGAGAGATATAGACGGCGATGTGGAGAGATAAAGAACAATGAATGAAAGATATGCAAAATAGTATCAAGGGAACAAGCCATTGTAGGTTACACAAAAAGCTGGAGAAACTCAGCGGGTGCAGCAGCATCTAAAGAGCGAAGGAGATAGGCGACGTTTCGGGTCGAGACCCTTCTTCAGACTGGTCAGGGATCAGGGAAACGAGAGATGACCAGTGTGAAGAAGGGTCTTGACCCGAAACGTCGCCTATCTCCTTCGCTCCTTAGATGCTGCTGCACCCGCTGAGTTTCTCTAGCTTTTTGTGTAACCCTCGATTCTCCAGCATCTGCAGTTTCTTCGTTAACAACAAGCCATTGTAAGCTGTTTGTGGTGTGAAAATGAGAAGCTGGTGTGACTAGGGTGGGGGAGGGAGATAGAGAGAGAGGGAATGCCAGGGCCCGAGGGCTGAGGGAGAGGTGGGAAGGGGAGGAGACAGCAAGGGTTAACAGAATTGAGAAAATTCAATGTTCAAGCCCAAAGGATGCAGACTCCCCAAGTGGAATATGAGGTGCTGTTCCTCCAACTTGCGGTGTTGCTCACTCTGGCCGTGGAGGAGGCCCAGGACCGAGAGGTCGGATACGGAATGGGAGGGGGTGTTGAAGTGCTGAGCCACCGGGAGGTCGGGTTGGTTAATGCGGACCGAGCGGAGGTGTTCGGCGAAACGATCGCCAAGCCTCCGCTAGGTCTCACCGATATAGATCATCTGGCATCTGGAGCAGCGGATGCAGTAGATGAGGTTGGAGGAGGTGCAGGTGAACCTCTGTCGGACCTGGAAGGACTGCTTGGGTCCGTGAAAGGAGTGGAGGGGGGAGGTGAAGGGACAAGTGTAGCATTTCTTGCGGTTGCAAGGGAAAGTGCCCGGGGAAGGGGTAGAGCGGGAGGAAAGGGAAGAATTGACAAGGGAGTTGCGGAGGGAGCGGTCTCTGCGGAAGGCAGACGGGGGGGAGATGGGAAGATGTGGCGAGTGGAGGGGTCACATTGGAGGTGGAGAAACTGGCGGAGGACTATGTGTTCTATTTGCCGGCTGGTGGGGTGAAAGGTGAGAACCAGGGGGACTCTGCCCTGTTTGCGAATGGGGAAATGGGGAGAGAGGGCAGTGTTGCAGGGTATGGAGGAGACCCTGATGCGAGCCTCATCTATAGTGGGGGAGGGGAATCCCCGTTCTCTGAAGAATGAGGCCATTTGTGATGACCTGGTGTGGAACACCTCATCCTAGGAGCAGATGCGGCGTAGACGGAGGAATTGGGAATAGGGGATGGAGTCCTTACAGGAAGCAGGGTGGGAGGAAGAGTAGTCCAGGTAGCTGTGGGAGTCAGTTGGTTTGTAGTGGATGTCGGTCAGGAGTGTATCACCTGCAATACAGATGGTGAGGTCAAGGAATGGTAGGGAAATGTCGGAAATGGTCCAAGTGTATTTGAGTGCCGGATGGAAGTTGGTGGTGAAATGGATGAAGTCAGTCAGTTGTGTGTGGGTGCAGGAGGTGACACCAAAGCAGTCGTCGATGTAACGGAGGTAGAGGTCGGGGATGGGGCCCTGGTACGCCGAGAACAAGGATTGTTCGACGTACCCGACAAAGGGGCAAGCGTAGCTGGGGCCCATGCGTGTGCCCATAGCTACGCCTTGTGTTTGGAGGAAATGGGAGGAGTCAAAAGAGAAGTTATTGAGGTTAAGGACCAACTCTGCTAGGCGGAGGCGGGTGTCAGTGGACGGGTATGGGTTGCTCCTCTGGTCGAGGAAGAACCGGAGGGCTTTGCGACCGTCCTGGTGGGGGATGGAGGTGTAGAGTGACTGGACGTCCATGGTAAATGTGGGTGCATGATGACTGTGATGGTTGGAACTTTAAATCATTTAAATTCACTGATCATAATATGCATGATTTTGAACAAAATGTGGGTGCAGGAATTGACATTCCATGATCTGATTTTATGTTCATGTTGAATTGATCTTCAGAGTAATAACAGCAGTTATTATTTATATTGTTAAGAAAATTATTTTCAGGGTCAATATCTTGTTCAAACTCATGCATATTATGAACAGTGAATTTAAATGATTTAAAGTTCCAACCATCACAGTCATCATTGTCCCTTTCATTTCCAAGTTGTCAAGTTTAAACAGTCAAGCTCTTCACAAGAGTCCATGGTCATAATAGTTCAAGTCAATCACACTGATAGACACAGTCACTGCTCTGGAGTCACTGGTACTTGTCCAGCTCCTCGATGTATCTTATGTTCAGCACTTTAGCCTCCTCTGGTGACCCGTTTAGCTTTATGAACACCTTACAGTTTGTTGTCTAGGTTGACTGGATTTTTTTTCTGCTTCCTTAGGATGCGTGCGCTTCTGGCTATATCTGCATTTTTTTTTGAAAGGTGCTCATTCACATAAACATCAGATCCCTTGAGCTTTTTCCCCAGTCTGAGCAATGCATTTTTGTGTTTTCTGTTCGTAAAACAAATTATTATGGCTGGTCTGACACTTTGGGTTTTTCGAGGTAAAGGATGACATGCTTCAATGTCTGTGTTGGATATGGATATGCCTTTGCTATGAAAGAAAGCAGTTACCTGTTGCTCCACGGAGTCCATGTCTGGAGCGGTGGGCTCCCCATCGGCCGTTGCTGTTGCCGCCCTGGCGTAAGACCGGGGCCTGGTCTCCAGTCCGCTGACAATAATGTCATTCATGCGGGTGTACTGCTCCAGGTCTGTTACGCGGCATTCTAGGCTGGCGATCCTCTTATCCTTCTCCTCATTTTGTTTCTTCAGTTCTTTAATTTCACTCATCAAATTAATTATCAATTTTTGCTGCTTAGAGACAGTAGCAATCTCCTCAGACAGAAAATCAAGCGCCTTCTTTATATCCTCAATTTCCTCGTTCGTTTTTGGTGGCATTTTGACTGCTCAGCTCCGTCCGTCCGCAGCTGGAATCCCCTTATCTCCACTATTCTTGCCGAGAAAAAGGAAGCTTCATCAGCTCCAGCTTTCAAGGCCGCAGAAAGTCGAGACAGTGTAGAAATCCTCCCACACCACACAAAACCAGGCCAGCCCGGTCAGTAATGATGAGGCAGTAAGGTGGATTGTTCTGGACACAGGTGTACAGTCCAGAAACGTTGTTCTTCCCTATTTTTTGGGTTGATAGAGTTTTAGGCAGGCTGCCAGCGACAGTAGTGGGAGCTACGCAGTGTGGAGATAACACTGCACACAGACCAAAAACAAGCAGAAGCGTCTTCAAATAAACCTCTGCAGAGTTGCAGCGATACACAAGATGTTTATAAGTGTTGCTGCACCTCGTGTTGCATACAGCATTAGGGGTTCAGTATTGATGTGGATAAAGAACTGACTGGCAAACGGGAAGCAAAGAGTAGGAGTAAACAGATCCTTTTCACAATGGCAGGCAGTGACTAGTGGGGTACCGCAGGGCTCAGTGCTGGGACCCCAGCTATTTACAATATATATTAATGATCTGGATGAGGGAATTGAAGGCAATATCTCCAAGTTTGCGGATGACACTAAGCTGGGGGACAGTGTTAGCTGTGAGGAGGATGCTAGGAGACTGCAAGGTGACTTGGATAGGCTGGGTGAGTGGGCAAATGTTTGGCAGATGCAGTATAATGTGGATAAATGTGAGGTTATCCACTTATGTGGCAAAAACAGGAAAGCAGACTATTATCTAAATGGTGGCCGATTAGGAAAAGGGGAGATGCAGCGAGACCTGGGTGTCATGGTACACCAGTCATTGAAAGTAGGCATGCAGGTGCAGCAGGCAGTGAAAAAAGCGAATGGTATGTTAGCTTTCATAGCAAAAGGATTTGAGTATAGGAGCAGGGAGGTTCTACTTCAGTTGTACAGGGTCTTGGTGAGAACACATCTGGAGTATTACGTTCAGTTTTGGTCTCCAAATCTGAGGAAGGACATTATTGCCATAGAGGGAGTGCAGAGAAGGTTCACCAGACTGATTCCTGGGATGTCAGGACTGTCTTATGAAGAAAGACTGGATAGACTCGGTTTATACTCTCTAGAATTTAGGAGATTGAGAGGGGATCTTATAGAAACTTACAAAATTCTTAAGGGGTTGGACAGGCTAGATGCAGGAAGATTGTTCCCGATGTTGGGGAAGTCCAGGACAAGGGGTCACAGCTTAAGGATAAGGGGGAAATCCTTTAAGACCAAGATGAGAAATACTTTTTTCACACAGAGAGTGGTGAGTCTCTGGAACTCTCTGCCACAGAGGGTAGTTGAGGCCAGTTCATTGGCTATATTTAAGAGGGAGTTAGATGTGGCCCTTGTGGCTAAGGGGATCAGAGGGTATGGAGAGAAGGCAGGTACGGGATACTGAGTTGGATGATCAGCCATGATCATATTGAATGGCGGTGCAGGCTCGAAGGGCCGAATGGCCTACTCCTGCACCTAATTTCTATGATTCTATGTTTCCTCCGAAATCCCAAAGATGTTTGAAACACCAAAATTGTGTGATTTCCACAAGAGCACTAATACACGCACCTCCAAGCTCCGACTTCCTCTTTGGCAGTGAATTTCCTATTTGGCATATAATTTCCCTTCTTTTTACTTGTAACCTATTCTCTTTTGCCTAACCCATGAATTCCCCTTTACTTTCCAACCACCCACATACACCAAGGATAATTTGCAAAAGTCAATTCACCTAACAGCACCTTTTTTGGGATGTAGGAGGAAACCAGAGAACCTGGAGCATGTGGTCACAGGGGGAGAAGGTGCATAATCCTCACAAATAGAGTTTAGGACTGAAAGCCAGATCACTGCGAGGCAGAAGCTCCACCACTTTCACCACAATCAAAGAAGGTTATTTTGTTCACAAATCAGTGCCAGCAATTCTGATAGCCCTGGGATTTGCTCTCCCTTCAGTGTCCATCTAATTATCTTTAAAAAACAAAGATCAAATCCCATTCCGAATCCTTTTCCACAAGGAAATGGACACCATTACAATTTGCTGCATGAGAAAGCAGTTGACCAATCTACTTATCTTTATTACATTCCTTTGTGAATTGTAATCCTATGTTATATTACGAAACTGAAATCATGGAGTGAATATAAAAGACATATCAATTATATTATGTTCATTGTTTCAGCATTTATTGGTGTTGCCACAAAAAAAAGCATTGTAGTCATTAATCAGATAAAATTTGTTATAAAGTATCTCAAGATTATTTGTAGAATGCATCGATCTCTCTTACCATAAGTATGAACTATTCAATATACTGATAGATAATGATAGGTCTATTACATTAATATTTAATGGTTAATACAAGTTGGCCAGTAACACATAAACTTTGAGCTAAACTAATCTAAATTTACAGTTAATATCAATTCTTAGTCCATTTGTACAAAACGCGTTCTTTTAACGCAATCGTTTCACATGCTATGTCCTGAATTCTGATGTCTTCCTTGTGCCAGTAATGTGGAAAGTTCAGAAATGTACTGGATGGCGCAGTGCAGCGTCTGGATTTTGGTGAGAGTCTGACCACGCTGGCTGTAAACAGGTGGTAGAAAAGTCCGCAGCATGTGGAGAGCATGAGCCAGCCTCCTCATTCTCAGCTTTTCTCTCTCACTCGCTTTCATCCTGCGTTTACCTGACATCTTGGCTCTGGGCAGTTGTCGGAGCCTCCGGGATGACGTTCCCTTCTCTTCAATGGCCCAGATCTGCCGCAAGGATTCAACGTCACGAGTTCCCACTGGCACATTATTTTTCGTTTCTGAGAAGGGTGGCATAGAAGGAGAGAATAATTCAAAAGACGATCCTTGTAAGAAACTGCGATGTGATGGATCCTGGTTAGACTCAAACTTGTCTTCTTCAACATTCCAGCTGATGGCAGAAATCATATCCATGTCCATGAGTCCCACATCATCACCCATTTCCAGCAGAGTTTTCAGAAGATTCTCCATCGTGGATTCTGAAATCGTAGCCTGAGTTTAAGTCTGCAGACTAGCTGACTGCTGCGTCACCAGAAGACTGTTTTATATAGTGAGCAGAGAAGTGACAGCTTGTGGATTCACAGCTGAGAAGGCAAGTTCAAAGAGTGAAAGTGTTGTGTTTTAAAATGCAAAGCAACATCAAACTCTTCACTAGCACACAATTCATTGTCACCTTCGACGCAATGTTGAAATAATTGTTGAAACAAGTTGAAATAATTTGTACAGGATGAAAAATACTGTCAAAAATAATATATTTATAAAACTGCACTGACATGGTGACATCAGTAATGGCACCAAAAAATGAACCCATTAAAATCTGTAGACAAGGTGAATGAACTGGATATTGCAGATTTCATTTTTACATTTTTACCTCAAGGAATCTTGCACCTTATTTCTCTATAATTGCTACCCGTAGCAAACTGATGAATGTGAAATGTCAAATGTGTTTTGGAACTACTTATACTGTGATCACAATGTTATTTACAATGTACAGAATTTATTCTTCCTGATTAAGTAAGAATACAAGAAGGTTTGGGATGAAAGAAAATCTTACAGCTCAGCAAAGAATAACCCTCTGATAATCTAACGTCCATATTAACAGACAAATAACTAATAGACATTTTTATTGATTCTGCCTACTAATAGGAACTGCCAATGGGGACTTCTCGATGATGGCACATATTAATTATCAAAGGGAGCTTTAAAAATCTAATCCAATTGTGATACCACTCCTTCCTGCAGTGTCCATTTTTTAAAACAAACCGAAGCCACAATCGATTTGCTTCACACTTCTGCTACAAGATCGCCGCTCCCGAATGTTATGTCATTTATATTGTACCTCACATTCTACTGCAGACACACAGAGTTATACAGCATGGAAACAGGCCCTTTGGCCCACCTGATCCTTGCCGACCAAGGTCATTCTGGTCCCGCTGCTGGTCCATATCTCTCTAAACAGTCAAGATCCAACATTGCAATTTGAATGGTTCCACGCGAAACGAAGAATTTTACTGTACAAAAACAGGTAATTTGGTCTTTCATAAATGTGTTTAGTTTTTCTCATTTCAGCAATCTAGTCTTAACCTCTTAGAACTCTTTACTCTTTGTAGCTTTTTAATATTCTTTGATATCAAGCAGCAAGCTAACTCTTTTGTGAAGAAAACCAAAAGCCAATTTTAACTCTTCAGCCCCTCAGCCCAAATTCTAATCCTATAATTCTCCTTTAAAAACAAGGTTGGAATATTTATTCATTATCCACCACTCCTCTCCTTCATGCTATCTAGAAATAATGTCTAGAGACATTCCTCCTACATTGCTTACTGTTTGTATACTTATGGGCCTGTCCCACTTAGGCAACTTTTTAGGCGACTGCAGGAGACTATACAGTCACCATATGGTCGCCACATATTCGCGGGTGATTGCCGGGGGGAGTTCCCAGCAACTAGTCATGGCCTCATTATAGTTGCTGCAAATTTTTCAACATGTTGAAAAGTTAGCGGCGACTAGAATGAAGCCGCCATGGAGAGTAGCGAGAATTCTCGTGCTGTAGGTGGGTCACCAGGAGATCCTAGTGGGTTGCCAGGAGGTTGAAGGTTCTCGTAGGTTCTCGTAGGTTGTAGCCGGTGCTGACCGGTGAATTTCAGTGGCTCATTGGTTAAATAAAAACGTAAGCAGTAGTTTTCAGAACCAAGGATAATCGACCGGTAATGTTAAATGTCCGACGAGCTTCACAGCCGTGTATAGAAATTTTTTTTTAAGTTGTCTCCACTCCTTCTCCCTCCTCTCCCCCCCTCTTTTAAAGAAATAACCATACATTGTGATTTAGCCGTCTTAATTACAGTGCCAACCTTCCTGTTCATTGCGGTGTGTGTCTACATCACATTGGCTTTGCACCGAGTGGATTTCACTCAGACAGCGCTCCCCCACTTGCCCTGTCCCTGCCTGCATAACAGGCTGGTGAAGGAGGCGACTTGTGTGTGTATGTGTTCCACTCTGACAGCCGCCGTTCCAGTTGCCGGTTTTTCAGATGACTGCTGGCAACATGACAGTCGGCGGCAGTTGCCTGAAAAATCACTTAAGTGGGACAGGCCCATAACTTTTCCTTTCATTTGATTTAAATGTAATATATTATTACTCTGGTGTATTTGAGGAGACACAAAGAGCCAGCAAAAGGATTTAAATAGGTTAAATAGGTGGGCAAGAAGTTGGCAGAGGGAGTATAATCTGGGAAAATGTGAGGTTGTCTACTTTGGAAAGACGAATGAATAACATTATTTAAAATTGAGTGAGACTGCAAACTGCTGTACTATGAAGTGGAATCAAGGAACTGCAGGTGGTGGTTTACACAAAAGGACATAAAGTGCTGGAGTTACTTAATGGGTCTGCAGCATATTTAGAGATCATGACAAGGTGTTGTTTAGGGTCTGGACCCTTCTTCAGTCAGATGAAGGATCCTGACCCAAAACGACACCTTTCCATGATCTCCAAACATGCAGCCTGACCCGTTGAGTTACTCCAGCACTTTCGGTACTAAGCAGCCTGGGGTACTTACACTTGAATTGTAAAGGCCTGACCGGTGAGGAAATAAAGTAATTAGGAAAGTCGTTGACCTTTATGATAAGGTGCGTGAAGTTTAAAAGTAGGAAAGTTTTGATCACAGGTCAGTGATGAGATCTCACCAAGAGTACAGCCCACTATTTGGATCTCAATATTTACTGAGAGATGTGTGCATTGAAAGGAATCTAGAAAATGACAAGTTCATGACTTTATGATTGTAAAAGGTTCACAAGTTTTATACTCGGGATGATAAATAATGTATGAAGAGAGGTTGAGCTGATTTTGTTTGTACATATTGGAGTTTAGAAGAATAAGTGATCTTGTGGAAATATATGAGCTTCTAAGAGGAATGACAGGATGGAAGCTGAGAGGGTTCCCCTAATAGGGTGTATAGAATGATGAGCATTGTATCAAAAGGCATCCATTTATAGAGATGAAAACAAATTTATTCTCAGAGGATCAGGACTCTGGGATTCTCTTACCCAGGATAGTTGTGGAATCAGAGTCACTGAATATATTCAAAGAGGAGGTTCACAGGGATTTGATCTACAAGAGAATCAAGGAACATTGGGGTTTGAGCAGGAAAATTATATTGTGGGCATGATTGGATCAGTCAAGATCTTATTAAAGAGTAAAACAGACTGTTGGTTATTGGCTCCTGCTCCTGTTCCTTTTGTTTTTATACTATTCAAATATTGATATTTCACTTATAACATACAAATGACTTGATTTTCTTTTATCATCTGTTACATAAACTATTTGCTTCAAATTGAATAAATCGCACCATTCAGTCATGATATTTCAGTCTTCATTGCATGTCTATTCATTTCTTTATTCGCTGCAGCCATCAGGCTATTAAACACAACATCGGATAAGCTCTGAGCTATGAACTGCAAAAGACTATATTATTATTGCACTATATATGCTATTTATTCAACTTTTTATTTTTCTTCTCTTCCCCCGTTATGTACTATGTTTACATATTCACATATTCTGGTTGTGTTGCAGCAAGTAAGAATTTCATTGTCCCATCCGGGACATATGACAATAAAACACTCTTGACTTTTGATAGACTTGGTATAACTTTTCTCAGGCTGTTACCTATTCTTCATTTTATATACTATTTAGCTATATACTAAGTGCAATTTAGCTCAGTACTATTTATTTCTTTGCAATTTTATTTACAGTTTTTCACTCAAAGTTTTATTCCTTGGCCTTTCCTTTGTTCTGATAGTAAACATAATTAACAGTAAGTATTTCCCAGTAAGACAAAAGTACTGGAGAAACTCAGCGGGTGTGGCAGCATCTATGGATCGAAGGAAATAGGCAAGGTTTCGGGCCAAAACCCTTCTTCAGTAAGTATTTCCCAAATGTTTCACTTCTATCAAAGGTGAAAAAAAAACATGCCTTCTGTACCATGCGGATTTCCCCCATTTCAATCTACTTTTTGATACTTTAAATAAAAATCACCTTCAGTTATGATTATGTTAAAATTCATGTTTTCAAATTCAACTGTGATATAATTCTTAACTTGTCCCTGCAGTATGCAAATTTCTAATCGTGGGACATCACTCTTACACATAAATTATTATCTTTTAGGTGGGCTATATTATCTTTAGTTTTCCTCTCTCTCTCTCTCTCTACCGAATCCAATACTTGATATTAAAGTTTACTTAACAATCAGTCCTGACTGATTTATAACCACACATTGGTTGAGGTCTTGAAGATTGCTTCACGATTCTCTATTTTGAGCAATGCAAAATCCCAATGTGTTTTCATTGGGCAATAATCACCAAAAAATGCATTCAATGTCCTTCTAACTTTCTGCAGCATTGTTTTAATGTAGAAGCATGACAACCAAATTATATACAATGAAATAAATGGCCAGATTAACTGTAAGTCTTGGTTGAGCAGTGAATTTTGACCAAGACATTAAGGATTACCTTGGTTCAAACTGTAATCTGTTTTACATTCACAGCTGAGAGCAAGTAGAGCATTAGTACAAGGTAACACTATGGCAGTGCAATATTTCATCTCACACTGGACTGAAATCTCAGTTTAGAATGTACATGCAGATGTCTGGTCCAGGACTTGAGGCCACAGTTAGAAGCAAGAGTGTTCCTGCTGACATCATCACTTAACATTTATAAAGCTATAATGATTCTTTGAAGGCTCTCAGTTGTAGAGTCATAGACATAGAGGGATACAGTGTGGAAACGGGTCTTTCAGCCCAACTTGCCCACACCAACCAACATGTCCTAGTTACACTAGCCCCACCTGCCCGCGTTTGGTTCATATACCTCCAAATCTGTCTTATCCATGGCCTTGATTTGCCTACTCTGGGCAAGAGACTCGATCTATTCCTCTCATGATTTTATAAACTTCTATAAGATCACCCCTCATCCGCCTGCACTCAAGGAAAAGAGTCCCAGCCTGCTCAACCTCTCCCTATAGCTCACACCCTCTATTCCTGGAACCATCCTCGGAAATCTTCTCTGTACCCTTTTCAGTTACCAAAAAGAACTATATCAATTCAAGAACCACTTCCCAAGGACGAGGACGAGCAGGTGAGTTGGGAGGAAGGGCCTGTCTCCATGCTGTAAGACTGACTAGTAGAATCATATAATAATGACAACTCAGGAAAACTTGCATTCTGAAATAACAATGAATGTAACCAAAATCTAAATTGTTGAATATAGAAAGCTACCTGCATCACAAATAAATTTAGTATAATATTTGGAATAACTGTATTTTCGCATCAACTAATGATTCAGATAACTTCACCTAGGTGACCTATCGTGTTGTTTGACATTTAAAATTTCCGTTTTAAACTATGAAGTATTCAATATTTTTATTTAATTAACACATGTAATTTTATCTGTTAGGTATATTTTGTTGCTATATTTACTTCAACAATAAAGCAAAGTATATGGAAAGAGACTTTCAATCTGGCTTCACTGGCAACATTCACAAGTGAAGATGAAAGTAAATGGTAAGACACAAATCCTTTGAAGAACAGTGTTCACTTTTAACACCACCAACATTTGAGCTGTCAACACCGCTCCCAAAATTTATGATAGGTGTAATCTGTCGTTCTATCAGTGTTTTTCTGACAATCTGTAGTCACTGAATTACAGCAATTAAACTAGAATCAGCCTTTAATTTTGACAATTAACCTGTCATATTTCTGTATACTCCTTTATTTTATTCTTAAAATATAATACATTCATTTATCTACAACTATGTATATTGTTCTATACATAGAACAATAACACGTATTAACACAGTGCTGTTGATATCCCAAGGTGTTTTACAAGAGCATCATCAAACAAAATCTGAGACTGAGCCATGACTAAAGCTTTGTTAGAGTTAGGCTTTAGTGACAAATAAAGATAAAGAGTTTTACTGTTGTGGAATCGAATGTAGGTGTGAGCGTGAACATTACTATGCACAGGGTATTTGGTGCTTAGTAGGTTTTTAGAGGAAAAGTTTCAAAGAATTGATCAAAGACGTAAAATGTAACATTCCTGCTGACTCTTGTACTTCCCCGGGCCATGATCACTCAAAGGGAGAAGAAGCTTTCATGATGCTTTTGACAACCTCATGTGGACTTACATTGAAGCCCACCATAATCAATGATAGGAGAATGCTACATCAAAAAAGTTATTACTGGTTTAAGGAAGGAGCTGGGGCCTTGAGGAACATTCGTGGTCAGCATAGTCAATAAGATTTGTTGTTGTGATGGTTTTAGGTGACAAGCTTTTGGAAGACCTCTTGTTTATCAAGTCTGAAGAAGGGTCTTGACCCGAAACGTCACCCATTCCTTCTCTCCAGAGATGCTGCCTGTCCCACTGAGTTACTCCAACATTTTAAGTCTACAGTGCCCTCCATAATGTTTGGGACAAAGACCCATCATTTATTTATTTGCCTTTGTATTCCTCAATTTGAGATTTGTAATAGAAAAAATTATATGTGTAGATTTGTGTTTAATTGCCTCCTTAATGCAGCTACAGTACATTCTTGTTCATCAAGACGGCTTACAAAATGCATATTTTGTTCAGAGGAACAGTTAGAAGAATTAACACAATGATATCATGATATCTGCATTGATATCAATATTGGTTTGATATTATCACTTGTTCCAAGATGCATCTTTGTTTGCGTGCTATCCAGCAAAATCATACTTTACAAGCAAATTCAAGCCATACAAGCCATACAAGTACAATAGGTAGCACAAAGAGAAAAATGCCAGACTTCCGAATACAATGTTACAGCACTAAAGTGCTACAATTACAAAGTGCAGATAAAAAAAAGTGTAAATCCACAATGAGTTAGGTTGGAGGAATGGAACCACACCCCACCTTCAGTCATCTGATAACAGTGGGGAAGAAGCTGGTCCTGAAACTGATGGTACTTACTTTCAAGCTTTTGTATATTTTGCCTGATGAGAGGGAGGAGACACATCCCAGTAGGATGCTTTTCACAGAGCATCTGTAGAGGTTTGTAATGGCCCTGTCTCACGGTGGGAGTTGACCCACGAGGTACCCCGAGTGAAAGACTCGTGGCTGTGTACGAGACTTCAAGTTTATGATCAAGTGTGTAACCGAGTTCCCATGGGTATGTCATTGCTGCGATGCTCCAACTTCCTCTCCCGTTACTCTTGAGCCAACCGTGAATGAAATATTTTAATAAAGCAACAATGTTAAAATACATCTCCATCCTGTGGCTTTGAGTTATTTCAGCGCGGCCGCATCTATTGATATGACCTACAAAGGGAAAATGCGCAGCCTCCAGCAACCAATAACGTGGTAAGTGCATTTCTTGGTGCTTTATGTTTTTAAATACTGTATTTCCCGGGGTGGGGGGGAGAGCTCAGTTCATAGTATTTGGGGAGTCTGGCGTTGTGAAGGAGGGGATTGGGGTCAGTAACCCACTTGCCACGCTCCAGTCTGAGTGCAGGTAGATGGGACTAGGTGAGTAGTTCAGCATGGAGTAAAAGGGCAGAGATGGCCTGTTTCCGTGCTGTCATTGCTATATGGTTTTATTGTGGCCAGGGAGTGAATTCGCTCGGGTGGCTGCCGCAGCGCTCCGGGCATGGACAGCAGAACTGGCCGCCACTTCCAAGGAAGGAAGCAGCTCGGGTGACTGACTTTGAGCGGCCGCCGGGACCCGAGAGCAGACACACACACACACACAGACAGACAGAGAGACACATACACACACACACAAATACACACAGATACACACAGACAGCAGAACTGGCCGCCACTTCCGAGGAAGGAAGCAGCTCGGGTTACTGACTGAGCCGCCGCCGGGACCCGACAGCAGACACATACACACAGATAGACAGAGAGAGAGAGACACACACACACACACACACACACACAGATACACACAGACAGCAGGACTGGCCGCCACTTCAGAGGAAGGAAGCAGCTCGGGTGACTGACTTTGAGCGGCCGCCAGGACCCGACAGCAGACGCACACAGATACACACAGACACACACACACACACACACACACAGACACACACATATGTGGCGTTTCTGCTCGGGACCCTTCTTCAGACAATCCAATGTCCCATAATATATTCTTTAAATATTAAGGTTTCTGTTGAAAGTGTGGTGCCGTGGTTACGGGTGGGCGGAAGGAAGATGATGAGGTCTGGTACAAGTTGACTTTGTTTTCAGTAATCAGGCCTCCGTGTTGGTCGATGTCTGGTTGATCGAGCGTTCATACAGTTGCGAGCGAGTGAGGTCCATATATAGGAGCAAGGAACGCGAAGCCTCTGAGGGTTCACTGTTCCCCTGGTTTGGATTGCTCCCAGGAGAGCAGGCACAAAGACAAATTTAGGCATTTTTCTGTGGAAGGGGGAGGGCAGATTAGAATCGAAAGCATTGTAACAGCAGCACTCTCCCCAACACGAAACACAGCGCAGCTTAAACAATTAAACAGCTTCACTTTTAAAAGCAAAGACACACGTTATGGCCCCAAGAAATCGCCTCTCAATTGCTTCGGGGTTGGAATTGAAATATATAATATATATAATATGTATATACATATTATACTACAAATACATATATATATTATATATACTGCAATTGTGAGAGTGGTGAATCTGTGGAATTCTATGCCACAGAAGGTAGTTGAAGCCAGTTCATTGGCTATATTTAAGAGGGAGTGAGATGTGACCGTTGTGGCTAAAGGGATCAGGGGGTATGGAGAGAAGGCAGGTACAGGATACCGAGTTGGATGATCAGCGATGATCATATTGAATAACCACATGTAATTACTCCAGCATTTTGTGACTATCTTTGGTTCAGTCCCTTTAAGATTATAAAAAAGTTCCCACGATAGACTCACGAGACACTAAGGTAAACGCACGGGCCATTACGTTACTGCAACGAGTTTAAATGTTTCCATTTTTAACTTGAACAGTTAATTTGACTCGTGGAAAAAATCAAACACGTTTGATCAAACATGTTTGATTTTTTTTCGCAAGTTAACAAGTTTCCCGAGTACCTGCCTTTAGCGCCACGAGTGGACAAGCTGAACACGCGAGTTCTGACGTTGCCGCTACGTTCATCGTACGTGACCACCACGAGTGAAAACTCGGGGTCACTCGTGGGCCAACTCGCACTGTGAGACAGGGGTTTAAGATTCATTGGAGACATGCCCTGCTTCCTTAGACTTCTGAGGAAGTAGCGGTTTTGGTGTGCTTTCTTGGCTGTAGCTTCAATGCAGTTGCTCCAAGACAAATTGTTGGATATATTTACGCCAAGTAACTTGAAGGTCTTGACTATCTCGTACCTTCAGTGTCATTGATATTGACTGCAAAGTGTACACCAAGTCCTTTCTTGAAATTAGTAACTATCTCTTTCATCTTGCTGCCATTGAGGGAGAGGTTGGGGTCGTGACATCATGTGTCTAAGCTCTCTATCTACTTTTCATACCCCATCATTTTTTAATAGCCCACTGCAGTGGTGTCATCTGCAAATGTTTATATGAAGTTCTGACAGAATTTAGCCACTGAGTCATGAGCACAAAGGGAGCATAGTAAAGGGTTGAGAACACATCTTTATGGCATTTTATCATTGTGAGATGTTCTGAATTGTTATTTCTCTGATATTCTGAAACTAATCGTGATCTCAAGGGATCTGAATAAAGGTTTGAAATTTATTGGTAAAAAACAGTAGATTTTTATTCAAAACGACCCTGACATTTAGAAGCATTTGAAAACTCGCAAAATCAATACTATAGCTTCCTGTGTATTTCAAGGTGCTCTCCCAGGACAACATCTCTAGCATTAAGATCCCCAGAACTCTAAATCAGCTACTCATGGCAGTAAACATCACTTGCATGCTTGACTTTCTATTCTGAGTTCTGTCAGGTGTAGAGATTACTTAGTAGACAGAGCAACCAAATGCTCAAAGCCTCAATGTAACATCCCCATCAGTGCTCAGAATAAAGGAATATAAAGTAATGGATTCATAGAGTAATACAGTATGGAAACAGGCCCTTTTGCCCAACTCGTCCACACCGGCCAACAATGTCCCATCTACCCTAGTCCCACATGCCTGCGTTTGGTCCATAACCCACCAAATCTGTCTCATCCATATACCTGTCCAACTATTTCTTAAATGATGGGATAGTCGCAGCTTCAACTACCTCATCTGGCAGCTTGTTCCATACATCCACCACTTTCTGTGTGGAAAAAGTTACCCCTCGGATTCCTATTAAATCTTTTCTGTTTCACTTTGAACCTTTGTCCTCTGGTCCTCGATTCCCCTTCTCTGGGTAAAAGACTCTGTGCATCTATCTGATCTATTCCTCTCATGATTTTGTATACCTCGATAAGATCTCCCCTCATAGAATCATAGAATCATAGAAAATAGGTGCTGGAGTAGGCCATTTGGCCCTTCGAGCCTGCACCACCATTCAATATGATCATGGCTGATCATCCAACTCAGTATCCTGTACCTGCCTTCTCTCCATACCCCCTGATCCCTTTAGCCACAAGGACCACATCTAACTCCCTCTTAAATATAGCCAATGAACTGGCCTCAACAACCTTCTGTGGCAGGGAATTCCACAGACTCACCACTCTCTGTGTGAAAAATGATTTTCTCATCTCGCTCCTAAAAGACTTCCCCCTTATCGTTACACTGTGACCCCTTGTTCTGGACTTCCCCAACATCGGGAACAATCTTCCTGCATCTAGCCTGTCCAACCCCTTAAGAATTTTGTAAGTCTCTATAAGATCCCCCCTCAATCTCCTAAATTCCAGTGAATAGAAGACGTGTCTATCCAGTCTTTCTTCATATGGAAGTCCTGCCATCCCAGGAATCAGTCTGGTGAACCTTCTCTGTACCCCCTCTATGGCAAGAATGTCTTTCCTCAGATTAGGAGACCAAAATTGTACGCAATACTCCAGGTGTGGCCTCACCAAGACCCAGTACAACTGCAGTAGAACCTCCCTGCTCATGTACTCAAATCCTTTTGCTATGAATGCCAACATACCATTCACTTTCTTCACAGCCTGCTGCACCTGCATGCCTACTTTCAATGACTGGTGTACCATGACACCCAGGTCTCGTTGCATCTCCCCTTTTCCTAATCAGCCACCATTCAGATGATAGTCTACCCTCCTGTTTTTGCCGCCAAAGTGGATAACCTCACATTTATACACATAAGATCTCCCCTCATCCTCCTACACTCCACCTAATAGAGACACAGCCTACTCAACCTCTCCCTATAGCTCACACCCTCTAGTCATATAACCATATAACCATATAACAATTACAGCACGGAAACAGGCCCTCTTGGCCCTTCCAGTCCTTGCCGACCATTTGTTTACCCCTAGTCCCATCTACCTGCACTCAGACCATACCCCTCCATTCCCTTCACGTCCATATACTTATCCACTTTTCTTTTAAATGGTAAAATCGATCCTGCCTCCTATCACTTCTGCTGGAAGCTCATTCCACACAGCCACCACCCTCTGAGTAAAGAAGTTCCCCCTCACGTTACCGCTAAACTTCTGTCCCTTAATTCTCATGTCATGCCCTCTTGTTTGAATCTTCCCTACCCTCAATGGGAAAAACGTATCCACGTCAACTCTGTCTATCCCTTTCATCATTTTAAAGACCTCAATCAAGCCCCCCCTTAACCTTCTGCGCTCCAAAGAATAAAGACCTAACTTGTTCAACCTTTCTCTGTAACATAGTTGCTGGAACCCTGGCAACATTCTAGTAAATCTCCTCTGTACTCTCTCTATTTTGTTGACACACTTCCTATAACTAGGCGACCAAAATTGTACACCATACTCCAGAATTGGTCTTACCAATGCCTTGTACAATTTTAACATTACTTCCCTACTCCTATATTCAATGCTCTGATTTATAAAGGCCAGCACACCAAAGGCTTTCTTTACCACCCTATCTACATGCGATTCCACCTTCAGGGAACTATGCACAGTTATTCCTAGATCCCTCTGTTCCACAGCATTCCTCAATTCCCTACCATTTACCGTGTACGTCCTATTTTGATTTGTCCTGCCAAGATGTAGCACTTCACACTTAACAGCATAAACTCCATCTGCCATCTTTCAGCCCACTTTTCCAAATGGCCCAAATCTCTCTGTAGACTTTGAAAATCTACTTCATTATCCACAACACCACCTATCTTAGTATCATCTGCATACTTACTTATCCAATTTTCCACCCCATCATCCAGATCATTGATGTACATGACAAACAACAGTGGACCCAACACAGATCCCTGAGGCACCCCACTGGTCACCGGCTTCCAACCTGACAAACAGCCATCCACCATTACTCTCTGACATCTCCCATTCAGCCACTGTTGAATCCATCTTGCCACTCCGCCATTAACACCCAAAGATTGAATCTTCTTAACCAACCTTATTCTTTGAACCCTTTTTAAACAGTGGAACAACATGCGCAGTACGCCAATCCTCCGGCACTATTCCCGTTTCCTGTAATCCTGGCTACATCCTCGTAAATCTTTTCTGAACCCTTTCGAGCTTGACAGTATCTTTCCTATAACATCTGGGATAGCACGGAGAACTTTGTGATCGTGCGTCAAAAGCACATACTGTAGAAGTTTGGTGTAAGTATTGAAAGGAACGGCCACCTCACAGCCCACAAGAAGTCCGATTTGTGATAGACATCAGAATTCATTGAGATTCCCCGTTCACAGAAACAAACGTATATATAGTGATAGATACGACAATAAATACATTGACAAGCCTTGTAACATTGAAGTACAATCTAGAGCAATGCAGAAAGGTATTTAAGTACAATAACAGAACACTGAAATAAATAGAGTGAAGTGTAAATATAGTAAGTAAGTAAAAGTAAATGGCAGCACCTCCGGGAAGAAGAGGATGTGAAATGGGTGATTGGTTCAGGAATCAGATAATGGTGAGGAAGACACTGTTCTTAAGCCTAATGTCCAAGCTTTCAAGCTCTATCATCTCCCAGAAGGTAGAAGAGGGAAAAGGGAATGACCGGGGTGGCAAATACACTTTTTCCTCTTCTTCTTCCCCTCCATTATCAGGCTTCTGAACGGTCCTTACATAAACTGGGGCACGGTCCAATTCACCTTTACCTAATAGTGGACATTAAACTCTGTTCATGGAGCTGAATCACTACAATCCTGAGAACAAAGTTTTGCACTCTTTATCTTCCACTATATTGCAGAAAGTAGTTATTCACTGTACCTCGGTACAAAATACAATAAACCTAAACCATGACAATATTTATGTGAGGGAAAGAACTGCAGATGTTCGTTTAATTCGAAGGTAGATACAAACTGCTGCAGTATCTCAGCGGGACAGGCAGCATCTCTGGATAGAAGGAATGGGTGACATTTCGGGTCAAGACCCTTCTTCAGACTGATGTCAGGGGAGAGGGAGATACATAGATAAGGAAGTGTGAAAATAGGACAAAGGGAATGAAGAACAAGGAAAATTAAGAATAGAGCATGGTTAGCTGGGAGAAGGAAGAACTTCTTCAAAGTAGACATACCTTGAGAAGAGTTTGCAGTGGAGCAGACAAAATGTGTAGTAAAGAACTGCAAATGCTGGCTTAAATCGAAGGTAGATGCAAACTGCTGGAGTAACTCAACGGGGCAGGCAGCATCTCTGGAGAGAAGGAATGGGTGACATTTTGGGTCAAGACCTTCTTCAGACATGTCGGGGAGGGGGCGGAACAATAGACAATAGGTGCAGGAGTAGGCCATTAACCTCGTAAACTCCCTCAATGGCAAGAATGTCCTACCAAAAATTTGGAGACCAACCTAGTACAACTGCAGAAGAACCTCTTTTCTTCTATACTCAACTCCTCTTTGTCAGGTCTAGCATTTAATCTAATTTCTGTTCCTTATTGGTTTTGAGTATTTGCGTTTGCATTCTTGTTTTATTTTGGTGCCTCACATCTCCTCTTGTTTCAGGTGCCATTTCCTGTCAGGTCGTTTACCCTCATGTGATTGTTGACCCCGCCCTGATGTGTTTCACCTGTGTCTCGTTATCCCCTGTTAAGTCTGTATTTAAGCCTATGTGTTTTAGGTTTCTTTGCTAGTTTGTTGTGTATGCTACTTGGTATCATCTCGAGAAATATTGTGACTTTGTGTACTCGACTATGGCCTGTTTTTCGACCACTGTTTTTGCCTGCTCCTAGATTACTGTTGCTTCAGTGTTTGCTTACCTGTGTACCGACTTGGACCGATTAAACTCTGAATACGGATCTGCCCTATGTCTGAGCCTGCATTTGTGTCCTCCTCCTCGTTCAGTTCTGACACTCTTGTTATGAAGGCATTTGCTTTCTTCACTGCCCGCTGTACCAGCATGCTTACTTTCAGTGACTGATGAACAAGGACACCCAGATCTCGTTGTACTTCCCCTTTTCCCAACATGACACCATTCAAATAATAATCTGCCTTACTGTTTTTGCCACTAAAGTGGATAACCTCACATTTATCCACATTAAATTGTATCTGCCCACTCACCCACCCTGTCCAAGTCACCCTGCATCCTCATAGCATCCTCCTCACAGTTCGAACTGCCGCCCAGCTTTGTGTCTTCTGCAAATTTGGTAATGTTACTTTTAGTCCCTTCATCTAAATCATTGACGTATGCTGTAAATAGCTGCGGTCCCAGCACCAAGCATTATGGTACCCCACTAGTCATTGCCTGCCATTTTTAAATTAGTTACCCCTGAACCCGTGAGAATCCTAGGAAAAACTTCCTTTGCTATATGCAACATCTACTCTAACTCTGGGAATCTCTGGGTCATGACCACTCATACTGGATGTGTAGTAGTTAGGATAAACATTGAAAACTACTGGACCATGCATCACGTGCCCACATAGGCCCATCTTAAATGGCAGACAGAGCTCACCACTTCACAACTACCTTCTGTTACAACTATACAGTTGTACAACTATACTATATTATACTGCACTATACATAGAAACATAGAAACATATAAAATAGGTGCAGGAGTAGGCCATTTGGCCCTTTGAGCCAGCACCACCATTCAATATGATTATGGTTAATCATCCAGAATCAGTAACCTGTTCCTGCCTTCTCCCCATATCCCTTGACCTAAGAGCTATATCTAACTCTCTCTTGAATACCAGTGAATTGACCTACACTGCCTTCAAGGGCAGAGAATTCCACAGTTTCACACCTCTTTGGTGAAAAGGTTTTTCCTCATCTCAGTCCTAAATGGCCTACCCCTTATTCTTAAACTGTGACCCCTGGGTCTGGACTCCCCCAACATCGGGGACATTTTTTCTAGAGTGTATTTATGGAGTGTCGCCCTTGATTCCAAGGATCTACCGAAGGAGAAAAGACACTGTCATTGCAGCAGAGTGTCAGAGAAAACAATCGTTGTCTTTTCCAAAGAAATCAGGGCTTCCTGAAAGCACACAATTAATTACCAAGATGCAGTTTGATCAAACAATGACAACATGATCTCAAACTCAGACAGTAACCGAGAAAGAATCATCATAGTGGCAGATATGGACTTTTAGCAATAAATTCCGTGATCATTTTTCATGTCAGTAGGTTTAAAGTCAACACTTGATTGGAATTAGTTGAGCATTTGTGTAGTAAATTAGTTTTAAATGTCTAGATAAATCCTTCTGTGAGTGCAAAGCAGGTGTGACTTTGTGAATTTACAACTAGAGAGTTGAAAGAAACAACAGACACTTGAAAGCAAATGAACTTCAAAAACAACTTAATTGACCCTAATCCTTTCATTATAGTCTCTTTGTGAAATAGTTTGATTTTCTTTTGGTGTTTTTAACTCAGACTCACTTTCAAATTGAAAATGTGAGATGATGAATGAGACTTCAAATAACTAAATCCAGTGAAATGGGGAAATAAATTAATGTGGTCCCCTCAAATAAATTTAGAATAACATTTCTATAAGGGACAGTAAAATAAAAATATTCTAAAATAGGTTTTTGAGGGTCTACAAAAGGAAATGTTTATTACATTTAAGCTTTACACCCATTGGATATTCATGTATTTTCATAAATGTTCTCCTTTTCTAATTGCTTTGAAATCACAAAACAAATTGTATGAATTAATTACTGCATATTAAAAATGATAATTTTCATATAAATAGTTGCTTAAATGGGTGGGGAGGGGATGCGTGGGATGGGGAGTCAGGGCGGTGAGAGAGGGCACACAGAAATGTCCTGCTTGCACCTGATAGAAGCCTGCAGTCCAGCCGCATTTTGAAAATCCATTACCTTGGTCACCCAAACACCTGTTTGTATGTATGGCATGTTCTTAAGTTCGAAACCAGAGGAGGACCTGTATCTAAATTTTCTTTATTGCATAATCGTCTAAGATTGTCTGGCTTTCCAATAAATTTGCAGCCATTACTCATCATGTTAACAAATAATTTGGCTTAATATGTGACAATTCTTGAGTAGCTGTTTTCATAAGATACACAAAGGAATAATTTGGTCGCTTCTACTATTAGAACCAGAAACAAAAATATGTGAGGAATAGCAGCAGAGTACGACCGGTTGGCGCAATGTGTGCCTCGCCAGCAGCTTAGTCCTTTCACTCTTTTTGTTAGTTTTAGTGTGTCTAATTGTATGTTTTAAATGTTTTTTAGTATGTCTTATGTGGGGGATGGTGGGGGGGAATAGGGGGTAACCGTTTTTCAGTCACCTACCTGGACGGAGATGCGTCTTTTCTCCTTGTCGCATCTTCGCCCCCCCTCGCGGTCTACCCACTGGATTGGCGCCAGCCTTTCCTTCCGGAGACCGGCCAGACCTTCAGCAGCGCACAGCACTGAATTATCATTGCGGAGCAGGCGATGCCTTACCGGGGATCGCCTGGGTTGGAGCTCCGGAGTGTTGGGCCTGCTGATTTTAACACCATGGAGTTGTGGTTTGCAGAGCTTCTAGCCGCGGGCACCGCTGTCTTTAACATCGCGGAGGCCTGGGATCTTTTGCCAGGGATTGCCAGTGTTGGAGTTCCGCTCAGCTCGACCTGTGGACTTCGGAAGCTGCAGTCTCCGGTAAGAAGCATCCGATTCGTAGTGTGTTCCAATCCGTTCCAACTCCAAGCCGCGAGTGTGTTCCAATCCGTTACAACGCGGGAGTTTCAATCATCCCGGTGAGAGGGCCTGTACATAGGGCCGCCCGTAGCAGTGACTGCGGGGGATTCAACGACTCTGAACATGGGTGAACGAAGAGGAAGAATGACTGAACTTTATTGGCTTCCATCACAGTGGGAAACGTTGATTCCGCTGTGGTGGATGTTTATGTTAAATTCTATCATGTATTGTGTTCTTTTTATTCGTATGGCTGTATGGTAACTCAAATCTCACTGTACCAATCGGTGCATGTGACAATAAATGTGAACTTGAACTTGAACTTGATATTTATCAAGAAAACCAAGCCCATCGTTTGCTCCGAAGAGATCAGGGTTGCATATTTCTATGTCATTTAGTACACCATACGTAAGGTAGTTCATGTGGTGTGATCAGGCTCTGAGTGGTGCAGGAAGCAGAGGTCTAGTCTTGCCTCTGGTGCCACTTGCTTGGACTTTGTACATTCACTCTGTAGGTTACCTGAGTACGCTGGTGTCCTCCTCTCCTCAAAAATGTGTGGATTGGCTGATGGATAGACTACTGAAAAATTGTCTTGGATCTCCAGATGGGTGGTAAAATCGGGGGAAGTTGATTGGAATGGGGTAAGAATAGTTGCAGGGAAAATTAGTTGATGACTGCAATTCCTCAATGAGTCAGACTCAATCGACTGAAGTAGCCTGTTTTTATATCATAAAGAGATTGTTTATATTTAGCATAGTTCACATTTGAGAGATAGTATTGTAGTTGGGGGAGGGGGTATTTTATCAGGACAAATCATATGTACATTCACATAATAGCGTCCTGAGGAGCCACACTCACAGCGGGAATGTCCCAGGGCCGCGCAGGCCCAATCCACCCACCGAACAACTGCGCTGTCAATGACCAGAACGATGACCGAAGGCCTGAACGCGCCCCGGTAGTCGCGACTTGCCCCACAGGCCTCCCAGGGGAGTGCGGCGAAGCCTGGTGGCAAGGCCTGTCTGGGCCGAAGGAGCTTCAATGATGGGAGCCACGGCGGCGGCAGCGGGAGACTTGATCAAGTCAAGTCAAGTCACATTTATTTATATAGCACATTTAAAAAAGAACTCTCGTTGACCAAAGTGCTTTACATTTGTTATAAGAGTAGTATACACAAGCAGGCTACATACATATGTTACAAATAGCCCTCACTCAGAGGATGTCAGGAAAGGCTTGGGAGAACAGATACGTTTTTAGTTTAGACTTAAAGGAGTCAATGGAGGGGGCAGTTCTAATGGAGAGGGGGATGCTGTTCCACAATCTAGGAGCTGCGACCGCAAAGGCGCGGTCGCCCCTGAGCTTATGCCTAGACTGTGGGACATTCAGCAATCCCAAGTAGGCCAATCTGAGGGACCTGGAGGTGGTGTAGTGGGTGAGAAGACTTTTAATGTAGGTGGGTGCAAGCCCATTGAGGGCTTTAACCATATAACCATATAACAATTACAGCACGGAGACAGGCCCTCTCGGCCCTTCCAGTCCGTGCCGACCATTTGTTTTCCCCTAGTCCCATCTACCTGCACTCAGACCATACCCCTCCATTCCCTTCACGTCCATATACCTATCCACTTTACTTTTAAATGTTAAAATCGATCCTGCCTCCACCACCTCTGCCGGAAGCTCATTCCACACAGCCACCACCCTCTGAGTAAAGAAGTTCCCCCTCACGTTACCCCTAAACTTCTGTCCCTTAATTCTCATGTCATCGTTCTGGTCATTGACAGTGCAGTTGTTCGGTGGGTGGATTGGGCCTGCTTTGTAGACAAAGAGGAGGGTCTTGAAATTTGATGGTGGCAACGGATGCCCAGGCAGCAGTGGGGCCTCGGCGGCGGCGTGAGCTTCGGCGGAAACGTGGGCCTCAACGGTAATGGGTGCCTCGGTGGCGGTGGGGCCTCGCAGTGGGGCCTTGCGGTCGATGAGCATGAGGGTGGAGGAGAAGACCATGGGGACCTGGCGTGGGTGGACCGCTGTGAGGGGCGGTGGAAGAACAAAGCAGTCCCGGTGTGGGGGAGGGGAGGATGGGTACTCTAGTTTAGAAACCTCTGCCCAGAGGATAAGTCTGTGTTTGTTGCTTTGTTCACTTGTTCCGGTGAAGGAGCTGTGCACACTGCAGCCAGACAACAGTCGTTTATTTTTTATTTTTGTTTTTCACTTTTAATTTCAAGTTTTTGTGTACCTTGTGTGTTGTGACTGTTAGCAGACCAATTTCCCTCCAGGGATGAATAAAGTTTTATCATATCGTATCGTATTTAAAAGTGTAAACTATTGGCCTTGATTATTATTATTTTGGATGCATTTAAGTTTGCTGATGTTACCTGGTTGGAGCTTGTTGAGGAAATGTCAGCAGTTCTGCATGCATAAAACATCTGCTGTGCAGGTGAGGTTCAGTCCATGTGACTGGAGATAGAATAGAGGATCGGGGCCTTCAGCCCACAATGTCTGGGGCGAACATGAAGCCAAGTTAAACTAATCTCCTCAGCCTGCATGTGATTCATATCCCTCCATGTCTATGTGCCTATCGATAAACATCTAAGATGCACAATTGTATCTGAACTCCTTGCTGTGAACTTGCATTAATTTTCCAGCACATATGCTGGGGAATCTGTCTGCTGAATCTGCATTAGGCTGGACATAGTGCAGAAACAATGGAGAGGATAATGTGGTGACTTCAATCTACATATAGATTGGGTGAATCAAATTGGCAGGAGTGCTGAGGAAGAGGATTTCTTGGAATGTATGCGGGATAGTTTTCTAAACCAACATGTAGAGGAACCAACGAGAGAGCAGGCTATTCTAGACTGGGTATTGAGTAATGAGGGAGGGTTAGTCAGCAGTCTTGTTGTGCGTGGCTCCTAGGGCAAGAGTGACCATAATATGGTTGAGTTCTTCATTAGGATGGAAAATGACATTGTTAATTCAGAAACAAGGGTTCTGAACTTAAAGGTAACTTTGAGGATATGAGACGTGAATTGACCAAGATAGACTGGCAAGTGATTCTTAAAGGGTTGATGGTGGATATGCAATGGAAGGCATTTAAAGACTGCATGGATGAACTACAATAATTGTTCATCCCAGTTTGGCAAAAGAATAAATCAGGGAAGGTAGTGCATCCGTGGATAACAAGGGAAATCAGGGATAGTATAAAAACATACAAATTAGCCAGAAAAAGCAGTTTACCAGAGGACTTGGAGAAATTCAGAGTCCAGCAGAGGAGGACAAAGGGCTTAAATTAGGAAAGGAAAAATGGATTATGAAAGAAAACTGGCAGGGAACATAAAAACTGACTGCAAAAGATGTTTTTGATATGTGAAGAGAAAAAGGTTAGTTAAAACAAATGTGCGTCCCTTGCAGTCAGAAACGAGTGAATTGATCATGGGGAACAAGGACATGGCAGACCAATTGAATAACTACTTTGGTTTTGTCTTCACTAAAGAAGACATAAATAATCTGCAGGAAATAGCAGGGGACCGGGGGTCAAATGAGATGGAGGAACTGAGTGAAATCCAGGTTAGCCTGGAAGTGGTGTTAGGTAAATTTAATGGATTAAAGGCTGATAAATCCCCAGGGCCAGATAGGCTGCATCCCCGAGTACTTAAGGAAGTAGCCCCAGAAATAGTGGATGCATTAGTGATAATTTTTCAAAACTCTTTAGATTCTGGAGTAGTTCCTGAGGACTGGAGGGTAACTAATGTAATCCCACTTTTTAAAAAGGGAGGGAGAGAGAAAACAGGGAATTACAGACCAATTAGTCTAACATCGGTAGAGGGGGAAATGCTAGAGTCAGTTATTAAGGATGGGATAGCAGCACATTTGGAAAGTGGTGAAATCATTGGACAAAGTCAGCATGGATTTATGAAAGGTAAATCATGTATGACGAATCTTATAGAATTTTTCGAGGATGTAACTAGTAGAGTGGATAAGGGAGAAGCAGTGGATGTGTTATATCTAGACTTTCAGAAGGCTTTCAACAAGGTCCCACATAAGAGATTAGAATACAAACTTAAAGCACACGGTATTGGGGGTTCAGTATTGATGTGGATAGAGAACTAGCTGTCAAAAAGGAAGCAAAGAGTAGGAGTAAACGGGTCCTTTTCAGAATGGTAGGCAGTGACTAGTGGGGTACCGCAAGGCTCAGTGCTGGGATCCCAACCATTTACAATATATATTAATGATCTGGATGAGGGAATTGAATGCAACATCTCCAAGTTTGCGGATGACACGAAGCTGGGGGGCAGTTTTAGCTGTGAGGAGGATGCTAGGAGGCTGCAAGGTGACTTGGATAGGTTGGGTGAGTGGGCAAATGCATGGCAGATGCAGTATAATGTGGATAAATGTGAGGTTATCCACTTTGGTGGCAAAAACAGGAAAGTAGACTATTATCTGAATGGTGGTCGATTAGGAAAAAGGGAGATGCAACGAGACCTGGGTGTCATGATACACCAGTCATTGAAAGTAGGCATGCAGGTGCAGCAGGCTGTGATGAAAGCGAATGGTATGTTGGCATTCATAGCAAAAGGATTTGAGTACAAGAGCAGGGAGGTTCTACTGCAGTTGTACAGGGTCTTGGTGAGGCCACACCTGGAGTATTGCGTACAGTTTTGGTCTCCTAATCTAAGGAAAGACATTCTTGCCATAGAGGAGGTACAGAGAAGGTTCACCAGACTGATTCCTGGGATGGCAGGACTTCCATATGAAGGAAGACTGGATAGACTCGGCTTGTACTCGCTAAAATTTAGAATCTTGAGGGGGGATCTTATAGAGACTTACAAAATACTTAAGGGGTTGGACAGGCTTGATGCAGGAAGATTGTTCCCAATGTTGGGGAGGTCCAGAACAAGGGGTCACAGTTTAAAGGATAAGGGGGAAGTCTTTTAGGACCGAGATGAGAAAATCATTTTTCTGTGAATCTGTGGAATTCTCTGCCACAGAAGGTAGTTGAGGCCAGTTCATTGGCTATATTTAAGAGGGAGTTAGATGTGGCCCTTGTGGCTAAATGGATCAGGGGGTATGGAGAGAAGGCAGGTACAGGATACTGAGTTGGATGATCAGCCATGATCATATTGAATGGTGGTGCAGGCTCAAAGGGCCGAATGGCCTATTTTCTATGTTTCAGAGCTATCAGAGGCAAAGTATTGTTAAAGTACATTATTTTGAAATGTACAATCTAAACTAGCCCCATTTTCCTGTGTATGGCTTACCCTCTAAATCTTTCCTAATCATGTACCTGTCCCAAGTGTTTTTTTTAAATGCTGTAAAATGTATTTGTTTTATTAGTCTTCCTGATTAACACTGTGCTGGCTTTTTTACCACAAAGAACCTTTGTGTTGCAGCCTTCTGTAGCTGTTCTTCATTTAAATAACCTGCAAACTACTTTACATTTAACCACATTTCATCCCATTTTCCAACCCACAACCTATCAATATCACTGTAAACCTTTTTTATGCTCCTCAACGCTTGATTTTCCACTTACATTTGGACCATGTACAAATCTGTCTATTGTACCTTTGCTTCTTCCTTCTGCTAAATATTGTAAACTGCACTGATCCTGCAGCACTAATCCCTGGTTGCCAGGTTGCCAACATGAAATGTACCTGCTAATTCCATCACAATATTTCTGCTAGCTGGTCAACCCTCTGTCCATTCGTATTTTGAACACCACAAAGTTATCTTGCAAAGTAACCAAGTGGGGCAGCTTCACAAATACTATATCTCCATCTATTCTGATGGATGTCTCCTCAAAGAACCTGAATTAAATTTACCAGATACGATTCACCTTATGAAGCTATGCTGACTCTGCCTGACCAGTTTATGACTTTGCAAAATGTTGTTAGTCTGCTTAATATTTGATTTATACATTTTTCCAATAGTAAACTTTAGATTGGACATCCTACTCTTTCTACCTCCTGCCCATTCTGAACAAGAATATTACATCAGCAGTCTTCCAGCTCAGATAATTTGCCACAATTCTATGTGGCCATATTTTTAGGATCATAGAGTGCATCATGTCCTGCAACTTATCAGCCTTTACCGTTACCTACACTTGTCCCTTTACCTCCCCCCTCCACTCCTTTCAAGGACCCAAGCAGTCCTTCCAGGTCCGGCAGAGGTTCACCTGCGCCTCCTCCAACCTCATCTATTGCATCCGCTGCTCTAGATGCCAGCTGACCTATATCGGTGAGACCAAGCGGAGGCTTGGCGATCGTTTCGCCGAACACCTCCGCTCGGTCCGCAATAACCAACCCAACCTCCCGGGATGTAACTAGTAGAGTGGATAAGGGAGAAGCAGTGGATGTGTTATATCTAGACTTTCAGAAGGCTTTCGACAAGGTCCCACATAAGAGATTAGAATACAAACTTAAAGCACACGGTATTGGGGGTTCAGTATTGATGTGGATAGAGAACTAGCTGTCAAAAAGGAAGCAAAGAGTAGGAGTAAACGGGTCCTTTTCAGAATGGTAGGCAGTGACTAGTGGGGTACCGCAAGGCTCAGTGCTGGGATCCCAACCATTTACAATATATATTAATGATCTGGATGAGGGAATTGAATGCAACATCTCCAAGTTTGCGGATGACACGAAGCTGGGGGGCAGTTTTAGCTGTGAGGAGGATGCTAGGAGGCTGCAAGGTGACTTGGATAGGTTGGGTGAGTGGGCAAATGCATGGCAGATGCAGTATAATGTGGATAAATGTGAGGTTATCCACTTTGGTGGCAAAAACAGGAAAGTAGACTATTATCTGAATGGTGGTCGATTAGGAAAAAGGGAGATGCAACGAGACCTGGGTGTCATGATACACCAGTCATTGAAAGTAGGCATGCAGGTGCAGCAGGCTGTGATGAAAGCGAATGGTATGTTGGCATTCATAGCAAAAGGATTTGAGTACAAGAGCAGGGAGGTTCTACTGCAGTTGTACAGGGTCTTGGTGAGGCCACACCTGGAGTATTGCGTAGTTTTGGTCTCCTAATCTAAGGAAAGACATTCTTGCCATAGAGGAGGTACAGAGAAGGTTCACCAGACTGATTCCTGGGATGGCAGGACTTCCATATGAAGGAAGACTGGATAGACTCGGCTTGTACTCACTAAAATTTAGAATCTTGAGGGGGGATCTTATAGAGACTTACAAAATACTTAAGGGGTTGGACAGGCTTGATGCAGGAAGATTGTTCCCAATGTTGGGGAGGTCCAGAACAAGGGGTCACAGTTTAAAGGATAAGGGGGAAGTATTTTAGGACCGAGATGAGAAAATCATTTTTCTGTGAATCTGTGGAATTCTCTGCCACAGAAGGTAGTTGAGGCCAGTTCATTGGCTATATTTAAGAGGGAGTTAGATGTGGCCCTTGTGGCTAAATGGATCAGGGGGTATGGAGAGAAGGCAGGTACAGGATACTGAGTTGGATGATCAGCCATGATCATATTGAATGGTGGTGCAGGCTCAAAGGGCCGAATGGCCTATTTTCTATGTTTCAGAGCTATCAGAGGCAAAGTATTGTTAAAGTACATTATTTTGAAATGTACAATCTAAACTAGCCCCATTTTCCTGTGTATGGCTTACCCTCTAAATCTTTCCTAATCATGTACCTGTCCCAAGTGTTTTTTTTAAATGCTGTAAAATGTATTTGTTTTATTAGTCTTCCTGATTAACACTGTGCTGGCTTTTTACCACAAAGAACCTTTGTGTTGCAGCCTTCTGTAGCTGTTCTTCATTTAAATAACCTGCAAACTACTTTACATTTAACCACATTTCATCCCATTTTCCAACCCACAACCTATCAATATCACTGTAAACCTTTTTTATGCTCCTCAACGCTTGATTTTCCACTTACATTTGGACCATGTACAAATCTGTCTATTGTACCTTTGCTTCTTCCTTCTGCTAAATATTGTAAACTGCACTGATCCTGCAGCACTAATCCCTGGTTGCCAGGTTGCCAACATGAAATGTACCTGCTAATTCCATCACAATATTTCTGCTAGCTGGTCAACCCTCTGTCCATTCGTATTTTGAACACCACAAAGTTATCTTGCAAAGTAACCAAGTGGGGCAGCTTCACAAATACTATATCTCCATCTATTCTGATGGATGTCTCCTCAAAGAACCTGAATTAAATTTACCAGATACGATTCACCTTATGAAGCTATGCTGACTCTGCCTGACCAGTTTATGACTTTGCAAAATGTTGTTAGTCTGCTTAATATTTGATTTATACATTTTTCCAATAGTAAACTTTAGATTGGACATCCTACTCTTTCTACCTCCTGCCCATTCTGAACAAGAATATTACATCAGCAGTCTTCCAGCTCAGATAATTTGCCACAATTCTATGTGGCCATATTTTTAGGATCATAGAGTGCATCATGTCCTGCAACTTATCAGCCTTTACCGTTACCTACACTTGTCCCTTTACCTCCCCCCTCCACTCCTTTCAAGGACCCAAGCAGTCCTTCCAGGTCCGGCAGAGGTTCACCTGCACCTCCTCCAACCTCATCTATTGCATCCGCTGCTCTAGATGCCAGCTGACCTATATCGGTGAGACCAAGCGGAGGCTTGGCGATCGTTTCGCCGAACACCTCCGCTCGGTCCGCAATAACCAACCCAACCTCCCGGTGGCTCAGCACTTCAACTCCCCCTCCCATTCCCCTCTGTCCTGGGCCTCCTCCACGGCCAGAGCGAGCAACACCGCAAATTGGAGGAACAGCACCTCATATTCCACTTGGGGAGTCTGCATCCTCTTGGCATGAACATTGAATTCTCTCAATTCTGTTGACCCTTGCTGTCTCCTCCCCTTCCTACCTCTCCCTCAGCCCTCGGGCTCCTCCTCCTCCTTTTTCCTTTCTTCCCCCCCGCCTCCCCCCACCCCCCATCAGTCTGAGGAAGGGTTTCAGCCCAAAACGTTGCCCATCTCCTTCGCTCCATAGATGCTGCTGCACCCGCTGAGTTTCTCCAGCATTTTGTGTATCCCCAGCCTTTACCTTATTAGTTTGCCTATTAATTCTCTAGTAATAATAGTGTTTCATTCCTTCCCTAATTTTAGGATGCAAACAATAACTTCAGCATCAGTGATATTGACTAGATGTGTTTAGTATGTCTTTCAAGGAATATTTAAACTGAAACAAACTAAATGTATGATTTTATAGGTTGTATGCCTGCATGAGACACATCACTCAAGGCATTTTAACAGCAGAGTGGTGCATCTTGGATGGGTTGTCTTGGGCCTTATCTACACATTTACACACAGGACAAGCAGTGTTGCTGTTGTTTTGAATATTTCTACTAATTAAGGGAGCAAAAATAATTTAAGCATTTAATGTTTTTTTATGTGAATATTTATGCTGGATTCTTTCTTCCCAAAGTGCTGGAAGGAAGTCAGGCATTATCTGTGAAGGTAAATGGACAGACAAGGCTTTGGGTTGGGTCCCTTCTTCAGAGTAAGAATTCTGACCCAAAGCATCCTCTATCCATTTCCTTCCACAGATGCTGTTTGATCCACTGAGGGCCTCCAGTACTGTTTTCTGAGTTTAAAAAAAGCTTGATTTAAAGTTCAAGAACTTTGGTATCTATTCCCAAGACTAATTGCATTGATGAGGCCAATATTGGTGTTGCTTGCTGTATCTCCATACTCAGATCTATACTTATGCTGAAATATGTACCTGAATTACCATGGATAAATATTCAAGTAAAAGGTAAAAGTAAGATTAATAAATAAAAGGTTTGTTGTCAACAATGTTTTCACACCTTTATTAACATATGTAGAACCTTCATAGAGCAGATATTTATGAGATTTCAGTGAAAATAATTCATTTCCTTTCAGTTCACTTTCCACCATTTTATAGTTCAGATTATCACATTTTAAAGCATTAGAGAACACATGATTACACTTGTTACTTTAAGATCATTAATTGCTGTTGAGCATTATTATTACAAATTAGCAAATTAGCGGGAAGATTGTTCCCGATGTTTACAAGGAGTGTTTAATTGAAAAAACTTTTTTTGTCTTATTCTCTGCCACAGAAGGTAGTTGTTACTTTAATTGATCATTACTAATGATCAGCATGATCATATTTGGCGGTGCAGGCTCGAAGGGCCGAATGGCCTACTCCTGCAGCTATTTTTAAATTAGCATTACTTCACCAAATAAACGTTGGTAACATTTTTTCCATCTTTTTAGAACCTTTTTGAAGTACATAGAGCAATTTAAACCATGAAAGATCAAAGTAAGCTTACCCCAGGGGTTCAGGAGATCTATCAGGTCACCAGCTTATCCAAGACCTTTCACAAATGAGTGCGAATGAGACGCAGTCTTTGCTGTCATTTAGTCATGCAAAATTGTGGGACACTTACATGCGATGCTCTTTTCTCAGCAGGTAACTCTGTAATTTGGCTATTAAATTAAGTAGTACAATCAATCCGTGTAACAGACAGACAGACACAAGAAGAGGCAGAGAAAAGTGGGGTTCCGGCCATGGGTAGGAAGATAAGGTTATATTGGCTTCATGGTTCTCGCACAGATGGTGGGCTGAAGGGCCTCTTCCTGTGCTATATTGTTTTATATTCTGAATCGATTTACTTAATTAGTCATCTCACTACTCAATGCCTCATCCAGCTATTCCACTTTGCTGGTATATCTCAAAGAAAATATTGATTCAGTATTTGTACCATCTCACTGTTGTTACCTGTGATTTTTTTTCCTATTTGTTAATGGTTGTTTTTTTTTTTTGATTATGCATATTATTATTTTCCAACGTGCCAATTTAATTGCATTCATTCTTTGCCTTTTTTCCCTTATTCCTGGGTATTCTTTTATCAAAGACTGTTATCTATATACTTAATCATTGCCTCCTTCATCCTGCTCATTTATTCACTTCTATCTTTATTCATTCATGAAATCCCCTGGGTGTTAGTTGTTCTTTCCTTGCAGCAGAATATACTTATCCTGTATTCAACTGAACACCATTTCAAATGTTTGTCAATGCTTAAAACAAAGACATTAGAAATCCGAAACAAAGGCAGAAAATGCTGCAACACTCAGCGGAACAGGCAGTAACTGTGGCAAAATAAACAGTCAATGTTTCAGATACAAGACCCATTTCACCTTCATCATTAATTCTTCCCTTCCGTTTGTCTTCATCTGAGGGATAGGCTAGCCACAAACTCCCACAGATACCTTGATCATATATACCCCCACCCTGCCTCATGCAAATACTTTTTTTCCATTCTCCCCTGCCTCATGCAAATACTTTTTTTTCCATTCTCCCCTGCCTCATGCAAATACTTTTTTTCCATTCTCAGTTTTATTTCTGTTACATTTACTTTGATGAGATATTCCACATAAGTGACTGAAATGTCATTTCTTCGCAACCATGGTGGAGACCTTGACCACACCTCATGCATTTCCCACACCTTTTTTCAGCATTATTCCTCCCAGACAGAGAAGGTCGGTCATCTTTACCTTCCACTCTAATAATTTCTGCATTCAATAGATTCGCAATCTCCATCTCTGACAAGGCTCCACCACCAGATTCATATTTATCTCTTCAGTATTTCAAAGGGATCATTCCTTTTTGGGCAGACAAAAATACTGGAAAAACTCAGCGGGTGAGGCAGCATCTATGGAGCGAAGGAAATAGGCAACGCTTCGGGCCGAAACCCTTCTTCAGACTGCTGTCGGAGGGAGGAGAACTTCTTCAAAGTAGGCATACCTTGAGGAGAATTCGCAGTGGAGTAGACAAAATGTTTAAGAAGGAACTGCAGATGCTGGAAAATCAAAGGTAGACAAAAATGCTGGAGAAACTCAGCAGGTGAGGCAGCATCTATGGAGCGAAGGAAATGGGCCCGAAACATTGCCTATTTCCTTCGCTTCATTGATGCTGCCTCACCCGCTGAGTTTCTCCAGCATTTTTGTCTACCTTCGACTTCCCATCATCTGCAGTTCCTTCTTAAATATTCCTTTTTGGGCATCTTGGTGCACTCTTCTTTCCCAATTTACCAGTCCCTATTTTAAAGCACTTTACAATGCCACCAGAGGTAGGCAAAAATGCTGGAGAAACTCAGCGGGTGAGGCAGCATTAATGGAGCGAAGGAATAGGTGACGTTTCGGGTCAAGACCCCTCCTCAGACTAGTTCTTTCTTAAACATTCCAATGCCACCAGAGCAGATTCAACAACTATCCCTTCATCTCTTATCTACCGATTTTACATTGCACTAAACTTCATTCCCTTATCACATATCTATACATCATAAATGGATCGGTTGTAATCATGTTTTGTATTTCTGCTGACTGATTAGCAGGCAATAAAAAGCTTTTCACTGTACCTCAGTATACGTGACAATAAACTAAACTGATTTGCTCAGTCTTTCAAAATGAAGCAGCAATTCCAATATAGTGTGCTGCATTTGATGCACACAATGGTAGATGGTTGTCACTTCATGGAACACCTGCATTTAGTCCACAGCAGTGAACCTGAGCTTTTGGTAGCCTGTCACTTTAATTCCTACCCCACACCCAGACTGATCTTTCTGTAGGTGACCTGCATTATTAAAACAAAACTCAATGCAAGCCTGAGAAACAAGTTACTGCACAATGGCACAGCTGGTGGAGCTTCTGCCTCAGTGTAGAGCCAGATTCAGTCCTGACTTCATGTGCTATGTGGAATTTGTGCTTTCTCCTTGTGTCTGTGCGGATCTCTCTGGTTTCTACCCTCATCGCAAAGGTGTATGGGTTTGAAGGTTAATTGACCTCTGTAAATTGCCCCTAGTGTGCAAGGAGTGGATAAGAAAGTGTGATAACATGGAACCTGTGTGAACAGATGATCGATGGTTGGCGTGTTCAGTGGGCTGAAGGGCCTGTTTCTAAACTAAATATATCATCAGTCTTCCAGACTCATTATTTAATTTTTCTGCCGTCACCATATCAGCCCATTTATCCTTTTCCTATTTGTATAGTCTGGCCAGCTGGGTGTGATCCACAACCATGCTATTAGAAATACATTACACAGGCAAAAGCACAACCTGATCCTAACAGCAGTTCCCATTGCTACTTAGCTCATATGGTCACACACAATCTGAGATATTCCCTTTTTGTTCCAACAATCCCTCTCCCACATCCTTTGCTATGGAAAACCTATCCTTTTCAAAGTTTCTGAAATACTATTATTCTTCCGCTGATGCATCCTAACCATTTCCAACATTTTATTTTATTTGTTTTAAATAATCTAATTTGCATTATACTGATGTTCTCTATTATATCAGATAGATTACAGCCTCACAACTGATTTGTGGTTTATTTTACTTCTATCTGCTCCGATTCATTTCATATTACTAGATTAAATAGTAAAATCTTCCCTTGGGCAATAAGTAGAAAGTGAGCTTGGAATGACCTACTTAATCCATAAACTCTGTTCTCATGTCTCCATTATTTCCTCTTTGGACCAATTAACACCAGGGTGATTGGAATCTCCGTGATTATTATTCCTTTTTGTTAATGCACTTTCTAATTTGTCAGCGTGCGTCATCCTCCACATCTTTTCTTATCTGTAGACCAAGCTAATTAATACGATTAATCCTTTATTATCATTTATCTCAATACAAAAAGATGTTATTTTTACCTTCAGAGAAACAGAATAATGAATGGGAAGAGGGATTGAGAGGTTAAAATGTTGCCAATGCAAGTGAAATAGTTAAACTAGACAAAAAAATATTTATATTTAAAACTCACCGTTATAAATGAAATTAGAATGTGCTGGTAACAGAATTGGGTGGAAAGTGAGAAAGGAAAATTAAGAAGAATTATTTTGTTTTAATATATACTCTTGGGAACATTTAAAATGACTGCCAGTTTGCAGTGCAGGAAATTCAACATGAGCAAATATAGCGTCAGACTGTTCTCAGATTTCTGCAACTAATTAAACTGGAGTTAAAGCTTTAGCCTTTCAGAAAGTGGAAGGGGACTGTCACTTATTACTATAATGGAATCCTCATCATTACCAAGGTTTTTCTGATTTTCCACACTGCTCAAAGGCGATTTCAGCAGAATAGTGCCACTGCCACAAGTATTTTTCTGGGAGATGACACGGTTGCTCTTAACTTTGTTGTACTTGGGCATTAATTGTGTTTGGTCATTATTCCTTAAAACAGTAGCATTATCTACTTCACACCGACTATTGGTACTACAAATTCTATCAATGATAGGCCTGTATTTATTCTGCTGAACATGAGGTTGATTGTGTTGTGCAGTGCAGAACGGGATTACTGTGTTCTCCCCAGCTCTTAAATGGATGCTTTGCTTTTGGTTCGGATTTTTTGAAATCTCAGAATCACTGTCTTCGCTAGATGAATATATGGTGAAATATACATCTTTTTGTGCAATTGTTGCTCTACATCCATTCGCTGTTTTTGTTCTGATCGGTTTGCATGATTTTCTTTTCTCCACTGCCGATGTGATGCATTCTGGATTTAAAATTTGGTATGAATACATTACTGGGTCACAAGTTCCCAGAACGTTTTCCCTTGAATCTTTTACCACCTTCTTTTTGGGCACAGTCAATGGTTTGGAATGCTGACCTGTAATTTTCTTAGAAATGTATATTTCCTTTCCCTCTTGATGAGCATGTCGAGTTTCTGAGAATGGATCCCTGGCGAGTTTCTCTTTATTGGAATTACTTGCCAGTTTGGCCTCAATAAGAGACTTAGAATCTGCTTCAGCAGATGGTATATCACTTTTAATGGAAGCAGAACATAGCAAGTTGTTGTTTTCACTTGAATTAGAGTTTGCCCAAGGCAGAGATAATACCTGACATGAATTCTTCAATAGAATTCTCTCTTTTAAAGGCAGGTGATTAAAATCCTGCAGCATGGGCGTATCCTCATAAAATAATCCCATATTTTTTCTAACACATTCTTGAGAAGGCACTGCAGGATTTTTCTTCAAGGCATCATTCTCCATTAATTTGATGGAAGAGCTAATGGGAACACAATTCCCATTATTCACTAACTGAGCTTGTTCAGTTTGTATTACCGGAGAACACCCTGAATGTGGTGTACTAAATGATTGACTCCAGTCAATATCACTTAAGTGCATCTCTGCAACCAATAAAGATGCTGATGGAGAAACAGTAGAGGGACTCATCCCATTTTCTGATGCTTTGAGAAATAAAGACTCACTATCAAATTTTTGTTCTTTTGCACTGTGATGTTTTGCAGATTGTGAAATGTCAATTGTAGATTCCCTCCAGAAATCTTTGGGCAACACAGAATATTCAGGAGAAAAACCAATAGAAGTACTCAGATGTGTCCCGTTGGAAAGATTTGTTTGTTGATCTGCATTCTTTAGATCAAATTGCCTTTTTGCATCCAAACTTTGATCAACAGGTTGTAAACTCATTGTCGACATTAGTTGAGTAATTTCATCAGGCACTGGTGCGGTCTTGTCTTTTTTCTTACTTTTACCTGAAGTAAAACACAAGAAAGGAGATCCATTTTAACAGTTAAAAAACTATGATAATTTCCGTTTCAGGGATTGCGGCACTTTGCTCAATTAACTTTGAGATGGTCAAAAGTAGTTCAATTGGATGGAAAGGGACAAGGAGGTTTTTAAATTGCGAGAAGAATACGAGTCGAGACATACATCAGGTGTCTTTAAAGCCATTAAAACACAATTTAAGAACATTGCCCCTGAAATTCATTCTATTAAAAGAAAATTTACATTTCAGGAAGAGTAGAACATGCTGATTGTGCTGGATAAAATTGTTGGAATTACTCAGTAGATAAGATGGTATCTATGGAGAGAGAAAGTGTTAATATTTCTGACTGTTGGCCCATCAGGAGTGATGAAACATCATTAACCTGAAACATTACCTCTTCTCTCCCCTCAGATGCAGTTTATTTTCAATATTTAATGTTATCTCATAATGGCAACACCTGTAGTTATTTAGATTTTATTATGTTAATTCTAGTGCAAGTCTCTTTACCTATGCTATATCAAATAGGGGTGAATTTCTAAGCAGATGCGATATAGTGTCACCAATAATCGTTGTAAATTACCATTCCTGGTAATGAATCAATACTCCAAATTGCTCATTAATTAAAATTAAATTGTGTTTAAAAAAAAAAAGGTATTTCCCCTCCCTCTGCTACAATTTGGATAGAGGTCTGGAATGCCACCCTTGCTAAACTAAGAACCCCATCTCTCTTGTAATTTTCCTTAATCAGTGCAAATATTATACTAACTACAACAGCAGTTGTTAACAAACCCCAAAACAATAACAGTGTCACTTTGCCCAACACCTCCACTCAAGTGGCTCAGCACTTCAACTCCCCCTCCCATTCCGAATCCGACCTTTCTGTCCTGGGCCTCCTCCATGGCCAGAGTGAGGCCCACCGTAAATTGGAGGAGCAGCACCTCATATTTTGCTTGGGCAGTTTTCACCCTAGCGGTATGAACATTGACTTCTCCAATTTCAGGTAGTCCCTGCTTGCTCCTCCCCTTCTCAGCTCTCCCTCAGCCCACTGTCCCCGCCTCTTCCTTTCTTCTTCCCACCACCCCCCCACCCTCACATCAGTCTGAAGAAGGGTCTTGACCCGAAACGTTGCCTATTTCCTTCCATAGATGCTGCCTCACCCGCTGAGTTTCTCCAGCATTTTTGTCTACCACAACAATGATTATTACTCCAGTTTTGGAGAAGCCGGAGGCTGGCGAAGTGACTTGGAACATGAACAGCAGTCTGAAATTGATTTCCTTCAAAACCTGACATTTAGTTTTTTCTTTCTCCCCAGACCCAAACCCTCATTCATTTGAAGTCTGGAACCACAGCATAAAATAAAACACAATCATCTTCACTCTTTTCCTCTCCGCTATAATGGGAAAAATAAAACATGAACCGTAAAACAGATTCTCAAATTGTTTACGCCATCGTGTCCTAGTCAGTTAAAAAAGAGCCCCTAACCGAACACCATCATTTAGCACTTAATCCACAGTCCTGCAGGTCATGGTTTTTTAAATATACATTTTAATTGTTTTTTAAGTATAGTGAGTTTACCCTTTCAAGCAGCAAGTTCCAAACACCTTTGACCTTTAAATAAAAGTATTTTTTCTAATTTCTCCCAATTCTCTAAATCTATGTTCCAGGCTTTTGATCCTACTGCTGCGGGAAATTAATCTTTCCTATTTACCCAATCTAGGTCATTCTCAATGTCACCAAGCAATATTATTTTGTTGGGCTTACCATTTACGATTAGGATATTCAAATGACATGATAACATTGGCAGATCTCGAAAGGTTACGCATACACATGTCAATGGCTTGCACAATCTGGTGCTCACATCAGTCTTACCCAATAATCCCTACACAGATCTTAACCATTCCTAATGGCAGGCAACTTACTTTTTTTCCGCTTCTTCTCCTTCTCTTCAGCTTTCTCTCTGTGAAATTGAGCAGTAATATCTGTGTACGTTGCTTCAAACAAATGTTGCTCTTCTTGGGTTGTCACAGTACACTGAGAATCTTCAGATTGTGCATCCGAATAAACATAATTTTCTAGGAAATAGAGTCATTAAATTGTTTCCATAGGTGCTCAGCTCAGTCTTTTCTAGATGCTAAACAAATGCTAGGACTAATTTGTTTATTAAGAAATAGATTTTCAGCGTCATAATCTGCACCATAATTTGGCTGAGTGTCCTGTTATTTCCCCATTACAAAACTTATTTCATTCAGTGCCCTACATAATGTTTGGGACAAAGACCCATCATTTATTTATTTTCCTCTGTATTCCACAATTTGAAATTTGTAATAGGAAAAAAATCACGTGGTTAATGTGCACATTGTTAGATTTTAATAATGGCCTTTTTTTGATATATTTTGGTTTCACCATGTAGAAATTACAGCAGTGTTTATACATAGTCCCCCCATTTCAGGGCACTATAATGTTTGGGACACAGCAATGTCATATAAATGAAAGTAGTCATGTTTAGTATTTTGTTGCATATCATTTGCATGCAATGACTGCTTAAAATCTGCAATTCATGGACGCCACCATGGGTGTCTTCTTTGGTGATGCTCTGCCAAGCCTGCATTGCAGCCAATTTTAGCTTATGCTTGTTTTGGGGGCTAGTCCCCTTCACCTTTCTCTTCAGCATATAAAAGGAATGCTCAATAGGATTCAGATCGGGCAATTGGCCACACAAGAATCAACCATTTTTTAGCTTTGAAACACTTCTTTGTTGCTTTAGAAGTATACATGGGATCATTGGCTTGCTGTAGAATGAACTGCCAGCCAATGAGTTTTAAGGCATTTGTTTGAACTTGTGCAGAATTCATTATGCTACTACCATCAGCAGTTGTATCCTCAATGAAGATAAGTGAGCCAGTACCTTCAGCAGCCATACATGCCCAGGCAATAACACCACCACTGTGTTTCACAGATGAGGTGGTATGCTTTGGATCTTGGGCAGTTCCTTCTCTTCTCTGTACTCTGCTCTTGCCATCACTCTGATACAAGGTAATCTTTATCTCATCTGTTCACAAGACCTTTTTCCAGAACTGTGATTGCTCTTTTAAGTACTTCTTGGTAAACTGTAACCTGGCTATCCTATTTTTGCGGCTAACCAGTGGTTTGCATCTTGCAGTGTAGCCTCTGTATTAGTGTTCATGAAGTCTGCTGCTGACAGTGGTCATTGACAAATCCACACCTTACTCCTGAATAGTGTTTCCGATCTGTCGGGCAGGTGTTTGGGGATTTTACTTCGGAGTCACGTGAGTGGCTACATGAAGAAGCCCCGCCAGGCGCATGTACATCATTAAGTCTGACGCATGGCACACTGACAGGCTGGAGAGCTCAGCTCCACCAGCGGTAAGTAGTAATCCGCAGGTAAGTCAATGTTAAACCTTCCCTGCGAGTATATTTTAAAACTCTATGTCTGGCTTGGAGAGCCAGCTAGAGTTCCTAATATGGAGGTATTAAAAATATGAACTGCTATAGTGGAGCGGAACGCGCAGGGACCGCGGTTACGCTTATAGATCGGGTCGGGAGTTAACGGCCGCGCTAAAGCCGGCTCCGCGATTACCGCTATTTAGATTGGGTTTGGAGATAACGGCTGCGCTAATGCCGGCTCCAATATTGGCTATTGCTTCTACTGGCAGCTCAACTGCCTCCATCAATTTCCAGTGCTTCAGGGCACTCAGCAATACCAAAATAAAGTACTCTCAGGCTCATTTGTCTCATGAGTCTGATGATGCCTCCATCAATTTCCAGTGCTTCAGGGCACTCAGGAATACCAAAATAAAGTAATCTCAGGCTCATATGTCTCATGAGTCTGATGATGTGAAAGACTCCCTCCTTTTAATTTAAAGGTATGGGGATGGCTCAACCAAATGGGAAAATGCTCCAAATTTAAAGTGCCATGGAAAATTTCAATTGGGGTCGAATGCCCCTAGGATTCCCCACACAGCATCTCGCAGAGGTCCATACAGCAAAGAAAAAAACACCGATTATGGATAACAGTGGGAATCATCCTCTCTAGCACCTTGTTTAGGGCTGGAAGAGACCTCCCCAGAGCATGACTCAGGAGAAGCCAGGGCACGAGGAATCTGACCCTGAAGCTGGTGTCACTGCTTTTGTGCACACACCAGAGCACACGAGCCATGCTCCAGGTGTCCCGGACGTAGCGTTACACTTCGATAAACCCGGAAGGGACTGGTGAGGCTATCAAGAGAACTCTAGCCGCCAATGTAAATTACATGGCTTCTCACCAGCTCCAGGATATGATCATGGAGGAGACTGCCACACGTTACTAAACACCTGTAAACTGTGCTTCACTCAAAATGCCCACCGTGAACTCGGCAAGGGCACAAATGAGTGCAACGATGCGGGGACAAGAAGTGAGATTTCAGCGCGTCCTCAAGTTGGTGGCAGCAGGCATCACTGCATTTGGAAAAATGGTCCAGGGGGCACAGATGTCTGGTACTCAACAAGATATGTTGGCCCTGTTCTGCAACGCCTACTTCGAGGTCAATTGCAGAAGGAAGATAGCCATCAAACCGACGTTGAAACCCGAAGTTTGCAGCTCTATGTAGGTCTACAATTGTTCAAGCCCCAGATTATTTAATTGAGGTGGACCTCATTAAACAAGTCAAGCACCTGAAGAAAGATGCCAAAACAATCCGTCTCATGAAGCCAGGATACCACCTCGCAGGTCGTTTTCAGCGTGAAAGGTGACGGATCCAGGGGCAGGGCCAAGCAAAGTGGGGCCAGTGGGACGACGATATTACTCACTTGTGTATCCCAGCTTCAACCCCAATTTGGGAAGAAGGAGGACTTCAAGGCCGACTGTAGAGGTACAGGTGATTCATTCTGTCCAGGATAAGATTTCTGGGGAACAACCTCCGGTTGGGGGTAGGTTGCAATTGGTATGATGAATGGTGTTGCATAACATCTCATCGGTTTATACTTGACACGGTGTCAGGCTCGAATAGAGTTTATGTCAGGAATTGATCCGCCTGTACACAATATGCCTAATAGAGTATTGGGGTTTTTTCTGCACCACAAACTCAGCAGGTAAAAGAAGAAATTACGGTATTGTCCCGAAAAAGGGGTAATTGAGAGGACAACAAACCATCCTCAACAATTTGTGTCCAATATATTCCCTAGACAGAGAAAAGATGGGGGATGTAGTGTCATTCTGGACCGAAACCGGTTAAATTCCTATGTTCAGTATAGGCATTTTAAAATGGACGCCCTCAATACTGCGAATCAGCTGTTATCACAAGGCTGTTATATGGCAACTATAGACCTAAAAGATGCATATTATTCAGTACCAATTCATCATCAGTATCGGAGATACTTGAAATTTAGTTGGATGGGATAGCTGTGGCAAACTAAAGCAATACCCAATGAGTTAACCTCGGCTCCTAGGCTGTTCAAGAAATTGTTGAAACCAGTGCTGGCGCTACTTCGGGCCCAGAATCACATGGTAATGGTTTATCTCGACGATATTTAATCATAAGCAACACTCAGGAGACAGCTGAGGAATCGGTTTTCAGCAACCAAATACCTGTTTGAAAGGTTAGGGTTCCTGGTCCATCCAACCAAATCCAAGTTGGTATGTCAGTGACGTTGCCTACAGCCAAGGCTGTGGAGATCAGAGAGGTGTGTACTAGTCTCGCTGAAAAACAATATCCCTCCATCCGGGAAGTAGCTAGTGTTATTGGTAAATTGGTGGCAGCTTTCCCTGCAGTGCAGTTTGCACTATCAAAGTCTGCAACGAGCTAGAGAACTAGCACTTAAAGAACATGCAGGTCATTTTGATAGACCTATGCAGTTACCAACCAGAGCCATAGCTCGATTACAATGGTGGATTATCAATATTGTACAAACTACCAAAAACATTTTGGTTCAGAAACCTTCTGTGCTTTTACAGACAGATGTGAGTGCTGCCGGATGGGGAGCTACGGACAGCGAGTCTAGCTGTGGTGGTAGATGGAGTGTGCAAGATGATTTAATCCTGCACAGGCATGGTATAAATTACTTAGAATTGCTGGGTGCATTCTATGGATTAAAAGCTTATTGTTCACAATGAATAATTTACATGTTCAACTCCAGATTGATAATACCACGGCTGTGCCATATATCAATCCCATGGCAGAAATAAGGTCAGTATCATGTGATAATCTGGCTAACCTCATGTGGCTCTGGTGTGTTTCCAGAAACATCTGGTAGAGACAATGTGGTGGCAGGCAACAGGTCACAAAAGTTCAATGACAACATAGAATGGATGATTAAATCCTGAAGTTTCAAAATGATTGTCAGCCACAATGAGTTGCCAGATATTGATCTGTTTGCATCCAGGCTAAATCACCAGTTGCCTAAATATGTTTCATGGGAACCGGATCCAGGAGCAGTAGCAGTGGATGCATTCTCTCTACATTGGGGACGTACATTCTTTTATGCTTTTCCCCCCATTCTGCCTGATTAGGCAATGTCTCACCAAAATAGAGCAGGACTCCGCCTCAGGCGTTTTGGTGGTTCCGGACTGGCCTACACAGCCATGGTTCCCATTGGTGCTCAGAATGATGACTCAGCCATTCATGACTGTCCCCAACTGCAGTAATTTGTTGGTGCATCCAGTAACAGGAGAAAGTAATCCGTTAGATGATCGTATTAATTTGTTGATCTGCAGGTTCTGACCAGACAGTTCCAAGGCTTTGGACTGTCGAATAGGATCATGGATGTCACAACTGCAGCTTGGAGAGATAGCACTAAGAAACAATATGTGCCTCGTATTAAGAAATGGGAGATGTTTTGTTTAGTCAGATATATCTTATCATACTGCAAGCATACCGGATGTATTGGAGTTCCTTACTATGTTGCATTTTTGATGAACACTTGAGTTATAGTGCCATTAGTAGTGCTCGGAGTGCTTTGTCCTCCTATTTAGGGCAGTTTCAGAACAACAACCTATCGGGTCTCATCCATTAGTGTCCCGATTCATGAGAGGAATTTTTAACAAAAATCCTCCTAAACCTAGATATACAGAAATCTGGGATGTCAGTAGAGTTCTCACACTGCTTCGGCAATGGGCTCCAATTACGTCATTGTCTTTTCAGAAGTTAACACTTAAAGTGGTTAAGCTCATGGCGCTAGTATCAGCGCAAAGAATGCAAACATTGCAAAAGTTATGACTAGATAGCATGTATTCTTCTGCAGATAACATTACGTTTTATGTGTATGATTTAATCAAACAAAGCAGGCCAGGAATGGCCGGAACCAAAGTAAGTTTTAAAGCATTCCCTGTTGACCAAACGTTATGTGTAGTTAAGCACCTTAGAATATCGAGGTAACTAAGAGTCTCAGAGGCTCTGAGACAGCAATGCTCATCAGTCACAAAAAACCTCATAAAAAGGTGTCAGTATAAACTATTTCTAGATGGTAAACCAGGTTTTGGATTCCGCTGGAGTAGATACTCAGGTGTTTAAATCTCACTCCACCAGGGCGGCATCAACATCCGCAGCGAGGCCGCAGGATGGTCTAAGGAATCAAATTGTCTAAAATTTATGATAAACCTGTCCTGACAGTGCCAGGGTTTGGGCATGCTGTGTTGGATCCGTTTGATTTGATTTGCTTTGTCTTTATAAATTTCATTTGTAATTTCCCCTGGGATAGAGGGGTTATTACTGTTTTGTTATTTAAAAAAATGATTATTGGATAATTCGAAGCAATGTTCAATACATTATTTATTCACTACTGTGTCAACTGAAGCAGTGTGAAGTATGGAATGGATCTACGGCATAAAATCAGAGCTTTGAAATCTTCACATAGTCACTCACGTGACTCCGAAGTAAAATAGTAAGATTAAACGAAAACTTATCAGTTTGAAGTTTGATCTTTATTTTATGAGGAGTTACGATGAGGGATTACGTGCCCTCCGCTCCCGGCCCTCATAATCGCAAAGATCATCTGGTGGTTCTAGTCTTCTCAGCCTTACTATATCACTTCGGCTATTGTTTCTGTGTTTTCACGCCGCTGCTTTGAAGTATGACGTGCATGCGCCTGGTGGGGCGTCTTCACGTAATCCCTCATCGTAACTCCTCATAAAATAAAGATCAAACTTCAAACTGGTAAGTTCTCATTTAATCTTACTATTTTTCTTTATTATAGAGAGAATTCTTCTGTCATCAACTGTGGAGGTCTTCCTTGGCCTGCCAGTCCCTTTGCGATTAGTAAGCTCACCAGTGCTCTCTTTCTTCTTATTGATGTTCCAAACAGTTGATTTTGGTAAGCCTAAGGTTTGGCTGATGTCTCTAACAGTTTTACTCGTTTATCTCAGTCTCATAATGGCTTCTATGGCTTTCATTGGCACAACGTTGGTCCTCATGTTGATAAACAGCAATAAAAGATTCAAAAGGTGATGGAAAGACTGGAGAACAGACTAGGTGCTGAGAGCTCTCTTATACCTGCATTAAGGAGGCATTTAAACACACCTGAGCAATTACAAACAGCTGTGAAGTCATGTGTCCCAAATATTATGGTGCCCTGAAATGGGGGGTGGGGGGGGGGGGGGGGGGGGGGGGGACTATGTATAAACACAGCTGTAATTTCGACATGGTGAAATCAAAATGTATAAAAATACCTTTATTAAAATCTGACCACGTGTGACTTTTTTTCTATTACAAATCTCAAATTGTGGAGTTAGAGAGAGAAAGAGGGGGAGGGGGACCTCTAACGCTGCAGGGAGAGGTTCTGGGTCATTCCAGAGGGTGGGTTTGTGAACTGAGATAGAAATAAGATCGAATGAATGTTCATAAAAGAGCGACGCCTCTCCTCAATTGAGTTGACATAATTCTACATTAATTAGTAGAATAGTTAACAATCTACACACAGTTCATACAGCCAGCGCTTTGTTCGCTTTTTCTTTATCATGAATGACCTCTGACAAATCCCATGATTCCTTGCTTTTTCCGGAATACCTAACTCGCTTATTCAAAAATTTTAAAGTGATTTACCTGGTTTTACCCATAGGATTTCATAGAATGGAATCCCATTTCGAATTCTTGTTTTGATGATACTTAGAGGAAGAAAGAAAAGTATTAGAAATCCCAAAAGAAACAAATTATTTTAGAAGTCTCCATTCTTCACTTCTCTCTCTCTCCCAGGCTGCTGGGCAAGAATGTGGTTCATATATTTGTTGCATACCATTATTTCCACAACACCGCAAATACATACAAATGCTTGTGTGCCCACATACTACATATTAAAACATCAACATTAAGCCAGTTGCCTTCAGTTTCATTGATTATAAATAATTTAAGATTTATAAGTGCAAGTAGCAATAAATAATTTGGTCCAACGGCATGCTGAAATAAAATCTAAATGCAATCTTAAATTAAAATTAAGTATTGGAAATACTCAATGAGTCAAGCAGCACCTGATGAATGAGAAAGAGTTAACATTTCAGGTTTGATTACCTTTTAGAATTGGAATAAGTGAGAAATAAAAATGTTAATGTTATAGGGAAAGAAGTAGGGAAGAGCAAAAGGAAAAATCTGCACTAGTTTACTGACAAGAGAGACAGGCGCAGAGACAGGAGACAGAGAGGAGTGAAAGATGATACAGAGAGTGGAAACAAGAAGACAGAGAAGAGAGACGAGACAGAGACAATACAGATGAAAGGCTATCAACATGAAATGTTAACTCTGCCTTTCTTACTATAAATCCCTTCAAACCTATTGAGTATTTTGATTTTCAATCAATACTTACCTCACAGGCTGTAAATGCCATGGATTCATTTTACCCATTCTTTTCTCCATCATATCGTGATGTGAAAGTAATGGCAGGACTTTTTCACATGTGTAGTGTCTAGGCCACTCCATTTTATTCAAAGCAAAATTCTAAAGATGTGAAAAAGAATCCATTAATGTTGTATGACTTTGCGATCTTAATTTTTATTACATTTTATTCTCCTAGTCTCATGATAGTAAAACATTTTATTTCAGTTCAAAATATTTATCTGCCATGAAACTTAAACCCAGCCTAATTTTATTTGCTGTAAATCTGTTGGCATCAGCAGATTCATCAAGCAGAAAATCTTGCCTGTTTCCTTGAAGGAGCAAAAGCCATAGATTCCTTATCCAGTATTCCAGAGATACAAAGATGTAATCTCATGTCTATCCATTTATGAATCTTTTAAAATATGCAAAAAATCTTCTAAACTAGACTAAACCCTCGTTATACCCGACCATTAGTGGTGGTGGGGGTTGGGAGGAGAAAGATTGGTGTCCATTATTGCCGATTGCCCGGTATAAAAGGCCTGTCCTACCATCATCCGACTCCATGCAGTGAGCGCGATCAAACCGGTAGCGGGGGCCACGCGGAGGTCAGGTGATTCCCTGTACAGGGCCGTTCCCAACAGCATGCGCCTGCATGCGAAGAGCGCGACCAAACCGGCAGCGGGGGCCGCGCGGAGGTGGGGTGAGTGGCGCAACGCGGCGCAAAGTGGGGCGAACTTGGAACAAAGTCTTAAAGGTAAGTTCGCCAGAACAGAGAGGGACACACAGAGAGGGGCACAGAGGCACACACAGAGAGGGGCACAGAGACACACACAGAGAGGGTCACGGAGGCACGACGTCGAGGCGGTGTGTAATGTGTCGAGGCGACTGCGAGCCGACAAGCCGTTGCCGCGCGGAATTTTTGAACAGGGTCAGTTTTTCGGAGCCCCGCGCGATGTCGGGACGAACGCTGCACAATTCCGCACGGCTCCGGCGATCGAAGTAGGACTGGCCCCACGACACCAGACGGCTCAAGCGACCACGTTAGGTCGCGCTCATCGCATGGAGTTGCATGCTGCTGGGACAGGCCCTTAACTGAGTAAAGGATTATCATTGTATAAATGATAATCTAAGCACACTAGAGATTTACAATTATACCAAGCCAATTAACCTACAAGCCTGAACGACTTTGGAATGTGGGAGGAAATCAGAGACCCAGAGAAAACCCATCCGGACGAACATCCGTAGTCAGGATCAAACCCAGGTAAGGCATCACCGTGCCGTCCTCTGAAGAAGTTTGCACATGTTACTATAACTAAAGGGAGAAGATAAACTTCACAAGCAGAAGGATGTCAGTGGATTTGATACCCCTGAACTTATTCAAAATTGGGTGAAAAATTTGGTATTCCATCAGTGTAATCATCAGCTCTATTTATTCTTGTTTGCAGTCATTTTAGATGCGTCAAATTTAAGTACAAATCTGGTTGCTGGTTTGAAAAGGTGTTCATTGTAATGCACTACTGATCTTCTACATCAGATAATTCAATGAAAACTAAATGGCCTGTCCCACTTACGCAACCTCGTGGTCGCTTGAGGAGTACGGGCACTGCATGGCCGTGCAGGGCCGGTCCCACTTAGAAGCGCGGAGTTGTGCGGGGCCGGTCCCGACATCTGGCAGTGGCCGAAATTCTGGCAGTGGCCGAAATCTTCGCGCGCCAACGGTCTGTCGGCAAGCAGGCGCATTGACGTCGTACGCAGCATCTTGACGGCGTATGCAGCGTCTTGACGGTGTACGCCTAGCTCGTGGCGTTGCGCGATGACGTCACCGCCCGGCATGGCATCGCGTGATGACATCACCGCCCGACGCCCAAATTCAGTCGACCCGCCTCCTGCCCAGCTGATTTGTAAGCATGACGCAAATGACGTCACGCACGAACTTCGCATGAACTCCGCTTCCGTTTGGTCGCGCCAAACGTACACAATCGCATGCAAGTGGGACAGGCCCTTAAGAATCAAACGTGGCCGATTATCACATTTCTTAGTTCACATAACATCTTACGTTGAACGTTTTGGCATTATGTTTTCCAATTAGGTGTACTATAGTGAGATTTGGAGTGACCTTCCTTACAAAACTATACTCCATACCTGAAGCAATAGTAGATTTGGGCGCCTCCATTGAGCTTTTTGAATTGGATGGTCCTTACTGATAAGAAATTCCCTCATCACCTGATGCACAGAAAATAAGAGATTATTAAGTATGCCTTGCTACATATAGAAACATAGAAAATAGGTGGAGTTGGCCATTTGGCCCTTCGAGCCTGCACCGCCATTCAATATGATCATGGCTGATCATCCAACTCAGTATCCTGTTCTTGCCTTCTCTCCATACCCTCTGATCCCTTTAGCCACAAGGGCCACATCTAACTCCCTCTTAAATATAGCCAACAAACTGGCCTCAACTACCTTCTGTGGCAGAGAATTCCACAGATTCACCACTCACTGTGTGAAAAATGATTTTCTCATCTCGGTCCTAAAAGACCTCCCTCTTATCCTTAAACTGTGACCCCTTATCCTGGACTTCCCCAACATCGGGAACAATCTTCCTGCATCTAGCCTGTCCAACCCCTTAAGAATTTTGTAAGTCTCTATGAGATCCCCCCTCAATCTTCTAAATTCCAGCGAGTACAAGCCGAGTCTATCCAGTCTTTCTTCATATGGAAGTCCTGCCATCCCAGGAATCAGTCTGGAGAACCTTCTCTGTACTCCGTCTATGGCAAGAATGTCTTTCCTCAGATTAGAAGACCAAAACTGTACGTAATACTCCAGGTGTGGCCTCACCAAGACCCTGTACAACTGCAGTAGAACCTCCCTGCTCTTGTACTCAAATCCTTATGCTATGAATGCCAACAAACCTTTCGCTTTCTTCACAGCCTGCTGCACCTGCATGCCTACTTTCAATGACTGCTGTACCATGACACCCAGGTCTCGTTGCATCTCACCTTTTCCTAATCGGTCACCATTCAAATAATAGTCTATCACCATTCAAATAATAGTCTAGTCTATAATAGATATTCAAATATCTACCTCACAAGATGCTAACATGTTAAAATTTGTTTTGTTTTTACCTCTTTGAATGGGAAATTTTCACAAGCTTTTGCTTTTCTGAAAAACAGAGCATTTAGATTTATTACAAAGAGCAAAATCTCATTTATATTTTTACATCCTAAGAGAACATTTTTGAATCAATGATTAATTTTGCTGTTATGCAAACAAATGTGCAAGGAGCTATTGAACTATCAGGTAATGTGGTCTTTGAGCCGGGTTTGCCATTTAATACCATCGACACCTCTATCACCTTCTCAGCAGCTCAAGTCCCTTTTAAATCTTTTCTCTTTACCTCTGGCTTTACATTCTCTTACGTTGGGGAAAAGACTGTGGCTATTCACTTTATCAATGCTCCTCATGATTTTATACTTCTATAATCACCCAGTCTTCTGCGCTGTACAGGAAATAGTCCCAGCCTTCCTCATAACCTAAACCGTCCAGGGCTGGTAACATCCTCAATCTGTTTTGCATTCTTTCCAGTTTAATGATATCCTTTCTACGATGGGCAACCAGAACTGCACACAATTTTCGTAATTTACCAATGTCTTGTACAGTTGAAACATGTCTATTCAATAAGGTCGCAAAAGTCTGCAGATGCTGGAGGAACTCAGATCGTTAGGCAGCATCTATGGAGGGAATGGACAGATGATGTTTCGAGCCCTGGGAGAGATGTGTGGAAGGGGATGGGGGGGGTGGGGGAAAGAGGAAGATGAAATGAAAATGGGGGACTTGGAGATGGGAGATGAGCGCACTACGGAGGATGGATTAGGAGCAGGATGTCTGGGGTGCGGAGAGAAATGTGTGCTTCGGGGTGGAGGTGGAGGAGAAGCGGGAATGAAAGAGAGGCGAGGTGGGGATATTACTTGAAATGAGAACATTCAATCGTCTTGTTGCTGGGTATACGCTACCCAAGCAGAATATGAGGTGTGGTTCTTCTGGTTTGTATGCAACCTCTCTGGCAGTGGAGGTGGCCCAGGTCAGAAACATTGTTATTGATCTGAACACTATGCACACACATTTCTCCCACCACCTATATCACTCTGTTCTTTTCCCCCTCCTCCTTATGCTCATCTCCCATCGCATTCCCCATTTGCCATTTATCCCCCCCCCTTTTCTGTTGCCCGTACCCTCCACCCAGAATCCTCCCTCGGCTTCAGATTTCATTCCTCCTCTTCGCTCCTTATCTGACACCCTTTTGTCCCCTTTTCACCTTTAGCCTTTGTCACTACCTCCAACCATCTGCCAATCAATTCCACACACTTGCCAGACTTTGTCCCACCCCACTTCTCTTTTCCAGCTTTCGTCCTCTACCCCATCAGTCTGAAGAACGGTCCTGATCCGTAACGGTGGCTGTCCATCCTCTCCACAGATGCTGCCTCAGCCACCAGCAGCTTGTTGTTTGCTCATGTACTCAATACCTGACTGGGGAAGGCAAGTGAAAAAACACTTTCTTTACCACTCCATCTACCCCTGTTGCCACATTTACAGAATTAAATACTAGCACCCCCTGATCCCTCTCATCTACAACGTCTACATCACCCGGTGGGGTCACAACATCGGAGGCCTGGATCGCCTCAGCGCAGAGGAAGAGGAAGAACAAGAAGGGAAGAGACAAAGACTTAAGATTTTGCCTTCCATCACAGTGAGGAGGTGTCTGGTGAACTCACTGTGGTGGATGTTAAATTTGTGTTTATTGTGTTTTTTGTTATTATTATATGTATGACTGCAAGGCAACGAAATTTCGTTCAGACCGAAAAGTCTGAATGACAATGAAGTTTCCATGATTCCAACACATCCCAGTGCCCTACTGCCCTGGGACACCACACATTTCACTGAATTAAACTCCATATGCCACTCCGAAGATAGACACAAAATGCTGGAGTAACTCAGTTGGACAGTTATGTCTCTGGAGAGAAGGAATAGGTAACATTTAAGGTCGAGGCCCGTCTTCAGACTGAGTCAGGGGAAAGGGAATGAGAGATATAGATGGTGATGTAGAGAGATATGGAACAAATGAATGAATGACATGCAAAATAGTAACGATGATAAAGGAAACAGGCCATAATTAGCTGTTTCCTAGGTGAAAACGATAAGCTAGTGCGACGGGTGGGGGAGGTATGGAGAGAGAGAGGAAATTAAGGAGTTACTTGACATCAGAGAAATAAATATTCATGTCACTGGATTGTAAGCTGCCCAAGCGAAATAAGAGATGCTGTTCCTCCAATTTACATTTAGCACCTCTCTGACAATGGACAAGGAAAGAAAGGTCAGTGTGGTAATAGTTAAGGTATTTCACAACCGGGAGATCAGGTAGGTCAAGGCAGACTGAGTGAAGGTGTTCCGTAGAACGATCCCGTTGAGTTACTCCAGCATTTTGTCTCTATCTTTGCTTTAAACCAGCATCTACAGTTCCCTCCTACACTTCTCATCTGCCACTCCTCAGTCCAATGGCCCAGTTAATCAAAATCCCATTGTAATCTTTGATAACCTTCTTTCTAAGAGTAGATTGATTGAGAAGGTCAAAGCACATGGGATTGATAGAGATGGAATTAAAATATTGTTTCAAACCTGAAATGCTGTTAAAAGGATGTAAACGTTTGGAGAGAAAAATGAGAATCCAAACAAGTCTGAGGTGTTGCACTTTAGCTGGTAAAATGCAAGAGGAAAGTATTCAATAAATGGTAGGATGCGTAAGGAGCACCAATGTAGAGTTATCTTGGTGTGAAAGTCCATAGCTCCTCGGAAGTGGCAACACAAGTGGAAAGGGTAGTAAAGAAGGCAAATGGCATGCTTGCCTTCATCAGTTGGGGCAATGACTAGAATAATTGAGGTCAGGTTGCAGCAGTAGAAAACATTGGTTAGGCATGAATTTCTGATCACCTCATCACAGGGGTAAATGTGAAGGCTTAAGAGGACATAGAAGATTCAACAGAATTCTGCCTAGGTTTGAGAGTATCAGCTATTAGGAGAGGGTGAAAAAGCTTTGCTAGGTTTCTCTGGTGCATCAGAAGCTGACCATGTGTAAATATATAAAATTATGAGAGGGATAGAAGATACTGTAGATACAATCTTTCTCCCAGGATGCAAATGTCAATACCAGTGGGCATTGATTTAAGATGAGAGGAGGATAATTTAAAGAAGATTTGTTTTGTTTAAATGGAGTAGTAAGCAAGGGGGAAGTGATAGAAGCAAAAACAAAAGCAATGTTTAGAAGTATTTAAAAAGGTACATAAAGAGGAAAGGAATGGAGGGATATAGATCATGTGCAGGCAGGTCTGCAGTTTAAATTAGTATCATGGTCAACATAGACATCATGGGCTGAAGGGCCTGTTCCTGTATTGTGTGGTTCTATGTTCTGAATTACTGGCACAACATATTTAGTAAAGAAAGGCATGCAAATTAACCCATTCTCGGAATTGACAGATGAACACTAGTTAACAACTGCACCTTTTATACAATGCAAAAACAAGTTGAAACATTCTGACCCAGCCTTATATGACTGACGACTGTACTTTGGCATGTTTTGAATTTGTCACAATTAGTTTGCATAGTGGTTACATTAGCAGCACCAAACATTCGTAAGGCATCAAAGCATCTACTTCCTGAGGAGACAGAGGAAATTTGGCATGTCTCCAATGACAAAAAAAAACTTCTAGAGATGCACCATAGAAAGCAAACTGTTGGTTTACATCAGATAGGTTTGAGAACAGCTATGCCCTGGATTGCGAGAAAATGTGGTGTAGATGTAGCCAAGTCCATCACACAGACCAGATTTACCAGATTGACTCCATCTACATCGCCTCGGAAAAGCAGCCAATATAATCAAAGACTTGTCCGACACCAGTCATTCCTTTTCCATGCTCCTGTCTGGCAGATGGTACCGAACCTTGAAAGCACACACCACCAGAGTCATAAAATGTTTATTGCCTTTGTTATGAGGTTTCTCAATGATTCTTCCCTAAGCTAGGGTACAGTCCGATTCAATTCTACCCCATTGGGACTTTGTCTAGGGAACTGATGCGTGCTGAGATGCTGAGATATATATTCTTCACTATGTATCTTCCCCTTCGCTCCATCTGTTTGCATAGCACGCAAAACCTTTCACTGTACCTCTGTACAAATGACAATAACGAGGAAAGTCTATAAAGGGATAGCATGTTTCACTATTTCACTGAAACCATCATTTAGATATTCATTCAACATGGTTTCTAAAGGAGGAGAATTGAGTGTCACCTTACAATACCAACGTTTCTGAATTCCATCAGCCGCTTGGCAACATCTATTTCTGATTTTAATGATACACAGCACCCAGCTTTATAAAAGGGTGAAATTCCAGGTAAACAGTCGTCTTGTTATTTTCTGTAATGTGAAACTCCTTTCTCACCCACCGAATCCCATGTTATACATGCAGATACATTTGTGCGGGAAGTATTTATCTCAATAGTAATGCCCCTGAGAGTATGCAGGCATTTGGCAAGGGAATCTAATTACATTGTCGGGGGAAGAGAAAGTTCTGCTTTAATTAACCAGAAATAGATGTGACAGTACAGTATAAGTATTAAAGAGATTGCTTTGTCAGTTTCCAAAGCACATCTCTTAACCCCCTCGCCCCCCCCAACACTGTTCAATTATTTGTACACATTTGTTTATTTATATATTTTTGATCAATCCAATAAGAATGCAGTTTTATTTTCTGTTTTAAGCTTTATTCCACTTCATATGACATAGGAATAAATATGTAAAGTGAACTGGCAAGCCTCGGGTTAGTCATATATTTACATTGGAGGGTCTCGTCAATTTCCGTGGTCCAGCACCAGTAGGGTCATATGAATACCCCATTAGAGAGTTTCAATCTGCCTATATAACTGGTACCAAATCAAAATTTATTTACTCTTACTCCAAGAAATTCCAGGAACAACTGAGCCAAGACGTTCACTTGAATAAGTCAAATCAAATTTAGGAAATGGGGAGTCCTAGCAGTAACAAGAAGTGGTTTTAAGAACTTAAAAACAATAACAATGAACAATTTAATTGGTTCACATTGGGAAAACATTAGATTAATAGACAGACAAATCCCCCAAAATCTCATAACATCAGGCAGGTAATCCATTTATCCACGCAATGCTGTACAACATAAATATTAACTTATCTAGGAACTGTAACATTTGAAGCTAAATTTAGATTTGAATAAATTACATAAAAAATTCACAAAGAACTAAAAAGGGGGGCTTACTTTTTGATGATGTTCTCTAGTGGGTTTGTTTTTCTCTTTTCCTCTGCCTGATGCCATTTACAAGGGCATTGATAGTCACTGCTGTGTGGTAAACAGGACTGATCACTTGAACACAAATGACAACCTTTTGTTGCATGGTCACTGGCTAATCCTAAATGGAACACAGTATCAAACAAGACTAATTCATCCGTTTGCACTGCAATTGATTGAAAATGCTTGTGTTGTTCATTCATGCATTTATTTGAACAGCTATTCATTTACAATTAGAATCAGGAATTCTTCCCAAACTATTTAATTTCTCAATTATCCTTTAAGACTCATTTTTACACATATCTTAATCAAACCTTTGGTTATCTCTCTTTCCTTCTATAGTTCAGCCTCTGCTTTCCTTTGGCTGGGTCAAAATGCCACTATATCCAACCAATTACCTGAATGAATAGCACTCCAAAAATATATCTGAAGATTGTAATAACTTTAGTGAATACTCTTTACTATTATACATCTTGAAGTTACTAGCAATTTCTATTCAAATTAACACACAATGTTGCCTGATTCTTGCTGGATCATTATCGATGGGGCTCAGAATGGATTTCAAAATTACAATTATCCATGAATAACCTCGAAAGCCCATTGATATCACTGCAAGACCCAATTGTGTTTGCTCCATCATAGTTATTTTATAAATAGTTGCAATTTTTAATTCCATTCAAAACCTCATAATGATCCAGCAGGAATTAGGCAACATTCAGCCTTGTGACAATAAGTAACAAGTATGATACTGTTCCACATCAATGCTCGGCAAGGTCATCTTCTGCAAAGGAAGGGTCAACCAGTTCCCCGTGACATGCGATGGTATTTTCCCAGTCAATGTTTCTGTAATTCTGCAACTCTATTGCAAGCAGATAGGATTAGAGTAGTTGGGGCATGTTGGTTGGTGCAGACAAGTTGGGCCGTAAGGCCTGTTTCCACGCTGTATGACTGATTCTATGATTCAAATGTGTTGGTTGCGGTTGGAAGATTGGGGATCACTGCTTACCATTAATTTAAATGAAATAATCGCAGAAAAATGGCAATTACAAATATAGGACAGAGATGGCTGTTCTCCCCACATGCTTTACCCAGTTACAATGCTTGAGTCAGGAGAACAGTCAAATGCTCTCCACTTGCCTAGATGACTGCAGTTGCAAGAGCTCTAAATTGTGTACCATCCAATACAAAATATACCGCTTAATCTGCACTCCATCCACCCCGTTAACCATTCATTCTGCATTATTTTTTTTCCACAAGGTGCACCTTGTCAAACACTTCTGAAACTTTCAAGGCACAAGAGACAAGTGTATGAATCAGCAGATCAAGCAGCATCTGTGGACACAAAATGGTCAACGTTTTGGGTTTTCAACTCTCCTTCCCACAATGAATTGTCTGCCCTCTGCCTTCTCCACGTCATGGTAAGATCAAATGCAAACTAGAAGAACAGCACCTCATGTTGCACTTGAGTAATCTACAACTCAATAGTAATTTAACAATTTCTTGCAACCCACACCCGCAAACATTTCTCACTCCTGTTGGTGCATGTAGGGTTTCTTTCATTTTGATTACCTCTTGCATTCCTGCCATTCCACGTGTCACCCCCACCCCACACGTTAGATTTGTTGCCTTTCCATCTGCCCATCATCCACATCTATCTGCCTGAGTTTCTGTTTCCTATTCCCTCCACAATCTGGTTCCATCTGTCCTTATCTTCTAGCCTGCCTCTACTTTCACTCCACCTATATTTCAAAACACCCCGCTCCCCTATTTGATCTGGTTCCACCTGTCGATAACCAGCCTCTGTCTCACCTCTCCCTTTCCTCTGTACAGTGGCTACCTTGTTTGTACAATCAGTCCTTATGCAGGGTCTTGACTTGAAACATTGACCAGCCCTTGGTCTCCATACATGCTACTTGATCTACCGAGTTCCTCCAGCAGTTTGTTTATATCTGGAACCTTCAAGTCTTTTTTTTTAACCATTTTTTATATATTATATTTTTTAATATTTTTACAAATATTACCTGAAACACTAGCAGAATCCACTATCACATTAATACTTAAGAAAGATAAATATGTGGAAGAACCCGGATCATATAGAACAATTGCGTTGTTAAACACAGATCAAAAAATATTACCAAAAATACTAGCTAGAAGACTAAGCAAAAATGCCAGTAAATTAATACATCTGGATCAAACGTGGCTTATCCCTAAGAGACAATCATTTAATAATTTGAGACGTCTGCTCAATATAATGCATTCACACCAAACTGAAGATAAAAAACTATCAATGATATCGTTGGACGCAGAGAAAGCATTCGATCAGGTTGAATGGGATTATATGGTCAGGTTATTGCAAAAATTTCAACTGGGAGAGAATTTCATTCTATGAATTAAATTATTATATAATAAGCCAATGGCCAGAATATTAACTAACAATAATTTATCTACGAAATTTCAATTGTCAAGGGGTAATAGACAAGGATGTTCACTATCACCGCTGTTATTTGCTCTTATAATTGAACCCCTAGCGGAAAGAATTAGAACTCATCCGAATATTCATGGATATAATACAAAATATTCCAACAATAAAATATCATTATACGCGGATGATGTACTATTGTACATCACAAAACCTCATATTACTATACCAAATATTTTAAATTTAATAGAGGACTTCGGATCATTTTCAGGATATAGAATAAATATCCACTAAAATAAAAGCGAAATCATGTCAATAAAACCGAAAGATTCTACACATCTTTTACAGTTTCCTTTTAAAATAGCTATGGAAAAATTTAAATATTTGAGTATCGAAATCACTAGAAGATATCAAGACACGTTTGACACAAATTATAACCCTTTACTTAAGAAACTATATAACTTGATTAAATTTTGGAAAACGCTCCTGATGTCCTTAATAGGCCGAATTCCAACATACCTACCTAAAATATTTATTTTTTAAACTGGATCTAGATATCACAAATTTTATTTGGGATTTGTCCCACAGAATACAAAGAGCTCATCTGAATAAACCCAAAGTAGTAGGGGGATTAGCATTCCCCAATTTCATGTATTACTACTGGTCTGTAAATATGACCCAATTGCTGGATAACTCTCCCCAGCAACTGGATTGGATTATTATGGAGGAAGAGGACTGCTCTCCTTGCAATATTGGAGCGATCCTTCTTTCACCAATGATGATGAATAATACAAATTTCAACAAAAATCCAATTAAACACAGTACAATTAGAATCTGGAAACAAATAAAATACAACTTAAAATTAAGAAATTTATCTCTCTTATCTCTTATCGGTAAAAACCCTTTGTTTAAACCTTCAATTATAGATAAAGCATTTATACAATGGGAACGAGCAGGAATTAAAACCTCCGGAGATTTGTATGAAACGGGAAAACTATTATCATTTAAACAATTACAACTAAAATACAATTTGGGAAACAATCAGTATTTTAAATATTTCCAAATTTGTGACTATCTGAAAAAATATACACAAGATTATCATAATATGCCTCCAGACTTACTGGAAGAAGTAATGAATACAAAGGCTGAATCAGCAAACCTAATATTATATATATAACATTATAATATATAATATATAATATTATATATATGAAACATTTCAATCGGCAAGGGTTCATCTACCACCGACAGTGGTTTCTAAATGCAGAAATACCAAAAACAGAAGAGACTGGGGAAAAGAATGAAGTATAAAAATTTCCAAAGAAAAGTGGGAAGAATATTTATTAAATGTGCATAAATGTTAAAATAACGTAAGACACACTTTAATACAATTTAAAATCTTACACAGATTATACTATTCAAAAACTAAAATAAGTAAACTTTTTCCCAATGTCTCACCTATTTGTGATAAATGTCAATGTCAAGAAGCTACTATAGCGTACTCATTTGTCTTTTGTACAAAAATTCAAAAATTCTGGACTGACTGACATTTTTGAAATTTTCACAAAAGTATTTAAAATAAAATTGACTCCAAAAGCAGACTGGATTATCTTTGGAACAACGGAAGGTAGCCCTGAATTAAATGTGTTTCAAAAGAATGTATTTGAAAACGGCTTAATAACAGGAAAAAAGCTAATCATAAAATTCTGGAAAAATACTCCTATACCAACAGTTAATAAGTGCATTTCAACTATGTTTGAAACACTACATTTGGAAGATATGAGACTCCGACTGGCAGGAAAATCAGACAGTTTCTATAAGACGTGGTCTGCATTTATAAATCTACTACAAGGATAAGGTGCAAGAATACCTCAAAAAAGTACCGGTCGGGTCTTAGTAAAGGGGGAAGAAAAACTGTCGCGTTGGTAGATTCCTTTTGCTCGATGTTTATAATAAAGTAACTGGCTTTTCTTTTTTCCTTCTCTCTATTTCCTCCTTTTTTTCTCCTCTTCAGGGTCTATCTCTTAGTCTCCTTTCTCTAACTCTTCGACCAAGGGATCCCTTTCCCATTGGCACGCTTTTGCACTTTCACAACTCTTTTTCACTTTCCCTACTTTCTCTGTTGCTATTTCTTTCTTTTTTCTTTTTTCTAAAGCCTTAAAAAATTAAGGGGTACAATCATTGTAATATACATGGGATGTACACTGATGTAACTTACGGTACCTCTAATAAATAAAGATATTTTAAAAATTAATTACATATTTTTTTAATGTAAAAAATAGGAACCTTCCAGTCGCACCAGCTTCTCATTTTCACACCACAAACAGGTTACAATGGCTTGTTCCCTTTATCATCGATACTTTTTTGCATATCTTTCATTCATTGTTCTTTATCTCTCCACATCACCGTCTATATCTCTTGTTTCCCTGATCCCTGACCAGTCTGAAGAAGGGTCTCGACCCGAAACGTCGCCTATCTCCTTCGCTCCTTAGATGCTGCTGCACCCGCTGAGTTTCTCCAGCCTTTTGTGTACCTTCAAGTCTTACTGCTTTGAAAGACATGAAGAACAAGCACACAAATCATCATCACCTCCAAGTTTTCCTTAGATTTACCACTATCCTGACATAGATATAACATTGCTTTTTCTTATATCACTGCTGGCATGAATCCTAACATGCATTCCTCACAACACTGTCAAAGTTCCTTCACCATACAGACTGCAGCCGTTCAGGAAACTAGCTCACCAATGCCCTCTCAAGGACAATTAGGGTTGGGTAATAAGTGTTGCACTACCAGCAATACTTCCATCCCATGAAAGAAACAAATTAAATCAAAAGCTGGTTACCTGGGTGTCGGCACACCGAGCAGTGTACTTTTTTAACAATTGAATCACGTGTTCTAATTTCATCAAACTCTCCTTTCCACAGTTTAAATCTAGAAAAGTTAATAACAGTCAGCCCTTCACATTTTGAAACAAACGCTGCACTCAAAATCATTACATACAAAATGTCTCATTTCTTATTACATCCATAATAGTCTGTTAAATATTGGGTTTAATACCTATTGTACAATTTGTTTTTACTATGCAGATAAATACTTTGAAAATTATAGTCTCTATGCCCATTGTTCCCGAATCACCTTCAAATGGAGTGAAAGGATGAAGTAGAAAGTAAAGATTCTTGAGATAAAAGGGAACTGTGCCACTGCAGATAGATTTGAATGTTAAACGTAAGAAAAAGAATGTGCAAGCGAAAATAGTAATATGTCAGTCTGAAGGAAGTTAAAATATTCACGTCTGCTAAGCTCTAATTTCTCCATTCCATAGTTTGGAATTGTCAGTGCAGTTCTTGAAGTTTGTGTAGCCTTTACAGTCTTATTGTTATTTCAGCACATTAGTTTGTAAATCTAAAAAAAAGATCTTCTCCAGAAGATAAGATCTATTTTAGAACCTTCCAATAAACAAAGGTACAATTCACCTTTGAAGTAGACTCTGCCCATTTAATGTCCCAACCAGCCTCAAAGCCAGTTCCTTCCCAACTCCTGGAACCCCCTGGAGACAGGAAAACAAAAACAATATAGACACAGAAGGTTAAAAGAAAATATCAAAGTACAAAATAATTAGCTGGATGATATGTAGAAAAACTGTGGGATTACAAGAAATAAACAGAACCAATGAACACAGATTGTGCACCACATTTATTGCCGAGGCCCTGGTCAAAAATTTAAGTTTCCATTTAAAAATATTTGGATGTATTGTATAATATAAATGCTGTCATATGAGGAAAGATTGAAAAGACTAGGCTTGTATTCACTTGAGTTTAGAATGATGAGGGGGGAATCTTATAGAAACATATAAAATTATAAAAGGACTGGACAAGCTAGATGCAGGAAAAATGTTACCAATGTTCGGGGAGTGCAGAACCAGGGGCCAGTCTTAGAATAAAGGGGAGGCCATTTAAGACTGAGGTGAGAAAAAAACTTTTTCACCCAGAGTTGTGAATTTGTGGAATTCCCTGCCACAGAGGGCAGTGGATGCCAAATCACTGGATGGATTTAAGAGAGAGTTAGATAGAGCTCCAGGTGCTAGTGGAATCAAGGGATATGGGGAGAAGGCAGGCACGGGTTATTGATTGGGGCCGATCAGCCATAATCACAATGAATGGCGGTGCTGGCTCGAAGGGCCGAATGGCCTCCTCCTGCACCTATGTTTCTATGATATGTTATCTTTATCAATATTATCACAGAATTTCACAAACTGGCAAAGGAAACCTTACAAATGAAACACGGGGCTGTGACACAGTTTCGTCGCCTGCATTGTATTCAGAATCTGAATCAAATATGCACAATATAATTATAAAATCACTCTCTACCACACCTGGGCTATAATGTTACTGAACTAGGATCCATGAACCTATATTATTTATTTGTAGACGTGGACTCAAATCTCATTATAGCCACTGGTGAATTTAAAATTCAATCTGAAATAAAAGGTTCCATATGGAAAAAAAACCTTCTGATTATTTTGAGTGGAATAATAAACTATACTTAAGTAAATAAGCCAAAAACCCCCCCATCTAGATTGTCCATCCATAATTACCCTTGAGAAGGGTGGTGAGCCACATGTTCAGCCATTGCAGTTCTTTTTAAGGTAATCCCTAGAGTGCAGTTAGGTAGTTCGTACTGGAGTTGGGTATTTCAATGCCAGCATGTGGAGATGGGGGCTCCGCCAGAGCCCAGCCTGTGAATGCGGAGCAGAACAACAGACAGCCAACCTTGTCATCTTTGGGTGCGCGCTCTACCACCCACCAAATGGAGCTCAGACATTGACGCAGGGACAACAACCTGGCTGCTCAACACACGGCTTGAGATCTAACTATTCCTTTCCTTTATGTTTCATTCGCAAGAAGAAGTTAGGTAGTTTCTTCCAGGACATCGTGATGAATAAGGCAATACATTTCCTAATCACGATGGTGAACCTGCAGAAAGCAGTTTCCATTCATCTGCTTCCTGTTTTCTTCTTAGTAGTAGAGGATGTAGATTTGGGAAATACGGTTGGAATCTTGTCCTTAAGTAACTTTGGTGCATTTTGCAGGGATTATGTCTTGCACCAGTGGTGGTGGGAATGAATGCTTGCATAGTTTATTAGGTGCCCATCAAGTGGTTTGCTCTGGATGCCATTGAGGTTCTTGAGAATCGTTGCAACTACACTCATCCATCAATGCGGAGAATATTTCATCATAATTCTAGCTAGTGCCTATAGATACTGCATGTAGATAGTGAAAATGCTTTGTGGTGTCAGGAGGTAAGTTATTAACCACACGATAGCCTGCCTTTGATTTATATGTAGTTACATTTATTTATGTGACTAGTCCAATTAACTCTCTGATCAATGGTGACCACCAAGATGATGATGCTGGTGTTATGCCTTGAACGTTGACAGAGCTGCCAAGTTTTGTCAGAGCATTTCAGTATTCTAGTACCTGAAAATCACTATTTTGCTGAGGAAATCGGTATTTTTACACGGTGTCATTTTGCTGAAAGAAAATGTTGGTTTTTATGTGCGGTCATACCCATGTAAGAGTACGAGAATGCATAACTTTTCTACCAATTGACAAGTCTTCTACGCACCTTACTTGACAGTGGTTTTGTTGCCAATATTGGTATACTACTGTTTGAACGGCTGCTTCCTGCTTTAAGCACTAGATCATGGTGTAGAAGCCATTTTGGAAGCCTCCCTCTCCCTCCCTCGCTCCCTCTCTCTCTCCCTCTTTCTCTCACTCCCATCCTCCCCGCCTCCCTCCCTCTCATCCTTCATTTTTTCTCCCTCCCTCTTTTATTCTCTCCCTCCCTCCCTCCCTCCTCCCTTCTCCCTCTCTCCACCCCTCCCTCTCGCCCCCTTGAGCCCACCCACTATTCTGTAAAATCAAGGCCAATCCCAATGTAACTTAAATCCCACTGGTAACCTTTCACCACTAGGCTTATCCAGAATTCTACCACTGCCTGAAAAATAATCAAAGGCTCAATTTCCACTGAGAAACAGAATTCCAAAGACTCATTGTTATACGAGAACTTTCCTGAACAGTCCTGTGACCCATAGAACTGTGGCCATAGCGATATGTATAAAGCCTATAGCGCTATGTTTAAAGCCCATAGCGTTCCAGCCAGTAGTGCTATATTTAGAACACAGCATTATAGCCGACAGCTCTTCGTTTAAATTCCCATGCGTTAAACTGACAGCGCTCTGTTTAACCTGGAGCTCGACAGGCAGCGACTCTGGAGAGAAGGAATGGGTGAAGTCTCTGGTCGAGACCCATCTTCAGACTGAACTGAACTCCATATTTAAAATCGGTATTTAACAACACAAAATTGTACATCAGTATTCTTATCGCATTTCCGTACAAAATATGGAAAATCCGTACAAAATACGGAAAATCCGTACTTGGCAGCTCTGCGTTGAGGATCGATGACGAGTCTCCCTTGAAGGTATACTGAAAAAAAGTGCTTACAATTTATCAGCCCTTGCCTAAACATTTTTAGAGACTGCTTCATGTAGGAATGGGTTGCTCCATTTTCTGAGGAAATGCAAATAGAATTGAATACTGTGCAATGTCTTCTGCAAATGGCAAAAAAATAATTTTGATTAGAAGATAATCATGCTAAAACTTTATCTTTAAACTTGTGTTTGTTTGCAATCCAAGTTCAACATCAGCACATCCCAGGTCAGACAGACTATAAAACATCAACCAAACTTTGCATTTGAAGCTCGATGTTTTTACCCGAAAATATCTCCATATATGGTTTTACCTAAAATAGCACAGAAAACAGTTTTATACTGATTCTCAGTCACATGACAATAATAAACCCATAATAATACCTGTTAAGAAGTTTATTTGAACTAAATTTCCTCTTTTGATATATTTAACCAGATTTCCTATTATGCGGGTCTGTCATAAAAAATTATGAGTAGTTTCTGACACTAGCACTACCCATTTAATCTAAAATATTTAAAATCTTTTAAAATATTCCACAAAACACTACAAATAATCCAAACATATCTTTAATTTAAACTTAATTGCATATTTCAATATAAAGTGTGGGTGCAATGGGAACTTTAAATGGAGCCATACCTTTGGTAGGTAATCACATCCAAGCAGAATGGCTAAACCAACTAGCACATCTCGGTCAAGCCCTAATTTGGATTTTATGGCTGACATTCTGTAGCAGTCCACATGGGGATCCTATTTAAATAGAGAATAACATAATCAATGGACAGTCCCCGTGACTCAGGACAACAAATAGAATCTTCCAAAATCTGGCATGGGCCTTGTAGCAAATGGAAATGAAATAGTGTTCATACTCCACACAGTATGGTTATGATATACCCCAGTTCATTTTAATAAATGTTCCACACCGAAAGGTGTCATTGTTACAGATAATTACAAAACAAACTGCTGGATAGAAACAGCACTGAAATAATTATGTTCTCCTAGTGTACGGTGTATGTTGGTATGGGAAAAAGGGTACAGCCACATTCCATATGAACACAATCAGCGATCTACCGCAAGTGCAAGGTAGATAAAGATGCTGGAGAAACTCAGCGGGTGAGGCAGCATCTATGGAGCGAAGGAATAGGTGACGTTTCGGGTCGAGACCCTTCTTCAGACGTTTCTGATGCTGCCTTTCATGCTGAGTTTCTACAGCATCTTTATCTACCTTTGATTTTTCCAGCATCTGCAGTTCCTTCTTAAACATACCACAAGTGGCAGGTTATTTTAAGATGCCCTCTTCCCTGATATATTGTGAAGAACACTGCCGGAAGCAAATTTTAGCATTATTATCCCTCGTGGGTAATAGACGCCAAAACGAGGAATTTTTTACATATTTCAGTAGAGATTTTCCTTGTGATTTTAAAAATCCACTCCTCTATCAATTTGGCCAATTGTTTCCCCGACTTTTTAATTAAAATTGTTGACCAATCTGACCTTCATTAAAAATCTGACCGCTGCCCAGCTGCTGACGTTCAAAAACGTTGAAATGTTTACATATTCTGGTAGAAACTTCCCTTATGATTTCAAAATCCACTTCTCTGTAAATATGGTTAATTATTGCATGAGTTATTTACTAAAACCTATCACCAAACTGACATTTTTTTAAATATAAATGCTGCCCAGCTGCTGACCTCACAATGCCTTTCCTCGTGGCCCACCTGCCTCCTGGCCCTGCCCCCCTGCCACTCTGGATTAATGCATCCTCTGTCAACACGCATGCGCAGTTTTCCACGAGGTACATTAGCCCACCCACCCCCCCGCTCTTCAAAAGGCGCAGAAAGAACGAGAAAGTTCTGCAGAAAAGATCCTACAGCTCCGCTCCGCTATAGGATCTTTGTTCTGCAGATCCCGAGATCAGCGGCGCTCACACTCTGAAGATGTTTCTACTTGCTGCCGGCGCAGCTTGTAAAGCCACGCCCCTCCCACTCAGCTGCGGGTTTCCAGAGAGTCAGGACGGTTCTGTCTCTCTCCGCTTTTCGCAGCCTACTCACCCGCCCGGCTCCCCTCCAACTCCATCCCCTCCTCCCTCCCTCTCTCCCCTCCCCCCGTCACAGGGGATGTGCTCCTCTCCATGTCCGTGGCCTGATTGTCTGTAACGCTGGTGGAAGCCACGATCGGCCGGCCCTCCACAGCTTTTGGCAGCTCGCTGTAGGATCTTTGGTCCTCAGATCGCTCCGGGCCTCTGCGAGCTGCCGCCCCGACGCACTCCTCCCTCTCTCTCTCCCCCTCCTTCCCCTAAACCCTCTTCTCCCCTCCCTTCCCCCCACCTACCCCCCTCACTCCTCTCCCGCCCTCCCTACCCCCTTCTCTCTCCACCTGTCTCTTGCCATTCTGCCTCTGCCCCACTCTCTCCCCCTTCTCACTGCCCTCACTCTCTACCCTCCCCCCTCTCTCTAGACGCGCCTGCGAGTTGGGGGCTATGCGTCAGTGGATAGGGCGGTTATGGGGTAAAAGGAGAAAATTAATAATATTAATATAATATCAAGGGGGTAGTTAGCATGTGTGCGGGGGGGGGGGGAGGGGGGGGGGGGGGGGGGGGGGGGGGGGGGGGGGAGTTAGTGTGTGTGTGTGGGGGTGGTTAGTGTTTGACGCCGCATGCAGCCCCTCCGCAACCGCGCGTTGGGGGGACAGACCCAACGGGTCCGCACTTGATCTAGTATCTATATATTTTTAAAACTCTGTGTGTGTCTGTGTGTCAGCCGACCGGGTGCGTGGGTGGATGTCACATTCCATTTTTTTTTTCAGATAAGATTTTTGCCCTTTGATTCCATGGTCCGCCAGAACCAGAAGCTCAAACGCCGCGATTTTTTCCATTTTGCTAGACATTACGCTTTTACATTCACTAATGCACTCCTTATTACACTTAGACATTTTTATGTACACATTTTTAATAAAATCCCCCCCCCCATATTTCAAAATCTCTCCTTTCTCTCCTCTCTCCTCCCACCCCTCCCCCTCCCCTCCACTCTTCCCCCTCCCTCCCCTACCCCATGTCCCTCCTCCCTCCCCCTTCTTCCCCCTCCCCTCCCCTACCCCCATCTCCCTCCTCCCTCCCCCCACACCTCTCTCCCCCTACCATCCCTCTCCTCTCCCACCCCTCTCTCCTCCCCCCACCCCCATCCATCTCTCCCCCACCCCCCCCACTCCCCCCCCCCCTCTTCCCCCTCTCTCCCTATCCCATCTCCCTCCTCCCCTCCCTACACATCTCTCCCCATCCCTCTCTCCTCCCCTCGCTCCCCCCAACCCATCACTCTCTCCTCCACCCCCTTCCCACTCTCCCCCAACCGCTCGGGTCCCTCTTCCACCACTCCCCCCACACATCTCTCCCTCTCTCACTCTCTCCCTCTCTCTCTCTCTCTCTCTCTCCCCCCCCTCCACTTCTCTTACCCCATCCCCCACCTCTCCCCCACCTCTCCCCATCTCCCTCCCCACTCTTTCCCCTCTCTCTGTTCTCCCCTTCCCTCCCACTCTTCCCCCTCCCCCACCACTCTTCCCCTCCCTCCACACTCTTCCCTCTCTCTCCCCTACCCCTCCCCTCCCTCTTCCCCTCTCCCCTCCTCCTCCTCTCTCCCCTCCCCTTCCCCACCCCTCACCCCTCCCTGAACCCACTCACCCCCTCCTCCACCCCCCTCTCCTCTTCCCCTTCCCCCCTCCCTCCTCCCCTACACCTCTTCACTCCCATCACCCCTTCCCTTGCACCACTCCCTGCTACCCCCTCCCCCCACTCTTCCCCTCTCCACTCACTCCACCTCCCCTACCCCTCTTTCTCCCCCTCTCCTCTCCCCCTCTTCTCCCCCACCCTCCTCTCACCTCCCCCTCTCCTCCCCTTCCCCAACCCTCTCTACCCCCTCACCTGTCTACTCCTTTACCCCCCCCGCTCTCCTCCCCATCCCCCTCTCTCTCCCTTCCCCCTCCCCCTCTCTCCCCCATCTCCCTCTCCCCACCTCGCCCACCCACCCTCTCCTCCTCCCCCCTCCGTCTCTTGCCCTTCTGTCTCTGCCCCTCTCTCTGTCTCTCCCTACTCTCTCTCTCTGCCCTCACTCTCTAACCCCTCTCCCCCCCCCCCCCCAGACGGGCCTGTGAGCTGGGGGCTAGGCGTCAGTGAATAGGGCGATTATGGGGTAAAAGTAGCAAATAAATATAATATCAAAGGGGGTAGTTAGCGTGTGTGCGGGGTGGTAGTTAATGTGTGTGATGCCGCATGCTGCCACCCCCCCCGCAACCGCACGTTGGGGGAACAGACCCAACGGGTCTGCACTTGGTCTAGTATACTTATAAAACTCTGATCTGATCTTTTGTTTGTTCGCTTGTGAATCACATCTTCTCCAAAACCCAACACGCTAATGGTGAAATTTTTACTTATTCCGGCAGAGATTTACCTCATGTCGACTATTGTCTCATCTGAAAATTTGATTTGAGTTTAACTAAAATTGTTCACCAATCTGAGATCTTTGTAAAATCTAACGTGCTGAAGCGAGCTGGATGGCGTCACAAAGCCTCTGCTCCTCTCGACAAGCTGCGCAGAATTTTCCAGGAGTTATGTCACCACCCTTCCCCTCCCTCACCCACCCCCCCCCCCCCCCCGGTTCTTCAAAAGATGTAGAAAGAACGAGCAAGTGGGCTCTGTTCTGCAGATCCCGAGGTCTTCCGAGGTCACGGGCGCTCACGAGCTTCCCGGATTGCTTTTAAAGAACTTTCTCCTCACGCCCTGATACCAGTAAATTGCCTGTGGTGTGTGCTCCATATTAGCTAATCAGTATTTCATTCCCATTTGCTTTGGTAATTTCATTTTAATGATTGGAATTATTTTGAACTTGAACTTTCTTTATCCAATAGGTTTATTTTTGTCATTGCTTCCTTTTGAGCTAATTAAAAGATGGAGACAGGAAATACATTTCAGAAAGAGCACACACATATTTAGTGTGCTTCAAATTTTAAGAAAGAAAATTTAACGATATTCCTAATGTCACCACAATATGTAAACTTTGAAGTACCTTTGTGTTTATAGTCAAGTTTCTGTACACAGTCTGTGCTCCATATAAAAAAGCATCCCCATCATTGGTGACACATCCATCGACATATCCATTTTCATTTAGATAGGCACACATAGCTTCAGCCTCACCAGCTGCACAAACCCATGGGTTACCCAAATAATCCAAAAATTCACAGCACTGAAAAAGAACAAAATAACCAAATTTCAATTCACTCAATATTTGAAGGGTACTTTGTTAGCAGATATTTACATATTACAAAGATAGATAAATCAAATTAGCAGAAAAATGTACAATATTTCAGCAGGAATATTTGGCCAGTCTGCATTAGATATTGAATTGCAAGGCAATTTAAAATAAACACATTAATCATAGTTTCCAGCAGGTATACCTGAACCTCAAACCACTATTGCACACCAATTTAAAAACTTTAATATAAAAATTGGCTTTAAGCCAAAAAAAATAATTAATATCAGTTGTGCTATTAGAACATTTCACTGAACTAAAATTCAGTTCCATTTATGAAGCAAACGAAACACTAAACATGTTTCACAATCACTTCCAAGCTCCCAGTAAGAGTCCAGAACTAATGTTCTGAAAACAAAGTAAATTGCTCATTTTTTTCTAATTCAATTTGTTAAAAGGATAGTCACCTTTTCATTATGAATAGTATTTAAATGCATTTGTCATATAGAACAGTACAGACAGCCTCTCTGGAAAACATGTATAGGCGTTCCTTATATTAACATAATTAGGCCCACAATGCCTGTGCTGAACATGATGTCAAGACTAACTCTTACGTTCAATCCACCAATCCACGTTCTCACCCCCCCCCCCCCCTATCATATTTATAGCAATATCAATAATGCTGTCATATTTCCCTCCACCACCATCCTCGGCAACTCATTCCAGGCATTCACCAACATCTGTATAAATATTTGTCCCGCACCTCTCTAAACTTTGTACTTTTCTTCTTTAAGCTATAAAGAACAAACAAAACTACAGAAGTTAAAAAAAAAGATCCATGTCAAATTTGCATGCCTAAATACAACAAAACATAACTTTTAATTTAGACATTTAGAAGGTATCAAGCAGGTGCAGATTAGGTGTTGTTAGTGGATAAATAATTTTACTAATATTTAGTGCAATATCCAAGTTAACATTTAAGGTAGACAAAAATGCTGGAGAAACTCAGAAGGTCAGGCAGTATTAGTTAAAACAAATGTAGGTCCCTTGCAGTCAGAAACAGGTGAATTGATCATGGGGAACAAGGACATAGTAGACCAATTGAATAACTACTTTGGTTCTATCTTCACTAAGGAAGACATCAATAATCTGCCGGAAATAGCAGGGGACCAGGGGTCAAATAAGATGGAGGAAATGAGTGAAATCCAGGTTAGTCAGGAAGTGGTGTTAGGTTAAATTGAATGGATTAAAGGCCGATAAATCCCCAGGGCCTGATAGGCTGCATCCAAGAGTGCTTAAGGAAGTTGCCCCAGAAATAGTGGATGCACCAGTGATAATTTTTCAAAACTCTTTAGATTCTGGAATAGTTCCTGAGGATTGGAGGGTAGCTAATGTAACCCCACTTTTAAAAAAGGGAGGGAGAGAGAAAACGGGGAATTACAGACCAGTTTGTCTAACATCTGTAGTGGGGAAAATGCTAGTTATTAAAGATGGGATAGCAGTACATTTAGAAAGTGGTAAAATCATTGGACAAAGTCAGCATGGATTTATGAAAGGTAAATCATGTCTGACGAATCTTATAGAATTTTTCGAGGATGTAACTAGTAGAGTGGATAAGGGAGAACCAGTGGATGTGTTATATCTGGACTTTCAGAAGGCTTTCGACAAGGTCCCACATAAGAGATTAGTATGCAAACGTAAAGCACATGGTATTAGGGGTCCAGTATTGATGTGGATAGAGAACTGGCTGGCAGACAGGAAGCAAAGAGTAGGAGTAAACATGTCCTTTTCAGAATGGCAGCCAGTGACTAGTGGGGTACCGCAAGACTCAGTACTAGGACCCCAGCTATTTACAATATATATTAATGATTTGAACGAGGGAATTGAATGCAACATCTCCAAGTTTGCGAATGGCACGAAACTGGGGGGCAGTGTTAGCTGTGAGGAGGATGCTAGGAGGCTGCAAGTTCACTTGTATAGGTTGGGTGAGTGGGCAAATGCATGGCAGATGCAGTATAATGTGTATAAATGTGAGGTTATCCACTTTGGTGGCAAGAACAGGAAAGTAGACTATTATCTGAATGGTGGCCGATTAGGAAAAGGGTAGATGCAACGAGACCTGGGTGTCATGGTACACCAGTCATTGAAAGTAGGCATGCAGGTGCAGCAGGCAGTGAAGAAAGAGTATGGTATGTTCGCATTCATAGCAAAAGGATTTGCGTATAGGAGCAGGGAGGTTCTACTGCAGTTGTACAGGCCCTTGGTGAGACCACACCTGGAGTATTGCGTACAGTTTTGGTCTCCTAATCTGAGGAAAGACATTCTTGCCATAGTGGGCATACAGAGAAGGTTCACCAGACTGATTCCTGGGATAGCAGGACTTTCATATGAAGAAAGACTGGATAGACTCGGCTTGTACTCGCTAGAATTTTGAAGATTGGAGACCAAATAGATCTTATAGAACTTATAGAAACTTACAAAATTCTTAAAGGGTTGGACAGGCTAGATGCAAGAAGGTTGTTCCCAATGTCGGGGAAGTCCAGAACAAGGGGTCACAGTTTAAGGATAAGGGGGAAGTGTTTTAGGACCGAGATGAGAAAAAAACAAATTCACACAGAGAGTGGTAAATCTGTGGAATTCTCTGCCACAGAAAGTAGTTGAGGTCAGTTCATTGGCTATATTTAAGAGGGAGTTAGATGTGGCCCTTGTGGCTAGAGGGATCAGGGGGTATGGAGAGAAGGCAGGTACAGGATACTCAGATTCCTATTAAATCTTTGCCTCTTCACCTTGAACTTATATCCTCTGTTCCTCTCATGATTTCTTCTATAAGATGACACTTCATGACACTTCTATAAGATCACCCCTCATCCTCTTGCGCTCCAAGGAATAGAGACCCAACCTACTCAACCTCTCCCTATCTCAGACCCTCTAGTCCTGGCAACACCCTCGTAAATCTTCTCTGAACCCTTTCAAGCTTGACAATATCTTTTCTGTAACATGGTGCCCAGAAAAGAACACAATACTCTAAATGCGGTCTCACCAACGACTTATACAACTGCAACATGACCTCCCAACTTCTATACTCAATACTCTGACTGATGAAGGTCAATGTGCCAAATGCCTTTTTGACCACCTTATCTACCTGCGACTCGACCTTCAAGGAACCATGCACCTGCACTCCGTGGTCCCTCTGGGAATAGGAATAGGAATACTTTGTCACATGTGACTAGGCAGTGAGCTTCTTTGCTTGCATACACAATGTATACAAATAGCCGCCCCCTACGGCACTGACAAAGCACGCCGGCTCCCCCTTTTGTACCCCCTCTCCCCCCACCACAGCTGTTCCTCCACGCTGGGTCTCCATTGTCCTACAACACTCCCCAGTGGCCTACCATTCACTGTGTTGGTCCTGCCCTTGTTAAACGTCCGAAAATGCAACACCTCACACTTCTCTGTATTAAATTCCATCAACCATTCCTCAGTCCACCTGGCCAATCAATCCAGATCGTCCTGCAATCTTTCACAACCATCTTCACTATCTGCAAAACCACCCACTTTTGTATCATCAGCAAACTCGCTAATCTTGACCTGTATGTTCTCATCCAAATCATTAATGTAGATGACAAACAGTAATGGGCCAAGCACCGATCCGCGAGTCACACCACCAGTCACAGGCCTCCAGTCCGAGAGTAGACAATAGACAATAGGTGCAGAAGTAGGCCATTTGGCCCTCTGAGCCATTCAATGTAATCATCGCTGATCAGCCCCAATCAGTACCCCGTTCCTGCCTTCTCCCCATATCCCCTGACTCCGCTATCTTTAAGAGCCCTATCTTGCTCTCTCTTGAAAGTATCCAGAGAACCGGCCTCCACCGCCCTCAGAGAATTCCACAGACTCACAACTCTCTGTGAGACAAAAGTGTTTCCTCGTCTCCGTTCTAAATGGCTTACCGCTTATTCTTAAACTGTGGCCCCTGGTTCTGGACTCCCCCAACATCGAGAACATGTTTCCTGCCTCTAGCGTGTCTAAACCCTTAACAATCTTATATCTTTCATTAAGATTCCCTCTCATCCTTCTAAACTCCAGAGTGTACAAGCCCAGCCGCTCCATTCTCTCAGCATATGACAGTCCTGCCATCCCGGGAATTAACCTTGTAAACCGACGCTGCACTCCCACAATAGGAAAAATTACCTTCCTCAAATTAGGGGACCAAAACTGCACACAATACACCAGATGTGGTCTCACTAGGGCTCTGTACAACTGAAGAAGGACCTCTTTGCTCCTATACTCGAATCCTCTTGTTATAAAGACCAACATGCCATTCGCTTTCTTCACTACCTGCATGCTTACTTTCATAGACTGATGAACAAGGACCCCCAGATCCCGTTGTACTTCCCCTTTTCCCTACTTGACGGCATTTAGATAGTAATCTGCCTTCCTGTTTTAGACACCAAAGTGGATAACTTCACATTTATCCACATCTAACTTCACCTGCCATGCATCTGCCCACTCTCCCAACCTGTCCAAGTCATCCTGCATTCTCATAGCATCCTCCTCACAGTTCACACTGCCACCCAGCTTTGTGTCATCTGCAAATTTGCTAATGTTACTTTGAATCCCTTCATCCAAATCATTGATGTGTATTGTAAATAGCTGCGGTCCAAGCACCGAGCCTTGCAGTACCCCACTGGTCACTGCCCGCCATTCTGAAAGGGACCCATTAATCCCTACCCTTTGTTTCCTGTCTGCCAACCAATTCTCTATCCATGTCAGCACTCTACCTCCAATACCATGTGCCCTAATTTTTCCCACTAATCTCCTATGTGGGACCTTATCAAATGAAATCAAATGAAAGTCCAGGTATACTACATCCACTGGCTATCCCTTGTCCATTTTCATAGTTACATCCTCAAAAAATTCCAGAAGATCAGTTAAGCATGATTTCCCCTTCGTAAATCCATGCTGACTTGGACCGATCCTATTACTGCTATCCAAATGTGCGGTTATTTCATCTTTTATAATTGACTCCAGCATCTTCCCCACCACCGATGTCAGGCTAACTGGTCTATATTTCCCTGTTTTCTCTCTCTCGCCTTTCTTAAAATGTGAGATAACATTAGCTACCTTCCAATCCACAGGAACTAATCCTGAGTGTATAGAACATTGGAAACCTTCCACCATCCATGAAGTCAATTTTCTATCCATTCAACAATCTCTCCTTGGATCCCATGCAATCTAACCTTCCAAAACAGTCAATCATGTGGAACCTTGTCGAATGCCTTACTGATGATAACAAAAGGGATAACACTCATGGATCCACAGGTCATGTTGCCAAAATTTACCTCTCAGATAACACTAACCTCTTTAAGAACAGATTTAAAATGGGATCTTCCTGTCCGAACAATACAACTCCCTGGCTTTCTGGACCCGCCACGTCGTATCTCATTTCTTTTACTCATCGTGTCTGCCTTCAATTTTGGTGCGGCACCTTCTGTCACAAAGATAAGTCTCACATCCATCAAAGTGAGATATGAAGTACGGAAAAATAAATTTCTAAAATTAAAGCAAAAAATTAATTAGTAAGGATTTACAACATAACAATGGGAACATTTGTAAATATTGGCTTTCAAATGTCAGAAATATGCCTTTAGATATTAGAGATACAGCATGGAAACAGGCCCTTCGTCACACTGAGTCCGTGCCAACTAGCACATACCCTGCACACTAACACTATCTGACACACTATGGCCAATTTTTACAATTTACAGTAGCCAATTAACCTACAAACCTGTACATCTTTGGAGTGTGGGAGGGATCGGAACACCCGGAGAAAACCCACAGTCACAGGGAGAACGTACAAACTACGTATGCACACCCATAGTCGGAATCGAACTCAAGTCTCTGGCGCTGTATGGCAGCAACTCTATCGCTGCTCGACTATGCCAATGAAAGATTAAATGCGAGAAATACAGGTACCCAATCTACACACTTAAGTGGTTTGCTTCATCATCTTCATTATTATGCTTACAAGCAGAATTGCCTACCATATGAATATATCATCAGAAAATATCAGGCATAAACTGCATGTGTCATGTTCTGAAATGACTTTGAATGGTGTACCAGTTAAATATTGCATTGAGAGAAGAAAAATACATTTCTATGAGTTCATTCTTAGTTTTTTTTTTAAACACATATTATCTTCAATGTATTTAGTATCATTGTTTTCATTCCACAGATTCGGATTTCACAAAATCTACATTGTTCTCTTTACTTCCTTCATCATATTTCCATGTCACTGTTCCTTATCCAACCCAACAATACATGTCCAATTTTGATTCAATATCTGGAGTCAATATTTGTAATCCCTTCAATATCTGGAATCCCTTCCAAATAGAAGACCGACGCATTGTTTTTCTTTTCATGTTATTAATAATTAAGGGAACAAAATTTAAAGAGACGAATTTCAGTGTGTTAATGTCGGTCTGTAACAGCCACTGGCACGGTGGCGAGCAGTAGAGCGACTGCCAGGGACCCGGTTTCGACCCCGACTACGGATGCTTGTCTATACGGAGTTCATACAATCTCCCCGTGACCTGCATTTGTTTCCTCCGAGATCTTCGTTTTCCTCTCACACGCCAAAGACATACAGGTTTGTAGGTTAATTGGCTTGGTATAAATGTAAAATTGTTCCTCGTGTGTGTAGGGTAGTGTTAATGTGCAGGGTTGCTGGTCGGTGCAGACTCGGTGGGTCGAAGGGCTTGTTTCAGTGCTGTATCTCTAAACAAAACAAAAATTAATATGTTCTACCGAACTTATTCCGAACAAAAATTAATAAATTAATATGTCCTTTTATGGGTCCAGATATATTAGATGATTGTTTGAATAGACATGCCGATACAACTAAGTTGATATCTTACATTTATAACACTCTCTTAAATATTGATACCCCACCTTCTGAGATTTATAGGCGAGCATGGGAAGACGAGTTGGGTTTACCTATTTCAAAAGATATATGGGAGGAAAGCCTACTATACATACATTACTGTTCTTTAAATGTCAGACATGGCCTGATACAATTCAAAATATTGCAAAGGTCATACTACTCAAAGACAAAATTGAATAAGATTTTTCCAACTGTCTCCCCTATCTGTGATAAATGTCACCTCCAATAGGCTACCTTAACCCATTCCTTTGTATCCTGTATAAAAATATAAAATTTCTGGATGGGAATATTCAATACCATCTCTAAAACACTCAAAATTCAACTGGAGTCAGATGCAAAACTAATAATTTTAGGAATGTCAGAGGGCTGCTCTAAGTTAACGACATTCCAAAGACGTTTCCTTGACTACGGCTTAATAACTGCGAAAAAACGTATACTTAAATTCTGGAAAAAAATTCACAGTTCCCACAGTGAAGATGTGGATCACAGAAATGACCGAGACACTACATTTAGAAAAAATAAGGCTTGTTTTGGCTGACCAATTTTCCAAAACATGGTCTCCTTTCGCTGAATTTCTTCAACAATAGAATGGTTGAACACAAATTTAAAACCAATGCTTGGGTTGGGTGAGCGGTGGGGGAGGAAAGGGAAGGATAGTGGGACATATTTCAGTTTTTTCTTTTCTCTTTTTTTTCTCTCACTTTTTTGGCAGTTCATGGGTCTTTTCTTCTCTCTTTTTTGTATCTTTCTTCTTTTCTTCATTCTTTCCTTTTTACTCCCCCCCCCCCGATTCATTTATCAGTTTACAAAACGTTAAAAATGAAGCTGTATGAAAATTGTATAATCGTTATGCTGATTGCTTTATCCTTGTACAATTGCTTCTAATAAAATAAACATTTTAAAAAAAATTTTAAAAAATGAATGTCCTACAAACTTATTTCCACATAACTCAACTTCATCCTATCCCCCCTGGTTAAATCCCTCCCTACCTATGTCCAAGACAGCTCACACGCTCTTCGTCTACTCCAGGACTTCCATTTTCTAGGCCCGTTCCCTCATTTTCACCATGGATGTCCAGTCACTCTACACCTCCATCACCACCAGGCGGGTTTCAAAGCACTCAAAGTTTCTTCCTCGACCGCAGAATCAGCCAATCCCCGTTTACTGAAACTCTCCTCTGCCTAGCAGAGCTGGTCCTTACTCTTAATAACATTTCGTTTGACTCCTCCCATTTCCTCCAAATACAAGGCGTAGCTATGGGCACGCACATGGACCCTAGCTATGCCTGCCTCCTTGTAGGGTACGTCGAACAGTCCTTATTCGAGGCATACCGTGACCCTATTCCCAAATTCTACCTCCGCTACATTGACGACTGCATTGATGCTACCTCCTGTACCCACACACAATTCACTGACTTCATCCATTTCACCACAACTTCCATCCGGCACTCAAATACACCTGAACCATTTCCCTACTATTTCTTGACCTCACTACGTCCATCGCAGGTGATAAAACTACTGACCGACATACACTACAAACCTATCTGGACTACACTTCGTCCCACCCTGCTTCCTGTAAGGACTCCATCCCCTACTCCAAATTCCTCCATCTACAGTTTAATTATTCAGTTTAAAATTATCACAGTTGAATTATTCATGTGTGTATATATTTATACAATGGTATATGGACACACTGATCTGTTCAGTATTCGTGCCTACTATGTTCTGGTGTGCTAAAGCAAAGCATTGTCCTATCAGGGACACATGACAATAAAACTCTCTTGAACTCTTGATCTGCACCCAGCATGAGGTGTTCCACACCAGGGCATCCGAGATGTCCTCATTCTTCAGGGAACGGGGGTTCCCCTCTTCTACTATAGATGAGGTTCTCACTAGGGTCTCTTCTATACCCCGTGACCGATCTCACTCCACATACCATACCCTGACTCGTAACAAAGGCAGAGTTCCCCTTGTCCTCACCTTCCACCCTACCAGTCATCACATACAACAAATAATTCTCTGACATTTTCGCCACCTCTAACGTGATCCCACCACTTGCCACATCTTCCCATCTACTCCCGTCTGCTTCCGCAGAGACCGCTCCCTCCGTATCTCCCTGGTCAATTCGTCCCTTCCCACCCGAACCACCCCCTCTCCAGGCACTATCGCTTGCAACCGCAGGAAATGCCACACTTGTCGCTTTACCTTCCCGCTTGACTCCATTCAAAGACCAAAGCAGTCTTTCCAGGTGCGGCAAAGGTTCACCTGCACCTCCTCTAACCTCATCTATTGCAGCCACTGCTCTAGATGTCAGCTGCTCTACATCAGTGAGACCAAGCGTAGGCATGGCGATCGCTTTGCCCAACACCTCCTCTTGGTTCACAATAACCAACCTGATCTCCCAATGGCTCAGCACTTCAACCCCCACTCCCATTCCTATTCCGACCTTTCTGTCCTGGGCTTCCTCCATGGCCAGAGTGAGGACCACGGGAAATTGGAGGAGGAGCACCTCATATTTCGCTTGGGCAGTTTGCACCCCAGCGGTATGAACATTGACTTCTCTAATTTCAGGTAGTCCCTACTTTCTGCTCCCCTTCTCAGCTCTGAATCAGCCCATTGTCTCCACCTCTTCCTTTCTTCTTCCCGCCCCCCCCCCCCCCCCCCACCCACAGTCTGAAGAAGGGTCTCGACCCAAAACATTGCCTATTTCCTTCGCTCCATAGATGTTGCCTCATCCGCTGAGTTTCTCCAGCATTTTTGTCTACCAAAAATTAATATAGAATTACTATCCTCTCAATTATAGCAGTTGGTTTGTCCAGTAGCATAATATCAAAATGTATTCAAGTGAATATTTTTTATTCTTCATATCATTGCTCTGTGACACAGGTGGGTCAATATTTTATTAAACATGATTTCAATCAAAATCCTAAACGAGTGTTGCTATGAATCATTTAGTAATTATGGATGTTATGTTACCTGAGATGAGGCTTGATAACTGTTCCCATCATGCCTTTTACTGTCTGAGCCTCACAGACCCACAAGCTCATATCCACAGCTAATGTTTTCCCTTTCAGATGGTGCAATGGAACATTTTCTTTAACAGGCTCCAAAATCTGCCACAAGTCGTGAACGCCCATGATTCCAGCTGTTAAAAAACTAAAAGACAAATATAGTATTTATAATGTGCAGAACCAGATACTGTTGATTGTGTTTTTTTATGCAGAAAGTCCCTAATTGACAATACTCTCATCTCAATAAGCAAAGTTCAATTTGGGTGCCAATATAACAATGACTACATTTCAGAAAAAAGTCAATGGATAAAGAAAAAATGAAATGGAATAAAAAAAACCCTGGAATCCCAGATAAATCAGGATGCTCAAATGGTCCTATGTAGCAATTTTGGTTTAATGGAAAAGGAACAAGTGTAGGCGGGTGAGGAGAGGAGCTTGGCAAGAGGAAGAGCTTGGCAAGAAGGGAGGGGGGGGGGGGGGGGTGTTCGTTGATTGGGGCGCAAGGACGGGAATGAGGGAGTTACAGGGATGTCTTGGGGGCACCATTACCCCGCCTGAGACCCGTCGTCTCTGCAAACTCCTCCTGAGCTCCGTTCTCCCGCCCTATGCATCCCCTGCTGGGCACCGCTGCGGGTGCATTTACCTCTCCCAACGTCCATGCAATGTACCGTTGCCCCTCTCTCAGTGGAGGCGGTTGAGGACAGACGCGAGCAAAGATCCGATAGCTACAGGATCTTTGGACGCGAGGATCGAGCAGCCGCCGCCGCTCCGTTCAAATTCCGCATCCGCGCTGCGGCGCGTGCGCAGTGTTCACCGGCTGCCTGTGCGCTCGGCGGAGCCCGGGACTGGGCATGCGCACCGCGACAGCACGGCCGAAGGTGACGTCAGAGGCCGCCGAGGGGCCAACGGTCGAGTGATGGGGCGCTCGGCCAGGGGCATCAGCGCGCATGCGCCGGCTGCCAAGTGGAGGCGAGCTCCAAAGTGGTTCACAGCGTGCTGCAGCAACTGCACTTGATGCCGACAGGTGGCGCTTCTTCATGTGTAGCAGGTATACTAGAGGAGCTGTATCTTTGCTGCAGATGCTGGTTTAAACCGAAGATATACACAAAATGCTGGAGCATCTCTGGAGAGAAGGAATGGGTGACGTTTCGGGTCGAGACCCTTCTTCAGACTGCGAGTCAGGGGAAAGTGAAACTAGAGATATTGGGGTGGATTGCACGTAAGGTCATCGGGTCAAAGGGCAATGACGCACAGAGCAGCTCAATTAGTCTGGAGGACATGGCAGCCTCCGGCATACTGTTAACACACAAAACGCGTTCTTTCTTACCAGTTAAAAAATGCCGAAATGGTCAATTTTTGCGCTGTAAATAATTGTGGAGGGTGCCTGTGCGCTCTGAACCAAATGCTCTAGTATCCTTGCTCTGAACCCGAGCACCAAGGTGTAAGCGGACGAAGGAGAGCATCCCTCAGGCCACGGCCGCCCTCTGCCCATCTCCCCCTGTGGAGCCGCACTGTCACGAGCTGTGGGTCGGCAGCCCGCACACATGGGGCCGGGTGGAGTGGGGCCATGACTTCGGGCAGCGGACACACAGGACGAAAACCCAGCAACATCCCCGTCAGCTGCAGCAGAGTTGGGGATGGTTTTGTCCCTCCACCCCCACCCAGAATCACTGACCGCGCTGACCTACTCCTCACCCCCGGCCGTGGGGATAGACGGCCCAGGGTCCGCGAGTGTGGAACCAGTCAGACTGGAGTCCGGTTGCTGGGAGAGAAGGGCCCGCTGTGCTAGCAGCCATAGTAAGTGCTTACCTACAGTTCACCGCGTGTACTTCAGTTGGCGTTGCATGGCAACAGTACGTGACCTCGACTGCCGTGCAACCTCCCTATAGACGGTGATGTAGAGAGATATAGAACAAATCAATAAAAGATATGCAAAAAAAGTAACGATGATAAAGGAAATGGGTTATTTGTGAGCTGTTTGCTAGGTGAGAGCAAGAAGCTGATGTATCAGGAGGGGAAGGGATGGAGGGAGAGGGAATGCAGGGCTTACTTGAAGTTGGAGAAATCAATACACCACTGGGTTGTAAGCTGCCCAAGCGAAATATGAGATGCTGTCCCTCCAATTTGCGTTTAGCCTCACTCTGACAATGAAGGAGGCCTCAGACAGAAAGGTCAGTGTGGGAATGTGAAGGGGAATTAAAGTGTTTAACATCTGGGAGATCAGGTTGGCTGAATGTGGTGTGGGATAAAAAAGTTGGAAAAAGGGGTTCCAACTTTCCCCCTTGGCCCCACCTAGACTTCCACCTATTCCTTTCCTTCCCCCTGGCTTCACAGTCTTCAACTCTTCAAACCTAGTTCACCCCTTTTGTTCTTATTCCCAGTCTTGCTTAAGTCGCGGTTCAACTCGAATCAACTCCGCCATTCAGTCATGGCTGATCTATCTTTCCCTCTCAAACCCATTCTCCTGCCTTATCCGCATAACCCTTGACACCAGCATTAATTAAGAATCTAGCAATCTCCACCTTAAAAATACCCAATGACTTGGTCTCCACAGCCGTCTGTGCAAATGAATTCCACAGATTCACCACCCTCTAACAAAATACATTTCTCATCTTCTTTCTAAAAGTATATCCTTTTATTCTGAGGCTCCTAGACTTCTCTGCTCCTAGACTTCCCACTAGTGGAAACATCCTCTCCCATTCACTCTATCCAGGCTTTTCACTATTTGCTAAGTTTCAATGTGGTCTCCCCCTTATCCTTTTAAACCCCAGCGAGTACAGGCCCAATGCTGTCAAACGCTCATCATATGTTAAACCAAACATCCCTGGATCATTCTCATAAACCTCTGGATTCTCTCCAATGCCATCACAGCCCTTCCTCAGATATGGGGCTCAAACAGTGCCTTATAAAGCCTCAGCATAACATCCCTGTTTTTATACTGTAGTCCTCACAAGAGCCTTGCATTTGCCCCACCAATTCAACTTGCAAATGAACTTTTTGGGAATCCTGCACCAGTCCCTTTACACCTCCGATTACTGAATGCTCTGCCAATTTAGAAAAGAATACTATAATCCTACTACCAAAATACACGACTCCACACTTTGCTACACTATATTCCATCTGTCACTTCTCTGCCCACTCTCCGAATCTGTCCGTCTTCGGCAGAGTCCCTGCTTTCTCTACACTACCTGTCCGTCCACCTATCTTTGTATCATTTGCTTGGCCCCAAAGCCTTCAATTCCCTCATCCAAGCCAATGATATATAACGTGATAAGTAGTGCCCCAACACCTACCCCTGCAGAACACTGCTAGTCACTGGCAGCCAACCAGGAAAAGGATCCTTTATTCCCACTCTTCGCCTTCTGCCTTTCAACCAACCTTCTATCCATTCTAGTATCTTTCCTCTGATACCATGGGCTCTTCTTCAGCAGCCTCAGGTGCTACACCTTATCAACGGACCTTCTGAAAAATCCAGGTAAACATCCACAGACTCTTCTTTGTCTTTCCTGCCATTTACTTCCTCAAAGAATTCTAACAAATTTGTCAGGCAAGATCTCCCCTTCACAAAACCATGCTGACCGGCCTATTTTAACGTGCTTCAAAATACTCAAAAATCTCATATTTTATAATAGACTCTAAAATCTTCCCAAGCACTGGTCTGCCTATAGTTTCCCTTCTTTTACGTCACTCCCTTCTTGAACAGTGGAGTAACATTTGTAATTATCCAAATGCTCTGCAGCTAATCCTGACTCTAGTGATTCTTGAAAGATCACCACTAATGCCTCCATAATCTCTAAAGCCATCTCTATCAGAACCCTGGGGTATAGCGCATCTGGTACAGGTGACTTATCGACCTTCGGACCTTTCAGCTTTCCAAGCACCTTCTCCTTCAGGGGTCAGCAACCTACGTCCCCCGGGCCGAATGCGGCCCATAACACTGAAATCATACGGCCTGCTGCCGAGCTCTGGCTGTACCGCATCCTGTACACAGCCGCCGGCACGGCTGTGCACCTTCTGTGAACACGTTTAAGAAAGAACTGCAGATGCTGAAAAAATCGAAGGTAGACAAAAATGCTCGAGAAACTCAGCGGGCGAGACCTGCAAGGATTGCATGAGGCTGCTCACCCGCTGAGTTTCTCCAGCATTTTTGTCTACCTTCTGTTAACACGTGATTTGATGCCTGACATCTATGCAGAACAAGGTTGCCGACCCCTGTTCTCCTTAGCAATAGCCACTCCACTAACTTCTGCCCCGACTCGCTTGAATTTCATGCGCTGTTGCTGGTGTCTTCTGTTGTGAAGACTGATGCAAAAAATGTTTTCAATTCATCTGCCATTCCTTTATTCCTCATTATGACTTCTCCAGCTTCATTTTCGAGTGGTTCAATGTCCACTCTTGCCTCCCTCTTACTCTTTACATATCCAGGGCTGCCAACATTGGGTGAGAGTTGGGAGTGAGAAATTGCGAGAGACGGGGGGGGGAGGGAGGAGGGTGTGTCCTCTCCCCTTGGTACGAAGCTTTTGCATTTTTCAGCTTGAAATTGTGCAATATGGTGCATACTGTAGCGAATCTTTTAACTTACACTTGAATGCAATATATATGCTTTAAATTGGATTAGCTGTGAATAAGGTTACACTAAATTACATTCCTAATTACATTCCACAGTAGAGCCCAGGCTCTGATCAACACGTGCAGCACATGTATGATCCTGGTATATTCATGTATGGAAATCAGATTATAATCAAACACTTGGCCCATGTTGACCAACCTGGGTCTCACTGCATACCTGATACTACTCCTGACCCTGACTCCAGTTGCATACCTCTCATTTCTGACCCTGACTCCAGCCTTACACCTGGCCTCCTATTCTACCCTGATCATAGCTGCTTACCTGCTTAGATTCCCAGTGCTGAACACTCCCATGGTTCCAGCTTTGACTGCACACCTAGTACTATTCCAGACCTTGACTCTGGATGCACACTTGGTCTTGCTCCTAGCCCCTCTGCACTGACAATATATCTGTCCCACACATAAAGCCCCATATCTGACCCCCTGGACTTAACCTATTACGTTCAAGTCCACAGGTGCTTATCTTTTTTTTTAAATTAATTTAATTTTATTATTAGAAGTACATAATAAGAATATTTCATGTATATCAGTCATACATTGCTAATATTATCAATTATTTAATGACTCTTCTATATATTTTTTTTAAGATAGAAAATAATAAAGAAAGAGGGAAAAAACATGATAAAGAAGAATAGAATAATTTACTAATAATACAACATTGGAGATAGGTTCGAAAATTATTAAGTATAACTTTTCATCTAATCCTGAGTTCGAGCTTCAGTCAGGTTCTCGTGCCGAACCATTATACCCCTTCAAATAGTCAATAAATGGAGACCATATTCTGACAAAGAGTTCTTGTTTGTCCATTAAGACAAGTCTAGTTCTTTCCAAATGTAAGGTCTCCGACATTTCCATAATCCACATTTTAATTGTGGGGGTTATAGGGCCTTTCCAAAATTTTAATATTATTTTTTTCCCCAGTTATTATACTATAGTTGAGAAAGTTTATTTGGCTTGTAGTAGGTGTTAGGTTTTGTTCTGATATTCCTAGTATTATTAGTTTTGAGTTGGGATCCAATTAGGTGTTGACAACTTCCGAAATTATCTTAAAAATTTCCGTCCAAAATGTTTTAGTTTTTATACAATTTACAAATGTGTGAGTTATGTTAGCCTCTTAATGCTGACATTTTTCGCAAATAGGAGATATATGTGGGAAGATTCTATTTAATTTTGTTTTTTGAGTAATGTAATCTATGTAATACTTTAAATTGTATTAAATAATGTCTGGCATTTAACGAGCATTGATGTATATGTTGTAAACATTCGTCCCAAATATCTTTCATTATTGGTTGGCCTAGTTCATTTTCCCATGTTTGCCTATATAATTCCGTGGGTGGTGCCTCACTATCTGATGGGATATTATAGATATGAGATATTAATAGAATATTGACTGGCCTTGAGGGGGATACGACATATATTGCCTGAAGTAGATTCATATTGCCCGAGTCGAAGACGAGGGCAATATGGATCTAGTGAGGGCAATATATGTCGTATCCCCCGAAAGAGGACAGTCAATATTGTTATTATTACCCATATCAGACATCTAGAGGAAAATCTCAACATCTCAGCTCGGCGGACTTCCACGTAAAATTTAGCCAAAATGGACGCCAAAGTCTTCCTGTCTGCCGTTTGAATATCGACATCTAGATCCTTCTCCATCAAATATTCCTTGAATATTGTTACTGCTTGTTTCGTTGCCTTCTTCGTGTTCTGCGCGTCTTTGTTTTGTAAAATCTCGTCAAATTGCTGTTCGTCAAAAGTCGTGAACCTCTTCTCGCAGGAGGCTGCCATTTTGCTTGTTTTGTCGAGAACAAATTCTAAATTTCCCACGCAGCGCCACATTGCCAAGTTCCCGGATGTGAGACCAGGGGAATATAAGACTATATTTACCGCTGTTTTAACACGTAAAGTCCATAGGCGTTCGCAAGAAAGGGGAATACAAGAAAATATTCCCCTGTTAACCCTGCTGGCACTCAAAACGAAGGGAATACAATTTTGTAAAAGCATAGCTCAGATGTGTGATATGGGTAATAATAATAGAATATTGACTGGCCTTGAGGGGGATACGACATATATTGCCTGAAGTAGATTCATATTGCCCGAGTCGAAGACGAGGGCAATATGGATCTAGTGAGGGCAATATATGTCGTATCCCCCGAAAGAGGACAGTCAATATTGTTATTATTACCCATATCAGACATCTAGAGGAAAATCTTCTGTCAAAAGTCGCGAACCTCTTCTCGCAGGAGGCTGCCATTTTGCTTGTTTTGTCGAGAACAAATTCTAAATTTCCCACGCAGCGTCACATTGCCAAGTTCCCGGATGTGAGACCAGGGGAATATAAGACTATATTTACCGCTGTTTTAACACGTAAAGTCCATAGGCGTTCGCAAGAAAGGGGAATACAAGAAAATATTCCCCTGTTAACCCTGCTGGCACTCAAAACGAAGGGAATACAATTTTGTAAAAGCATAGCTCAGATATGTGATATGGGTAATAATAATTTTTATGTATTAGGATGTTTATTCAAACATTCATCAAGAGTTTCTGGATCTCTAGTTCTGTAGTCCTGTGTATTTGATTTAACATAAACTCTAAGTTGTAAATATCTGAAGTAGTCACAGGTCCTTATCTAATGCGGTAATCTTTTATGGGGCACTTCACAGACCAAATTATGTATAACAAAATTTGCTACACCATTGGTTTCCTTGTTATCTAACATGCTAGTTACTTTGTCAAATAAGTCATCAATTGGTTGAACATAATTTCTCATCCATAAAATTATACTCACTCAGCTGTATAAATATTCTGTTACCATTTCTTTCATTTTCCTAACAAACTGTCCTGAAGTCATTTTCACCCCAATATTTTCAGTATTTTGCTGTCTTTCTCTCAGCTGGGACTTTTCCGAAATGCAAAGTCCAATAACTATATATTTAAGCAATAGTATTCTATTTAATGTGATCTTGAGAGTACATAATATTTTCTGTGGTATTCATAACACAACAATGATAAAAAGATCTTTGTTTCCTTTGCACCTATCAACATGCATACATTATTATATTACAGTTAATATGTAACAAGGGCAAATTTTTGTTCCAATGCTCCCCTTTCCCAATTACTTTTGCATTGAAGTGATTGAAATCTAAGTGATATTTAAATGGCATCAGAAAAATTAAACCTCCGGAATGGATGATGTTCATTATGTGGTTGGTTAGAGTCAGTATCAGCACAATTACTATATTAAACTTTGAATCTTCAGATGTCCTGGTTCAAGCTAAAACTAAAGACAAATAATAACCTCCTCACACATTCCCCTGCAGGTATATCTGTCACTCGTTTAAAATATGCCCCTTCTTTGAATAAGCTCTTAAACTTTGCATCTGCATCAGTTTCCATCTGATTACACTCCTTGAGGATGTTCATCTACGTGTTGAATTAATAAAACAATGAGATTGGGGACATTTCTATTCAACCTGTAAAAGGAATTGGGGGGGGGGGGGGTGTTTTGAAATAGTCAGTGAGGTAAACAAACATAATAGTTGGGTGGCAAATGACAATAGTGCTACCTTCCCAATATTTAACTGAAGGAAATAATGGGTTATTGGGGTTGTATGTTATGACAGACAGCCTGACACCTTGCATGTCATTTTAATATTACACTGGATATTCCGGATTAATAAATTAAGATTTTGTCAACTAATTACAAATCAGGCTAATTACAAATCAATAACATTAGCCGACTCCGAAACATGAAGTGCTGAGCATTGGGATCCAGACATCACGGATAACTGGCCTCAGTTCCCCGCTCACATCTGGGAGTGTTCTCCGTCAACATGATCATGGCTGTTCATCTAAAATCAGTACCTCCTGGTTTTTTCCCCATATCCCTTGATTTAATTAGCCCAAACAACTAAATGTAACTCTCTCTTGAAAACATCCAGTGAATTGGCCTGCACTGCCTTCTGTGGCAGAGAATTCCACAGATTCATGACTCTCTGCATGAAGAAAGTTTGTCCTCACCTCAGTCCTAACTGGCCTACCCTTTATTCTTAAACTGTGACCCCTGTTTCGGAACTCCCCCAACGTCGGGAACATTTTTCTTGCAGTTACAGTAAGTGAAAATCCAGCAGACAAACAGGGTGCTTTATTCAACCATTCGCATTTGGACAAAGGACAAAGGACAAATGAAATTTATTGTCACATACACCAGTTGGTGTAGTGAAATTTGTCTTGCAATGCAGCACACAGATAAAGATGAGACACAAAACTAAAGAATTAACAATAAACATAAAAACATCTCCCACGATGGTTCCCACTGTTGGAGAAGGCACAAAGTCCAGTCCCATCCCCTTCTCCACCCATAGTCGGGCCTATTGAGGCCTCCGCAGTTGGCGCTACGGCGGCCCGATGTTTTAGGCCTTCATGCCGGGTGATGGTGCTCCGGCGTCGGTAGACCCTCTCAGCAGCTTGGGACACCTGGAACGGCCCCTTCCTTACCGGAGTTCGTGGCTTCCAAAGCCGAGCCGGATGGAGCTCCATCCCTGGCGATCTCGCCGAGAGATCCCAGGCTCCTGATGTAAAAGTTCAGCGCTGCCGTCCGCAGCTGGCCGCCCCACAGTCCCGCAGCTCTATGATGTTCTCCTGCGGTCTCAGCATTCCGGAGCTCCAGTGCGGCGACCCAGGCAAGGCATCGCCCGCAATGCTCCATGATGGTGCTCCAGCGCTGCGCCACCTCCGAAGCCGAGGTTCTGGGCGGTCCCCCCAGAAACCCCGCACCAGGCCCGCTGGTAGGCCGCGAGGACGGGTCGAAGTTGCAGCCCAGAGAAAAGCTGCTTCTCTGACCAGGTAGGGACCAGGAAAAGCAGTTTCCCCCTCCCCCACCACTAACTCACTAAAATAAAAGAAAGAAGTTAAAAGACAGCTGCAGGCTGGGCAGCCATACCAACTGGACGGCGCCCCCTATGAAGTCCACTATCTTGCACCGTTTCTAGCCAGTGCTTGGTACTTACTTCCAGCAGCCACTGGTTGCCGTCCAGGATGCATCGAGCCGCAGCCTGATCCATGCCAGTCACCTGGGCGAATTTGGGACAGAGACCCTCACGGCAAAGGTGCAACGCTTACGACAGCCCAGGATTCTTGCACTGAGGCTGCTCCATGGCCGGAGCTGCAGGGAAGCGACTCGCCAGCCCTGCTCCCCGTCCACATCCGTTCCCGCCGCTGCTTCTGCTTCCAACACCCGTGGCCCATGCAGTTGATATGAGTTTTTAAATTTTCGTTGAATACAGAATTTTTCACGACAGAGCGTGAGAAATTTGTGATCAGCGTGAGAGTTTGGCAAAATGTATAATTCTCAAGCTCAATGCATGAGAGTTGGCAGCCCTGCCTCTCTATCCCCCTTTCTCCCCCCCTCTCCTCACTGTCCCCCTCTCTTCTCCCTCCCCCCTCTCTCCCCCTCAAACCCCCCCTCTCTCCCCCTCTTTCTCTCTCCTCACACCCCACTCTCCCCCTCTCCCTACCACCTCCCTCTTTCTCCCCCCTCTATTCCGCTCTCTCTCTCCTCTCAACCCCCATTTCTCCCTCTCTCCCCTCCCCTCCTGGCTTACTCCCCCCTCTGTCTCTCCCCTTCCCTCTCTCTGCTCTCCCCCCTCTCTCTCCCCTATCTATCCTTCCCACCTCACTCTCCCCCCTCTCTTTCCCCTAATCTTTCTCCCCTTTCACCCTAACTCGCTCTCCCTCACCCCTCCCCCTCTCTCTGTCCCTCTCTTTCTTCTCTCTCCCTTGCTCTCTCCACACTCTCTCACACCTTTCTCTCTCACCTCTCTATGTCCCCCCTCTCTCTCTCCTCCTCTCTCTCCCCCCAACTCCCTCCCACCTCACTCTCCCCCTCGCTCTCTGTAACCTCTCTCTCTTTCTCCTGTCTCTATCTCCTCTTTCTCGTTGCCCCCCTCTCTCTCTCTCTCTCTTTCCCCTCCCCCTCTCTCTTTTATCACCTCTCTCTCTTCCCATCCCTCTCTCCTTATCTCACCCCCTCTCTCTCTACCGCTTACCTCTCTCTCCCTCCTCTCTCACTCCCCTGTCTCTCTGTCTCCTTCCCTCTCTCTCTCTCTCTCTCCCCTCCTCCCTTTGCGAGTCTCTGTCCCTTCGGCACAGATACTCTCACGGCAGCGGCGCAGCGCTTCCGACACCTCCGACTGCCCGGGACTCTTGCACTGAAGCTGCTCCATGGCCGGAGCTGCAGCGAGCGACTCGCCATCCCGCTCCCGGCATGTGTTCCCGCCGCTGCTTCAGCCCCGGCTCTCCAACACCCGCGACCCATGCAGTTTATATGAGTTTTGAAATTTTCGTTGATCACAGAATTTCTCACGACAGAGCATGAGAAATTTGTGAGCAGTGTGAGAATTTGTCCAAATGAGTGATTCTCACGCACAAAGCGTGAGAGTTGGCTGCCCTGACATATCTGAAGAAACTTTTGCTAGTCTCTTCCATATCATTGGCTAGCTTACCTTCACACATATATATTTTCCTGCAGCAAGACACTCAGCAGGCACGGATTGAAAGTTAATTAATTGGTAGGAGTTGTTAAAGAAAGTTGAGGAACAATATTTTTCTCTGAGGATGATATCGAATTAGAACCTGCTGCCTGAAAGGGTGGTAGAGGCAGAAACTCTCATTACATTAAATCATATTAAGATGTGTCTGAGAACAGTCTGTCTGCACATATTAAGATGTGTCTGCACAGTGCCTGCTCTAATGCTGGAATTACGATGGATGGCATTTTTGGCCAGGGGTCTCCTTTTGAGTCAGATACTTTTTTTTTTTAAACGATTTCTATGCACACGCAAAATAGAGTACCCAAGGAATAATACATGTGATTTGTGTTATTAAATTCTGAGGTTATGTAGATGAGAAGATATAGCTTGAGATGAACTGCAATGTCCTCATCAGTACACCTCAGCTATCACTTTTTGACCACCCCACATTGAGAAGGCAGCATTGCCCCCATTTAATTGAGACAAGTGTACATCTTTGTCTCTTAATGTCAGACTCATGGTTAGAGTCACCAACTTAGAGGCCGGCCCTTTGCTTCACTATATCCAAGCTGACCATCAAGTACCCATCCTCTACATCCCATTTACCAGGACATCGTCTGTTGCCTACTAGGCCTTGTTGATTCAAGTGGTCAAACACATGCTTATTAAATATTGTGAAAATACCTTCCTAAATACCTCCAATACTTAAAGCAGTGCATTTCAGATGGAAAGCACAATGTGTGTGAACAACTTTCAAATACCTTAAAAGTATGCCCGCTGCTCTTAGACATCCCTGCTACAGGGAGTAATTCCTTATATCTACTAAGTGTAGGCCTTTCCATATCTTGTATACTTTCAGATTTTCCCTCCGCTTCCTATACTCAAATATCAATACGAAAAAACCTATGAAATTACAGCTCAAGAATAGGCCTGTCGCCCCACAATGTCTGTGCTGAACAGGATGCTGAGACCAACACTTTAAACCCCTGTCTCACTGTGCGAGTTGGCCCACGAGTGGACCCCGAGTTTTCACTCGTGGTGATCACGTAGCGGGAGGGAACGTCGGAACTCGCACGAGCAACTTATCGACTCGTGGCGCTAACGGCAGGTACTCGGGAAACTTGTTAACTCGTGAAAAAAATCAAACATGTTTGATTTTTTTCCCACGAGTCAAATTAACTGTTCAAGTGTAAAATGGAAACATTTTAACTCGTTGTAATAACGTAGTGGCCCCGTGCGTTTATCTTAGTGTCTCGTGAGTGTACCGTGGGAACTTTAAATAATCTGTTCTTTTTGCTCGTAAGACTGAACCAAAGATAGACACAAAATGCTGGAGTTTATAACTCAGCGGACCAGGCAGCATCTCTGGAGAGAAGGAAATAGAGTCGAGACCCTTCTTCAGACTTTCCTTCGCTCCAGAGATGCAGACTGTCCCGCAGAGTTACTCCAGCATTTCGTTTGGTCTTATCTTCGGCCTTTCTGCCACTTGTCCCCGTGGCTTCACTCTGTCTCAATGAACGGCTTAAAGACCTGCCGTAGGGCAAGTCTGGGGTGGTGGGTGGGATGTGTCCACGTGTGATGCTCCATCCACCCCCCCGGGGCCGAGAGTGTGGGATTTGGGAAGGAACTGCAGATGCTGGTTCACACCGGAGATGGACACACACAATACTGGAGTAACTCGGCGGGACAGGCAGCATCTCTGGAGCGAAGGAATGGGTGGCATTTTCGGGTAAGTCTGAAGAAGGGTCTCGATTTCTATTCCTTCTCTCCAGAGATGCTGCCTGGTCCGCTGAGTTGTGTGTGTGTGTCTCTCTCCCTCTCTGTCTATCTGTGTGTATCTGTGTGTGTGTCTGCTGTCGGGTCCCGGTGGCCGCTCAAAGTCACCCGAGCTGCTTGATTCCTCTGAAGTGGTGGCCAGCTGCTGTCTGTGTGTGTGTGTGTGTGTGTGTGTGTGTGTGTGTGTGTGTGTGTGTGTGTGTGTGTGTCTCTCTCCCTCTCTGTCTATCTGTGTGTGTGTGTGTGTGTGTACTGTCGGGTCCCGGGTGGCATCTCAAAGTCACCGAGCTGCTTAATTCCTCTGAAGTGGTGGCCAGCTGCTGTCTGTGTGTATCTCTGTGTGTGTGTGTGTGTGTGTGTGTGTGTCTCTCTCTCTCCCTCTCTGTCTATCTGTGTGTATCTGTGTGTGTGCCTGATGTCGGGTCCCGGTGGCCGCTCAAAGTCATCCGAGCTGCCTCATTCCTCTGAAGTGGTGACCAGCTGCTGTCTGTGTGTATCTCTGTGTGTGTGTGTGTGTGTGTGTGTGTGTGTGTGTGTGTGTGTGTCTCTCTCCCTCTCTGTCTATCTGTGTGTGTGTGTGTGTGTGGTCTCTCTCCCTCTCTGTCTATCTGTGTGTGTGTGTGTGTGTGTGTGTGTGTGTACTGTCGGGTCCCGGTGGCCGCTCAGTCACCCGAGCTGCTTAATTCCTCTGAAGTGGTGGCCAGCTGCTGTCTGTGTGTATCTCTGTGTGTGTGTGTGTTTTGTGTGTGTGTGTGTGTTGTGTGTGTGTGTGTGTGTGTGTGTGTGTGTGTCTCTCTCTCTCCCTCTCTGTCTATCTGTGTGTATCTGTGTGTGTGTCTGATGTCGGGTCCCGGTGGCCGCTCAAAGTCATCCGAGCTGCCTCATTCCTCTGAAGTGGTGACCAGCTGCTGTCTGTGTGTATCTCTGTGTGTGTGTGTGTGTGTGTGTGTGTGTGTCTCTCTCTCTCCCTCTCTGTCTATCTCTGTGTGTGTGTGTGTGTGTACTGTCGGGTCCCTGCGGCCGCTCAGTCACCCGAGCTGCTTAATTCCTCTGAAGTGGTGGCCAGCTGCTGTCTGTGTGTATCTCTGTGTGTGTGTGTGTGTGTGTGTGTGTGTGTGTGTGTGTGTGTGTGTGTGTACTGTCGGGTCCCGGTGGCCGCTCAGTCACCCGAGCTGCTTAATTTTTCCTCTGAAGTGGGTGGCCACTGCTGTCTGTGTGTATCTCTGTGTGTGTGTGTGTGTGTGTGTCTCTCTCTCTCTCCCTCTCTGTCTATCTGTGTGTATCTGTGTGTGTGTCTGATGTCGGGTCCCGGTGGCCGCTCAAAGTCATCCGAGCTGCCTCATTCCTCTGAAGTGGTGACCAGCTGCTGTCTGTGTGTATCTCTGTTGTGTGTGTGTGTGTGTGTGTGTGTGTGTGTGTGTGTGTGTGTGTCTCTCTCTCTCTCCCCTCTCTGTCTATCTCTGTGTGTGTGTGTGTGTGTGTGTGTGGTGTGTGTGTGTGTACTGTCGGGTCCCTGCGGCCCGCTCAGTCACCCGAGCTGGCTTAATTCCTCTGAAGTGGTGGCCAGCTGCTGTCTGTGTGTATCTCTCTCTGTGTGTGTGTGTGTGTGTGTGTGTGTTGTGTGTGTGTGTGTGTGTGTGTGTTGTGTGTGTGTGTGTGTGTGTCTGCGTCTGCTGTCGGGTCCCAACGGCCGCTCAATGTCAGTCACCCGGGCTGCTTCCTTTTTTAAAATTATTTAAAATAGAGATCCATTGCAAAAAAAGTATTTAAAAAACATAAAAAAACAAGAAATGCTTGGTAGAATGCGCATTTTTCCCATTGTAGGTCATATCAATAGATGCGGCCGCGCTGAAATAAAACTCAAAAACCACAGGATGGAGATGTATTTTAACATTGTTGCTTTATTAAACCATACCTTCATTCACGGTTGGCTCAAGAGTAACGGGAGAGGAACTTGCTAACTCGGGAGAGGAACTTGCTAACTCGGGAGAGGAACTTGCAACATCGCAGCAATTACATACCCGTGGGAACTCGGCCACACACTTGATCATACACTTGCAGTCTCGTGCGCAGCCACGAGTCTATCACTCGGGGGTACCTCGTGGGTCAACTCGCACAGTGAGACAGGGGCATTATCCTGCCTGCACATGCTCCATATCCCTCCATTATCTGTATGTGTCTACCCAAAGTCTCTTGAGTGCTGTTATCATATTTGCCTCATCCACCACACATGCAACATGTTCCAGGCATTCACAATCATCTGTATGGAAAAACTTGCCGCTCTCACCTTAAAGCTGTGCCCTCTGGTATTTGATTTTCCATCCTAGGTAAAAGGTTCTGATTGTCTAACCTACCTATGCCTTACAAAACAAACCCAGTCTCTCCTCATAACTTAAAAAATCCAGCTTTTATATACATGTAGTTTAGTTTAGAGATACAGCGCAGAAACAAGCTCTTTGGCCCACCGAGTCCGTGCCGACCAGCTATCCCCGCACACGTCTGCATCAATGTCCAGGGCTACAGAAGATTCCTTAACCCTTCAGCTTGTTACCAAACAATCTTCAAATTATACAGTGCCCTCCATTATGTTTGGGACAAAAAAGACCATCACCTTATTATTACTGTTTGTATTATTATTAACTTTATATTTCAAAATTATTATATAGTTGAATATGTGCAATTTTTATATAATTACAAATTTAAGACATTTATAATATTTTCATACAACTAATAATATGTATATTTCATACTAATTTAAGAATGTATATATAATATGTTTCTATACTTTTTTTCCTACTTAAAGATAGAAAGATAGAGATAGAAAGTAGAAAATAGAAAAGAAAATGTGAAAAAATTTGGTGGAGATTAAAATATTACTCAATAATCCGTTCTTGGAGATACATTCATGATTTATTATATGTATTTCTTCATCCATTCAGATATTCAGGCCTCAGTCAAGTCCCCGCGCCGAACCATTATGACCCTGTAAATATTTAATGTATGGAGACCAAATCCCCTTTGAAGAGATCTAACCTATCCATAAGGACAAGTCTCAATCTCTCCAAGTGAAGTGTCTCCGACATTTCTGTATTCCACATTTTAATTGTTGGGGATGCAGGGCCTTTCCAAAATTTTAGTATTAATTTTTTCCCAATTATTAGAGAATAGTCGATAAAAATTCTTTGATTCCTTGTAATTATTTGTTCCGTTTCAGGTATTCCAAGTATTATTAACTTTGGATCAGGAAATCATAGTAATATTAACAACATTCGAGATTATCTTAAATATTTCGTTCCAATATTCTACAATCTTCGTACAATTAGTGAATGAATGTGACAAATTTGCTTCTAAGATTTGACATTTATCACATATAGGCGATAATTTTGGAAATATATTATGTAATTTAGATTTGGAAGTAATGTAATCTATGTAAAATTTTAAACTGTATAAGAGCATTTTTAGCATTTAACGAGCAGTAATGTATGTGTTGTAAGCTTTCTTTCCCATATTTCTGGGCTTATTATTTGACCTAATTCATTTTCCCAAAGCTGTCTGTGTGTTTCCGATGATGGAATATCACTTTCCAACAAAATATTGTAAATATATGATTATCATTTTTTCTGTAATTTGGATGTTTATTCAAGCATTCATCTAAAATTTCACTCTTTCTATTTCTGAATTCTTGTGTATTTGCAGAGATATAGTTTCTGATTTGTAAATATCTAAAATATTCATTATTATGAAGCCCGTAAGCTTGTTTGTAACTCTTGAAATGAAAGAAAAAAAATTTCCTTATAAAGATCCCCTATATTTAAAATTCCTTTATTTTTCCATTGTATAAAAAGCCTTATCCATCGTTGAGGGTTTAAACGTAAAATTATTGGCAATAGTAAGACCTAGCGGTATAAAATTTTAGTTTTAATGTTTTCTTTATTTGTTTCCAAATACGGATTCCGCTTTCTATTATCGAGTTTTCACTATAAAATTTTCTTAGGTACATTTAATATTAGCAAATATCATAGAACTAATTTCAAATGGAAAACAGTCTTCTCTTTCCATTTTTAACCAGTTTGGTTTTATTATCTGTTTCTTCTAACCAGAAGTTCATATTTTTAATATTAACTGCCCAATAATAAAACATAAAATTTGGTAATGCTAATCCCCCGTTTATTTTAGCTTTACATAAGTGTTTTTTATTTATTCTATGGTTCTTATAATCCCAGATAAAGTTAGTGACTTGAGAGTCTACTTTTTTAAAAAAAAATTTTAGGGAGATATATCGGGATTGATTGAAATAAATATAATAATTGTGGGAGAAAAATCATTTTTATTGCGTTTATTTTACCTAACATTGAAATAGGTAAACTTTTCCAGTATAAAAATTTTTTTATTTAATTTATTCAGTAATAACGGGAAATTAGACTTAAATAGAGAGTCAAATCTTTTTGTAACAAAAATACCAAGATATTTAATATTTTCATTTGTTATCTTAAAAGGAAATTGTTGTAATATCTGTAAGTTATTCATGGCTATTGGCATAAGTTCACTTTTATTCCAATTGATACTGTATCCTGAAATTAAACCAAATTTCCGTTATTAGTTTTACAAATTACGGATACTTATTTCCGGTTTAGTGATATAAAGTAATACATCGTCCGCATATAACGAGATTTTATTCTTAGTATCTTTAGTATCATATCCATATATTTCCGGGTGCAATCTTACCCTTTGGGCAAGAGGTTCGATTGCTAACGCAAACAGTAAAGGTGATAAAGGACAGCCTTGTCTACAACCTCGAGATAAACTAAATTTAGTTGATAACATACGGTTTGTTGTTATTCTAGCTGTTGGGTTTGCATATAACAATTTGATCCAAGTAGTAAACTTCTCACCAAGCTTAAAAGCTTCCATCACCGAAAAATAAATAAGGCCATTCCACCTGGTCAAAGCTTTTCTGCATCCAGCGAGATAACTACTAAGTCTTTTTTATCACTTCTTTTCGAATATATGATATTTAAATAACCGTCTTAGATTATATGAAGAATATCTTTTAGGTATAAATCCTGTTTGATCAGGATGAATTAATTCGTTAACAAACTGTGCTTAATCTTTGTGCTAGTATCTTTGTTAAAATTTTTTGATCCGTATTTAATAAAGCAATTGCTCTATATGATCCTGGTTCATCCAAATCTTTATTTAATTTGGGTATAAGTGTTATAATAGACTCGTTCAGTGTATCTGGTAATTTCTCTTCTGTATATATCTGTTCATATAATGATTTTAAATATGGGACCATTTGATCATGAAAAATTTTATAACATTCCGAACCTATACCATTCCGGTCCTGGAGTTTTACCATTTTTTAATGATTTAATAGATTCTTGGATTTTCTTTTATTGAAATATCAGCATTTAATAGTTCTCTATTTTGTAAATCTAATTCTTTTAAGTTACATATATTTAAAAAAGCATCTATTTCTGTTTTTATTTACTGTCGCTTTAGCAGTATACAGATTTTTATAATATTGCATAAATCTTTCATTAATATCTTTGGGTTGTATTAATAATTCACCGTTTTGTGATTTAATCCTATGTATAATTTTTTCAGCTTCAATTTTCCTTAATTGTCGAGCCAATAATTGTTGGGGGTTTGTCTCCAATTCAAACTGCAATTGTTTAGTATGTTGGTAATATTTAAAACTTGATCAGTATATATTTTGTTTAATTTATATTTCAATGCTACAATTTTATTATGTATTATTATATCTGATTTTGTTGCATTCTGTATGTCTAATTGTTTTTAATCTCCCTTTCTAAGTCCTGTTGTTCCTTCCGAATCTTTTTATTATGGAATGCTTGTGAAGAAATCATAATTCTCGAAGATATGCTTTAAATGTTTCCCATAATAAAGAGCGAGATATTTCTGGTTGATCATTTATTTCAAAAAAAATCTTAATCTGAGTTTATAATATATTCCTGAGTGGTTTTATTTTTTAAAATTTGTGGGTTAAGTTTCCATTGTCCTAAATTTTCTGTTTTTACCATTTATTTTAATTTTAAATGTTAATGGTGCATGATCTGAAATTATAATATTATGATATTTAGATTCGTAAGTAAGTGAAATAAGCTTTGCATCTACCCAGAAAATAAATCTATTCTTGAATAAGTTTTTATGTACTGGTGAGTAAAAGGAATATTCTCGACCAGTAGGATTTTCTGTTCTCCAAAACATCTTTAATATTAGTCGTTTGGATATATGCATTTAATAAATCACTAGTATGTGATTTAGTTTTTCTTTGTTTTGGAGATCTATCTAAGTAAGGGTCTAATGTACAATTAAAAATCTCCTCCAATTATCAAATTATAATGTGTTAATTCCGGAATATTATTGAGTACTTTCTTAAAAAATAAAGGACTGTCAAAATTTGGTCCATAAATATTAACGAAAATCATTTTTTCCCTGTTTATTTCTCCTATCACAATAATATATCTGCCATCTTTATCAGATATAGTAGATGTATGCTTAAATAAAGTACCTTTACGAAATTAATATTGCTAACGCCTCTTGATTTATGCGTAAAAGAAGAGTGATATATTTTGTCTATCCATTTGGCTTTCAGGCCTATTTTCAGCGTCTTTTTTTAGGTGGGTTTTCTTGAATGTAAATTACATCAGCTTTAATTGCCTTTAAGTGTGTCAATATTTTTCCTCTTTTTATTGGTTCATTGATACCTTTAAACATTCCCAACTACAAAAAGGTTAATCCCTCATTCCCCATATTTCTTTTTAAGTCCTGCATTTTAAATTTGTGGGAATCTACAATAGAGTCCAAGGGTCCGTGCAGTAGACCTAAACCTTACACCCGAACACCGAATAGATTAATTTTAAATCTCTTTTATGTACTTCACGAATATATCTCCATTGTTCCAATGTGTAGCTCCATTCAAACTGAAAGATACAATAGGTAATAAAAGAATAGTAAAGAATAGATAAAGAGATTAATAGTGTGTATATAAAGAATGAAAAAAACTACAAATAAAATATTTGTAGTTTGTGTAAGCCATACTACATTGGCTATCCATCTAAAGGCTTCCGGCATTGATGTTATTAATTTGGCCAGCTCCTAGATTTAAGGAATTATTATTCCATAATAATATTTTAACGGGGATATATTAAAGAAATGAAAAAAAGTGATATTGATCATCATATAAAAGTATGTATATCTAAAATTAATTTAAAAATCTAACTATAGAACGGGAGATAAAGAATTTTTAAAGTACAAAATAAAAATCATTATTAAAGAAGAAAAAAATAAGGGGGAGGGTATCTCCAAATTTAACAAGACATAAGATATTAATTATTAGTAATATTAATTAGCAATAGTGAACAATCTTGGTTAATAATAATCATAGTGATAATAAAACCGCGTTATGATTTTAGTATGTGTGTTATTTGTTTATGTTAGTTATATATTATGACTAATTGTCAATGTTCAGCAAGCATCTTCCAATCCAGAAAAACGCTTCATTCCATACGACATTGTCCGTTCCTTCTAATTCCATATTATCGTATGAAGTCTCACAGAATGTTAAGAGACCATACTAGGTCTCTAAAAGTAGTAAAAGACAGTATGTTTGCTTGTAGATAATTTTCAAGTGTCAAACTGCTTTGCAAATTCCATTGCTTCTGCTGGGGTCTTGAAGAAATGTTCCACGTTGTTATAAGTAACTCTTAGGGTGGCTGGGTAATTCAAACCGTATCTCAAGTTTTCTACACCCCTCATAAGGCTTTTGGCTTCATTAAACGCTTTTCGTTTTTTCTGGCAACCTCTGGGGGATAGTCTCGGTAGATACTGATTCTTTGTCCTTGAAATGTCAGATTCTTTTTTCCCGAAGCTCTCCGCATAATATCCTCCAGGATAAAATCATATTGTAGCTTTACAATCATTTGTCTTGGGGGGGCATTTGTACTGGTCTGTCCTCTGCCGACTCTATGTGCACGAGCTAATACAGGCTTATCATCCAGAGATAAAACAGCTTGAAGTAGTTTAGCAGTGAATTCTCGAGGATCTTCGTGTTTCTCTAGACCTTCAGGAATCCCTGCGATCCTCAAGTTCTGTCTTCTCTGATAGCCTTCTAGCTGAGTGCATTTCTCTGTTACTTTAGTCAACAACTCCAGTAGACGTTCTTGTTCTGTTATCAGCTTTGCTGTAGACACAGTACTTGCCTCTGCTATCTTTTCAAGGTTGTTCATGCCAGCTGCCTGTTGTTTCCAGCACATTTTCAATAGGATCAATCTTATTTTGAAAGTCTTTTTTAACTTTTTCAAGTTTTAATCTCCATCTTACGTTCCATATTATTGATCATATCAATAAGTTCATTCTTCAATTTTTCTGATACTTTCTTGAACTTATTATCAATTTTTAACATTGTATCTTTTTTGAAATTCATTCCATAGATTTTTCATCAGATCCATCTGATTGTTAATTTGACAAATTTCTTCCTTTATTTCTCCTTTATATCTTTCATTTCTTGCTTTATATCTTTTCATTTCTGCCTTTAATTCTAGCTTTAAATCAGCCATCTGGTGAGAAATAAAAGTTTTCAAATCCTCACCTTCTGTGCCTACTTTCTTGGGAGACATCTTCCAGGGAGCTGGCCCTACTTGAATCCGAGGCTTCTTCCAGGCCTTCTCCCGCTCCCGGCCGGGTTTTTTTTTCGACCTTTTACCTTGTCGGTAGGGCTCCGTGCCGTCATGGTTTGTCGCACGGCTGACGACGTCACTCGGTACCGTCGGTATTAAAACGGCAAGCAGTGTGAAGCAGGCAACCGGTAAGTCTTTTTAAAACCCCCGTTTTTCCCGAATTTTTACGGAGCTGGCTGGCGCTATGCTCTAGACTCCATAGCGCCACCGGAAGTCCTCTCAATCAGCCTTTCAAATGTAATTTTATGTATTGCATTCACTGATCATGATATCAAGTAATCTACACTAAGCAAACAAAATGTAGTTTGGAGTACAATCTGATGAACATCAACATTCAATCTGTGTGAGTGAATCTTAGCTTCCACTTTAAGTCCCCAACACACTTCCACTTGATCTCTCGGTCGTCAACAATCTACATGGTTTCCTACAAAAATTCAATGAAAAGTTTCAGGAACAGCACCTCACCCTCTGTACAGTCGTTCATTGACTCGGTATCCCAATTAAGTAACCCACTGTAAATGACTGTTTATTAACATGAGGACCAAAGTTGTGCCAATGAAAGTCATAGATGCCATTATGAAAACAAGAATAAAAAAACTGTTAGAGCCATCAGACAAAACCTTAGACTTATCAAAATTAACTGTTTGGAACATCATTAAAAAGTCCAAAGAGCACTGGTGAGCTTACTAATCACAAAGGGACTGGCAAGCCAAAGAAGACCTCCACAGCTGATGACAGAAGAATTATCTCTATAATAAAGAAAAAATCCCTATAATAAAGAAAAATATAAAAAACCTGTCCGACCAGATCAGAAAACACTCTTGAGGAGGTCAGGTGTGGATTTGTCAATGACCACTATCTGCAGAAGATTTCATGGAAAAAAAGAGGCTACTCTGCAAGATGCAAACCACTGGTTAGCCGCAAAAATAGGATGGCCGGGTTTCAGTTTGCCAAGTACTTAAAAGAGCAACCACAGTTCTGGAAAAGGTCTTGTGGACAGATGAGACAAAGATAAAATTATATCAGTGATGGCAAAAGCAAAGTAATGGAGGAGAGAAAGGAACTGCCAAAGATCCAAAAAGCATACCACCTCATCCTTGAAACACGGTGGTGTGGTTGTTATGGCCTGGGCATGTATGGCTGCAGAAGATACTGGCTCACTTATCTTCATTGATGATACAACTGCTGATGGTAGCAGCATAATAATTTTCTGAAGTGTATATAAGACACATCCTATCTGCTCAAGTTCAAACAAAAGCCTCAAAACTCATTGATCAGCAGTTCATTCTACAGCAAGACAATGATCCCCCAAACATATTGCTAAAGCAACAAAAGAGTTTTTTCAAAGCTAAAAAATGGTCAATTATTGAGTGGCCAAGTCAATCACCCAATTAAGCCTGCCTTTTATATGCTGAAGAGAAAAGTGAAGGGGACTAACCTCCAAAACAAGCACTGCTATAATTTTACATGGTGAAACCACAATGTGTAAAAATGGCCGCCTTTATTAAAAAAAAAATCCAACAATGAGCACTTTAAACACATTATGAATTTTTTTCTATTACAAATCTCAAATGTGGGGGGAATACAGGCAAAATAAATAAATTATGGATCTTTGTTCCCCAAACATCATTATGGAGGGCACTGTCATTGTATGATTTAAAAAAAATCTATTTGAAGGCTCCAACTTCAAAGATTCTTGCAAACAGGAAATGCAAGTGGTAACAATCCCAAAACAACAGAAATGCCAGAAAGACTAGGAGAGCAACGAGGTGATGATGATGATGATGATGATGAAGAGATGTAGATTATTTAACTGATCCTGCTGGTTTCCTCAACAGAATTTGTTTGTTTCGCTTCGGAGCATACGACACTAAAACTCTGGACACTAGAACCTGTTTGACAGGTACTTCCTCCAGGACTCTACAGGCTCAGTCAGTGATTGTGCTACCAATCCACACTTGTGATGAAACATTGAAGCCCCCACCCAGGGACTACATTGCGGTCTTACATCAGTGTTTTCCGAGCATTCAAAGTACAGAGGCAATTGTTTCATCAGCTGAGGGTTGACATCAAGTGGTAATCGGGTGTTTCTTTGCCCATATTGATAAGATGCTGCATGATCCACAGTCAATGCTGAGGACCAAAGGATAAAATAGGTGCAGGAGTAGGCCATTCGGGCCCTTCGAGCCTGCACCGCCATTCAATATGATCATGGCTGATCATCCACTCAGTATACTGTACCTGCCTTCTCTCCATACCCCCTGAACCCTTTAGCCACAAGGGCCACATCTAACTCCCTCTTAAATATAGCCAATGAAGTGGCCTCAACTACCTTCTGTGGCAGATAACTTCAGATTCACCACTCTGTGAAAAATGTTTTTCTCATCCTCAGTCCTAAAAGATTTCCACCCCCTTATCCTTAAAAAACTGTGGGACCCCTTGTTCTGGGGACTTCCCCAACATCGGGAACAATCTTCCTGCCATCTTAGCCTGTCCAACCCCTTAAAAATTTTTGTAAGTTTCTATAATATCCCCCTCAATCTTCTAAATTCTAGCGAGTACAAAAAGCCGAGCCTATCTAATCTTTCTTCATATGAGAGAGATATGAAAGTCCTGACATCTCAGGAATCAGTCCTGGTGAACCTTCTCTGTACTCCCCTATGGCAAGTATGTCTTTCCTCAGATTTGGAGACCAAAAAACTGTACGTAATACTCCAGGTGTGGTTCTCACAAGACCCTGTCAACTGCAGTAGAACCTCCCAGCTCTATACTCAAATCCTTTTGCTATGAATGCTAACATACCATTCCGCTTTCTTCACCACCTGCTGCACCTGCATGCCTACTTCAATGACTGGTGTACCATGACACCCAGGTTTCCCGTTGCATCTCCCCTTTTTCCTAATCGGCCACCATTCAGATATAGTTTACTTCCTGTTTTTGCCTCCAAAGTGGATAACCTCACATTTATCCACATTATACTGCATCTGCCAAGCATTTGCCCATTCACCCAGCCTATCCAAGTCACCTTGCAGCCTCCTAGGTGGCATCCTCCTCACAGCTAACACTGTCCCCCAGCTTTGTGTCATCTGCAAACTTGGAGATGTTGCATTCAATTCCCTCGTTCAAATTTATTAATATATATTGTAAATAGCTGGGGTCCCAGCACTGAGCGTTGCGGTACCCCACTATGTCATTGCCTGCCATTCTGAAAAGGACCCGTTTACTCCTACTCTTTGCTTCCTGTCTGCCAGCTCTCTATCCACATCAATACTGAACCACCAAATAACCGTGTAAGAGTCCCATCAGTTGTTCTACCACTGTGCCCACCCTGGTGGGCTGTCCTTTGCCTAGCATATTCAGTAACTACCAGTAGAGAAACCAAGACCAGTTATCCTCTGAAAAGTATTATTCAATTAGTACTTATTCCATCAGCCTGTCTCTTGTTTGGTCTGTGGAAAGTTCTCCCAATTTAGACACTCGTCCCCAGATATTTTGTGAGGATGGAATGTTGCAAAATTCCCCCTAACATCAAAATCCATAATATCCTCAAACTGTGGTGGCTAATAATGCACACGGGTCTATAACCCAGTATTTTAGTCAATTAATCAATATGTCTCTTTAATAACCTTCTCGACTAATCCTGCCAGACACTTGTGTTTACCATCCAAGGTCGCTGTCTTTGCACCTACTAAAAATGTTGGCATTTTGTTTGCATCGCCTCTTAATATAACTTATCCAATATCAACAATAGAAATAGAGGTGGAGAGGTTTTTCAGAGGACAAAAGAGCCAGAAATCTCCAGGACCTGACAATGTTTCCCCCCTCTTCTCTTGAGCTCTGTGCCAAACAGCTGGCACCGGTCTATACAGACATTTTTAACCAGTCCCTGCCTGCTTCAAAGTCTCCACTAATGTCCCTGTACCCAAAAAGGCAAGGGATTACTTGTCTTAATGACTACAGGCCTGACCTCGGTAGTCATAGAAGACACTCGAAATGCTTGTGCTGGCCAAGCTGAAAAATATCACAAACCCCTCAAGGACCCTCTGCAGTTTGCATATCGGGCCAACAGATCTGTGGATGCAGTCAACCTGGGGCCACTGCACTTCATCTTAAAGCACCTAGACCTACCAGGGGATCTATGCGAGGGATCCTGTTGTGTTGATTTTAGCTCCTGCGTTCAACACCATTGTGCCAGAGCTACTACACTCCAAACTTGCCGAGTTGACTGTGCCTGAACCCCTCTGTCAGTGGATCACCAACTTCCTGCCAGTCAGGAAGCAGCATGTGAGGATGGGAAAGCACATCTCGGACCCGAAACGTTCAGCATAGGAGCATCACAAGGCTGAGAGTTAACGCTCTCCTCTCCTCTACACCAACGACTGCACCTCCACAGACACCTCTGTCAAAGCCTCTCAAGTTTGCGGACCACACAACCTGATTTGAACTGACCAGGATGGAGAGGAATCTGCCACAGACAGGAAGTGTCACAGCTGGCGTTCCTACTGCAGTCGCAACAACTTAGAGCTCAATGCCTCATAAGAGAGTGGAATTGATTGTGGACTTCAGGAGTGCTCCCCCTCCCCTCACCCCACACACCATCAACAACACCACAGTCACATCTGTGGAGTCTTTTAAGTTCCTGGGAATCATCTCCAAGGACCTTAATGAGGGGGCTACCATCGACTCCAGTCAAAAAGGCACAACAGAGGATGTACTTCCTATGGCAGCATTTTGAGGAAGCACAATCTGCCACAGGCAATGATGGTCCAATTCTACACGGTCATCGTAGTCTGTTCTCACCTTCTCCATTATGGTCTGGTTTGGCTCAGCCACCAACCACGACACCTGGAGGCTGCAACGAATCGACCGATCAGCAGAGAGGATTATTGGGCTGCGACCTTCCCTCCATTGATGAACTGTACACTTGCATGGGCCAGTTAAACAAGCGGGCAAGATCTGACCCCTCTCACCCTGGCCACAAACTCTTTGAATCACTTCCCTCTGGAAGGCGACTCCAGATTGTCAAAGCTGCCACAGCCAGACATAAAAACAGTTTTTATCCCCGAGTAGTTGCTCTACTCAACAGCCAAAAATCTGTAGCCTCCCTTTGATCTGGTATATTTGTTGTTGGTTCACATGCTTGATCAATGGTGTTTTATCATTAATGTCTTATTATTATGAATGTTTAGTGTTTTCTGAGTCATTTGTAACTGTCACTGTATGTCATGTTGTTACTTGTGGGCAGAGCACCAAGGCAAATTCCTTGTATGTGAGTAAGCCAATAAACCTAGCATATAATTTTAATTGCTACCCCTTTCCATTTCACCATTTTAATTTAAAATAATTTTGCATTCAAAATTAATTTCTTACATAGAACTTTCAAATTGCAATATTTTTTATTGTACATTTGATATGAAAGGATTGAAACTGAGAAATACATTTTTACACAATTGACCTATTGTATTAATTTATCTGTTCAATTAAAGATAATAAAACTCATCAAACTGCTCCCTTCCCATAGAAAATGTAAATAAAATAGCTGGTAAAAATCTTTGGCAAAGTACCTATAATGCCGATATAAAGGTTGTATGAAAGAATACACAGATGATCAATATATTCAGAACTAAATGGAATTATAAACATAAACTGGTATAATTTAAGTAAAATTGGGCTGTCAAGTAAAATAACGATAGGGACATAATTTAATACAAAAATCATTTTGGTAATGTTTATCCACCCCCAAGATAATATCAGTCTAAAAGCACGCACATATGCACACACATACACACACCCATTTCAATTAAACACTTCATACACATGTAACTTAGTGCTTCTGATAAATCTTATTAAACAGTTGTTTATTCATCAGAGTCTTTCAGCTTGATCCAGTGGACGGAAAGGTAATGTGGTCTGTCCTCGTTCAGGGTCATGCATGCGAAGAATTCTAATTAGCCTACTGGAAGGCAAAGAACTGAAGCAAAGCATGAAAAAAGAAGGGGGGGGCTTCCAGTCAGAAATGTTCTCTGTGAAAACTCTAAATTATAGATATGCAGCATATCATATAGTTAAAAATTGCAGAACACAAATACATCGACATTCTGGGTTTTGGGAAATTATTTTTTGAGATGGAAAGCTTCCCTATTTGCAGGACATACAGTCAATGTAATCAAGGAAATTTGACTGAATAAAAGCGGCACATTATCCATCCACTCTCCTTTGACATTCCATTTCCTTTAATTTGAAAGACCTGTTAATTATCTTATTACACGTTTTTTTCTACACAAAATAATATTTTACACTAGACCAAGTGCAGACCCTTGGGTCTGTTCTCCAACACCCTGTTGCGGTGGGGGGGTGGCATGCGGGGTTACACGCACTAACCACCCCCACACACGCTAAATACCCCACTTTGATATTATATTAATATTATTAAGAGGGGGGGAGGGGGGTAGAGAGTGAGGGCAGAGAGAAATGGGGAAAGACAAAGAGAGGGGCAGAGACATGAAGGGCAAGAGAGACGGAAGGGGAGGAGAGGGAGGGTGTGGGAGAGAGAGAGAGAGAGATGAGAGGAGAGAGGAGAGGAGGGCAGGGGAGATGGGAGAGAGAGAGGAGAGTGAGAGGTAGGAGAAAGAGGGGGAGAGTGAGGGAGGAGAGAGAGAGGGGAGGGAGGGGGGTAGAGATGTGGAGGGGAGAGGGGAGAGAGAAGGAAGGGGGGGGAGAAGGGAAGAAGACAGAAAGGAGAGGGATAGGGCCGCACCAGTAGCCGTTTGCCTCAGAGTGAGCCTCAGCTCCATGGTCTCGCATCCTCGCGCATCCTCTTGGTACCCCCGGAGCCAGCCGTTATGTCCGGGACTGATTCCAGAACGCTTCAGACCCCGAGTACGGGAGGGGGGGGGGTCGGGGAGGGTGGAGTGGGTGGGCGGGCGTGGTCCCGAGTGACCCTGCAAGCCGCCAGCGAGGCACGGAGCGATCTGGGGATGGTGATAAGCAGTGGGGGAGGGACAGTGGCTTCCGCCAGCGTGACAGGGCCGGGCGGGGGGGGGGGGGGTGGGGGGGGGGGGGGGGCGGGGGGGGGGGGGGGGGTGGGTGGGGGGGGGGGTGGGGGGGGGGGGGGGGGGGGGGGGGGGGGGGGGGGGGGGGGGGGCGTGTGGAATTGGGAGGAGAGCCGGGCGGCAGCAGCCGTTTTCGTCGCGCGGTTGGCAACACGCGATGAGAAGGTGGCCCTGCAGCCATTACTTCCCTCTGGATCTATGGTCCGCAGCACAGCGGGAGGAAAAAAATTACACATTTATTTAAAAAATCTGGGGAAATAATTGATCAAATTTAGGGAGGAGTTAAATCGCCACCGAAAATACTAACAATCTCAGTTTTATCTGGTTTTTGAGAAAAATACGTTTCAAAGCAAAATTACATACACCCACACACACACACACATGTGGAGTTTTAATAGATACTAGACCAAGTGCGGACTTGCATCCCTCCCCCAACGTGCGGTTGCGAGGGGGGGGGGGGGGGCAGCATGTCACGTCACACTAACTACCACCCACCCCGCAGTGGGGAGAGACAGAGAGAGAGCGGGGCAGAGACAGAAGGGCAAGAGACAGAGGGAGAGGGGGGTGGAGGGGAGGAGGAGAGGATGGGTGGGTGAGTGGGAAGGGTGGGAGGAGGGAGAGGTGAGATGGGGAGAGAGTGGCGAGGGTGAGGGGGAGATGGGGAAAGAGTGGGGGAGGGGGAGAGAGAGGAGGGGGGAGAGAGAGAAAGGGAGAGAGAGAGAGAGAGAGGTGGGGAGGGAGAGGGGAAGAGTGGGGAGTGAGGGGGAGAGGGGTAGCAGAGAGTGGTGCAAGAGAGAGAAAGGAGTGGGGGAGATGGGGGTGAAGAGGGGGTGGGGAGAGGGATAGAGGGGTGGGAGGGGCGAGGGAGAGGGGTGAGAAGGGAGATGGCGAAGGCAGATGTAAATGAGATCCATTTCCGATTGGACATCTGTTAGGGATGGCATTGTGACATCACACAATGGAACGTGCTGGAACATCAGGCGGGGGGGGGGGGGCTGGAAGCAAAGACATGGTGTAAATAAATCCATTCCGATTAGACATCTGTGAGCATTGGACATTGTGACATCACACGATGGAATGTTCACCAGCATTCTATGGGTGAGAGCAGTTTGATTTTTTTTTTTAACATTTTGAAATATTGGAGGGGGGGGGGGATATTTTATTTAAAATGTGTACGAAAAAAATGTCTAAATGTAATGAGGGAAGTGATTAGTGAATGTAAAAGCGTAATGTCTAGCAAAATGGAAAAAATGGCGGTGTTTGAGCATCTGGTTTTGGCGGACCATGGAATCAAAGGGCGAAAATGTTATCTGAAAAAAAAAGGGAATGTGACAGCCACAATGCCGGCACCCACACACAGAGTTTTTATAATATAAGATAGATAGATAGATAGATAGATATGATTGTCACAGAGAAATGCTAAGATTCGAAAAAAATCCTAAATCTACAAGAAAATACTTCATTGTCTAATTGAAATATAAGCGTGTTTGTGATATAGAAAGTCACAATTGTATACACAAAAAAATGGAATACATGCCTCATGCTCTGTGGGGTAAGAAAGATGAACTGACGATAACGTTGGGAATCTGCTACCTTCAGCATCATGTCCATTGAAATCCTACGATTGACCATATCCTATAATTGAAGAAAAAACTTTACAATTACTAATTTCATACAAAAATAAGTCTGGGTTAGTGGAGTCCCTCTGCATACAGAAATTAAATGAATGAGTAATATTTAAGCTTATTATAACACAGCATTTAAAAATTAATTTAGTAGGATATTTAAAATATTGATTCTTCTTTTATTTTGCTTTCTTTGGCCAAGACATAAACCACTGCAACATTAGTATTCAGCCTGCATGAAATAATGTACTTGAAGTACCTAATCTTAAAAGACTGGGGTTTGTCAAATGGTTTATTTTACAAAGCTTCTAAACTTGTGTATGGAGGCCAAGTAACAAATAATGTTTACACATGCTGATTTATAGCAAGAGTCAATGCTATTCATGGTGCCTACAATGTACTTGCACATAAGGGTAAAATAAAAAACACGTGGTTTAAGTTAGGTTTCCTCTTGGCATCTTTATCAATCTTAACCTTCAATTAAATGTTTTCAAGTTATGAAAATAATGCAAAGTTTAATAAGCAAGTAAGACAATGAAAATGTTAAGGAAGCAGGCTTTGGATCAGACTCAATACTTTACTGATTGGTCCCAAAACTGCCAATTGCACTATTTTCACAACACTAAAATGCAGATAGATTGATATAATCTAACCCAAATGGCCCTTATGTCCAAGATTCCTTGCAAGACTTCAGATCCAGAGGGATTGCGTCAAATTGTGGTGTTGTGCAGCAATTTGTATTTCATTCACCTTGACAAACAACACGATCAGCAGTTTTTTTAGACTATGAAAACAACCATGAAGAGATTATAATCTGCACTACATATTGTGTGCCCCAAGAACTACCTCATCTTCCCTCAAATCAAGTACTAAAACTATTTAATGGGAAAGATGTGCAGTGTGGGAAGAAAAAAAAAGATTTGTTTATATTTTATCCAGATTATCAGTGCAATGCATGACAGGGAAATTAAAACGTTATTTGATAAATTTCGGTATTCCATTCAATCAACAGCTGGAAGATATGATGACAATATTTTTGAAATTATGTCCTAATAAAAGTTGCTCATATAAAGCAAGGATGAGTCATTAATTTAACTGCTTTCTGGATAAATACAAAGCAATCTCACGACGACAGGTAGAAAAGGGAACGGGGTCCGGCCGACCGTGCCCTCAAGGTCAGCTGCGGGAGGCATCCCCGGAGTACAAAGGTGGATGGGTGTGGAGAGGATGTTGGTTCACAGATCGATCCACACATGCAAGAAGGCAGCGGCTGCAGCCCGCAGCAGCTTGAAGCTTGTAACAATTAGAGCGCGAGCTGGACTTTGAAAATGGCAGCAAAACATGGCACCTCTTGTATGAGGGATCAGTAAACTATTCCTGTAGAATTTGCTAATTGGGGATGTGCTTAGGTATGGGCAATACACTACCGGACTGTTTGTAAGAAAATAATTTCACTGTGCTTTACACTTCGCACGTGACAATAAAAGCACCATCGAACCATTCAATATCATCAAACATCAATTCGTGGAACTTGGCGTCAGCACTCAACACTGCAACTGGATCCTCGACGTCCTGTCCAAAAGACCACAACAGTGAGGATATGTGACAAATCATCCTCATCGATAATCCTCAACACTGGTGCCCCGCAAGGATTCATTCTCAGACCCCTTTTTTACTCCTTATACAACCATAATGGTGCAGCAAATTAGCAATCGAACTCAATTTACAAGTTCGCAGACGACATCACCAAGATATCAAATAACGATGAGATCTGGGTCAGATATCGAAGTATCGATAGAGTATCAAGTATCGAAGAGACTGGGTACAGGAAGGAGATTAAGAGCCTGGTAAACGAGTGCAAAAACTACAACCTTTCAGTTAACCCTAGCAAGACAAGATGGTTGAAAGCTTCAAGTTCTTTGGAGTAAATATCACCAGCAACTTGTCCTGGACCAGCCATATCAAAGCCATGGTCAAGAAAGCACACCAATTACTTCCTTATGTTCAGCATTTCCCGAACAACTATCATCAACTTCAACAGATGCACTGTAGAATGCATTTTAATCTGGATGCATCACAGCATGGTTTGGGAACAGTTCCAAGATCACAAGAAATTGCCTCAAGGTGCAGACATAGCCCAGACCATCACACAAACCAACCTCCCTTCCATTGACTCCATCTGCACTTCACGGTGCCTCGGCAAGGCTACGAGCATAATCAAGGACGACCCTGGTCACTCCTCCTTCTTCCCTCAGGCAAGAGGCACAGAAGGGTAAAAATGCATACCTATGGATTCAGGGACAGCTTCTTCCTAGCTGTTATTAGGCAACTGAACCATCCTATCACCAACTAGAGAGCAGTCCTGACCTACAATTTACCTCTTTGGAGACCCTCGGACTATCTTTAATTGGACTTTACATTTCACTGAAAGTTATTTCTTTATCCTGTATCTGTACACTGTGGACGGCTTGATTGTAATCATGTACATTCTTTTCGGTGATTGAATAGCACACAAAACAAAACTTTTCGCTGTACCTCTGTACTTATGACAATAATAAACTAATCTCGTTTCACTTTCTATTTGAAGATATTTGCCAATAATTTCTGAAACTAAGCCAGTATTAAGCAGAGAAAAACCATTGACTGGATTTTAAATTTATCAACTGAAAGCTATTTAGATTATGTCTCTTGAGATCTACACTCAGTCTACCAGAATGGACTTGAAACACAAAAACTGCAGATGCTGAAAACCGAACATAAAAACAGAAAATGTTGGAAACACTCACCTGGTCAGGCAGACAACAAAAGTCCAAAGCATTGAAACAAAGAACAAAATTGAATATGAAAATATACAATGTAATCGGGGGCTCCAAGGATTCAGCCTGAAATAATTGCAAGCAAGGAACAGACAAGCTCCAGTATTTTACGCTGTTTGTCAAGACAAGGAGTAAGTTAACGTTTAGTAACCATGCAGTTAATCGAACCTATCGAACCTGGATAGAATGGAGCGGCGGGGCTTGTATACTCTGGAATTTAGAAGGATGATTGGGATCTTATTGAAACATATAAGATTATTAAGGGATTGGACACGCTAGATGTTCCCGATGTTGGGGGAGTCCAGGACCAGGGTCCACAGTTTAAGAATAAGGGGTAGGCCATTTAGAAAGGAGATGAGGAAAAACCCAGAGAGTTGTGAATCCGTGGAATTCGACGCCTCAGAAGGCAGTAGAGGCCAATTCTCCTGGATAGCGCTTTCAAGAGAGAATTAGATAGGGCTCTTAAAGATAGCAGAGAGGGATATGGTGAGAAGGCAGGAACGGGGGTAGTGATTGTGGATGATCAGCCATGAACACAGTGAGTGGCGGTGCTGGCTCGTAGGACCAAAATGGCCTACTCCTGCATCTACTGTCTATTGTCTATTGACATATACATACCATATAAACATCAAACTCATCCAGACAACGGAAGGGAGACTCCATAGGTGTCCCAAAGGAGAAAAGGATGAAGCATACAGTTGAAAATGAACGTTCACCTCCCGAAAGAGAACGCATGTCACTGAGTGCCGCTTTGTCTCCCTCACCAGGTTGAACCTTTAATAAAGAGATTTCCATTAATATGAAGATAAAATAAAAAATAAATACTATTTTAATAAAACTATTTCAAAATATATATAAATAGAAGATGTTGCAAATTCAAATTAAAAACAAAATGCGGGAAATTCTCAGGCCCCGGTGTTTTTTATCCAAGGAGACAGAAACATGTTTCAAACTGATACCTTTCATCAGCTGCAGCACTGACCTGCTGATATTTTCCAGCTTTGGGCCTGTTTTCATTATTACAAAGTAATTATTATTAAATCTATTGGAAAGTTAAATTACTGGAAACAAAGAAAAAATACTGATAAATTGAAATACTTTCTGCAAAACTATTTAAACTCGCATTGGGGAAAACAACCGAAAATAGGTGTCAGTGTAGGCCATTCAAGCCAGCACCACCTTTCCAAGATGTTCATGGCTGATCATCCCAAAAATAAGTACCGACTCCGTTCCGTCTATTTCCCCATATCCCTTGATTCCCTAGCACTAGGAGCTAAATCTAACTCTCTCTTGAAAATATGTTTTCAAGAGAGAGCTAGATAGGGCTCTTAAAAATAGCGGATTCAGGGGATATGGGGATAATTCAGGAACGGGTGAACTGAATTGGAGATGATCACATGCTCACATTGATCATATTGCCATGATCATATTGAATGGCGGTTGCTGGCTTGAAGGGCCAATTGCCTACTCCTGCACCTAATGACTATTGTTCATTGTCCTAAAACATCCAGTGAATTGGCCTCAGCTGCATTCTGTGGTAGAGAAATTGCAGATTCACAACACGAGTGAAAAAGTTTTCTCCTCAAACTCAGTCCTAAATAGCCTACCCCTTATCTTAAACTGTGACCCCTGGTTCGGACAACCCCAAACAATCTGGAAAATTTTTCCTGCATCTAATCCCGTCCAAAATTAAATTGTATATTTTTCCCTATAAGATCCCCTCATCATCCTAAATTCCAGCAATACAAGCCCTAGACGTAACCCATTCTTCATCATAAGTACGTCAGTCCTGCCATCCCGAGAATGAACCTGGTGAGCCTACCTGCATTCCCACAGATAGCAATAATATCCTTCTTCACCAAAATGCAGCACATACTCCAGGTGCGTCTCACCAGGGGGCCTGCACAACTGCAGCAGGACCGTTCCCTTGCTCCTAAACTAATCGCAATGAATTGGCTTCTTCCTGCCTGCTGTAACCTGCATGCTTACTTTCATTGACTGATGTACAAGCACACCCCAGCAGCTAAAACTAATCTAAAAAGTCTTTGTTGCTTCCTCCCCTTCTCTTAAACTGCACCATTCAGAAAAATAATCTAGCCGTAACATTTATCCACATTATACTGCTTCTGCGTTGCTTCTTCCCACTCACTCAATATAACAAAGTCACCCTGCAGCCTCATAGCATCCTCCACGCAGCTCACACCTGCTACCCCATCTTTGGTGTCCATCCCGCAAACTTAGAGATGTTACATTTAATTCCCTCGTCTAAATGTTAAAAAATATTGTAAACAACTAGAGTTCCAGCACCGAGCCTTTGCGCAACCCCACAAGGTGTAACACGGTAAAAATATAATTTTCTCCTAATTTAAAATGCAAGACTCCTGCTTTCAGCATCTATTGGAACCATGATCAATGACACACAAATAATACACAATAGCCCTCAAGAAAACAAAAAATAGTAGGCCATTGTGTTGTACATGTCCAAATATTTCATTTTCATAGGTCATCTCATTTAACAATATCAATAAAAATATGAAGAATTTTGGAATCATGCTGCAACTGAAGTTAGTCTGAAGTTAGACAAATATTTTGCTTCAAACTAAGCAGATTCATGCTCTGTAACTTGATTATCCCATTGGCGTCTAATATTTTCTTTACATAAGGTTCAAAAATAAAAAGTTTTACAGAAGGGCATTTACATATACATTTGAGTTTCAATGCTTTCACATTTAAAATACTATCAGTCATTTTAATATACATTTTTAAGAGGGATCCAATAATAAGCATCCTATCTCAGTTCAACATCGCCCATGTGATTTTTATTTTCTAAGTTAACTTCAAACTAACCTACCCTAGAGGTTTGTTTGATTTTCACAGATATTTTTAAATGCCATGAATCTTTTCTTAAATTATGATCAACTGAATTTCTTGAATCACTTTAGTGGTTGGAAGAAAAAGATTCTATACAAAATGCAGAGGTTCCAATTATTAATGGGTGTAAAAGTTGTTGTGAAGAAAATTTCCCTCTGGATAAAACTTCCACATCACCAGACATAGCAAGCAGAGCAAAATATTTTGACATAACTGATATTTATATACACCCTTACAAGCCCCCCCAAAGCAAATGATCAAAAACATCTGGCCTACAATCATTTTTTTAAGGGTGCATTACTAACTGAAATTCAGTGAAAATAAAATGAAATAGTTAAAGTGCAATTACTTGGAACACACATTTGTCACATCGACCACTTAACATTTCTTAGCATTGAAGAAGATTTAAAGCTTTGTTTACTAATCACCCTGAGAGAATCAATAGTAAAGCAAAAAGCTTCAAATAACAAGTCAAAATGCATCAATTCATATAGTATAAGTTGCTTTGGAGTTCCTCAAATATATTCAATACATCTTCTTCAAACACTTAGTGTTATAATCAAAAACACAGGTATTTTATATCTGCAGTGGTCACTCTTCCAAACCTAAAGGCAATACAGGGGACCAAACCACATTGGTAAGCATGCAAAACCAATGTCTTAAAGATATCCAGCATGCTTCAACTGCCAGTTTTTATAATTACTTGAAGAGTCATCATTATTAGAAGTGGCAATAAATGTGCCACCAATTCTGCACAGCAGCAGTCACACTGTTAGTGGTGAATGAAAAAAAAACAACAGCTGCTGGTTTAAATCAAAGATAGACACAAAATGCTGGAGTAAATCAGCAGTCATGCAGCATCTCTGGAGAGAAGGAATGGGTGACGTTTCGGGTCGAGACCCATTTTCAGACTGATGGGCATTCACATGAAAGTCACAGTATGGTAGTTTATATAACTCATTTAGTCGTACTGCTGGCAAAATTAGCTGGGAACTCACTGCACTTTGAATATACTTGTTTAAGTGTGTGTGAACTTGAAGGATACAAGAAGGCACCTGAATATGGCACCCTTGTGCACAGCCTCATGTGTAATCTATTATTCTTACACTTTGGTACTTAAGTATACTGTGCTTATGCACAAGAAGATTTTTACTGATTTGTACTCAAAAAAGAAATTTCACTGTACATAATGACTAAAAATGTACCATTGAATCATTGAAATGGGAAGGGGAGTTAAAATGCTTAGCATGTGTTCAGTGAAACGGTTGCCAAGTCAATGCTTAGTCTTGGAGGATGTATAGGATGGCCATATCGGAAGCACCCAATGCAGGAGGTGAAGTAGAGGACATGTACAAGTGAACCTCTGTGCCACATGGAAGAGCTTGCCATGCTCCCTTGAGGATGTGTATGGACAGCATTTCTAGTTTCTAGGCTGACTCTTACTGCTACCTGTCAGCATTTGCCAAACGTTCAATACCCTATTTCTCAACCACCATCACAATGCTATTCAGCATCTATTACTACATAAGAAGAATATTCTTTACCATGGTCCTCCTCAGGCTACTAATGCCCTCCTTATGCCCCATACCTAAACCATCATTTTGGGAGACCCGAACAGATGGATTTGCTAGTCGCTGCGAGGAAAAGCCACGATCAGGCAAACAGTCTGAAAAGGAACTCGATTGTTTGTAAACTTGACAGTCACATTCAAACCAGAGAATGTGTTTCCAGATACATATCCATACTTTACTGATGTCCTCAAACTGCATCATCAGTAAACCCATGGTTGTCAGTGCTTGCATCCATTGTTTTCAATGGGTTCACAGTTATGCATAACCTCGAATTTCAACATCTAATTTCTGCTTCACCTCCGTATCAATAACTTCTGTGTTTTTTCCCCAAGCCCGTAACATTCCCCAACCCGTAACATCCTGCAGCCCTTACAACACACTTGCACCCTTCTCAGGGATAGAGGTTCCCCTCCTGTTTTGAACTGCTTGGAATTCTTTACTTTATTTGTCCCCCACACAGGGAGATATGCCTTTAGCTCCCAGGCTGCTCTGGAATCTCCTCCTGAAATCTGTCAGCTTCTCTTCTCCAACTGTCAACTTCTATTAAGATGCCCTTTGAAAATCTTACCTTTTGTTATATGGTTCTGCTTTAAATTGTATTTGAGAAACATTACAATAGAAAAAAAAACCTTATTGTTGAAATAACATTTATTTTTCGCAAGAGTCTTCAGTGTGTTTATATGTATTTTCTTAGTACTGAGATTTCAATGCACCAACTCCATTCTTCTTTGTAATTATACACTCACAATTTAGCTGAAGAATCATCCTGCTTAATATTTTTCAATTCCTTGATTACAATCCAGAAGCTGTCATCACACTTAACCAACTAATTGCAAGAACCAAGTTAAATATAAGCTTACTATATCAAAAGAAGATGGCGGCCTCGACCCAAAATGGCACCCTTCCTTCTCTCCAGAGATCCTGCCTGTCCCGCTGAGTTACTCCACTTTTGTGTCTATGTCCTATTTCAACATTTGCATTTGTTCTGGAATTGTGGGAGCCAACTTCATTGTACATATATAAAATTCAAAAAAGGTGCAAGTAACTCACCGCAATAGAAAGAGTCGCATTTTTATGATCAAAGCTCATTTTCCCATGGTACCTCGTTAGATAGCATGGAATCAAAATAATACTTGCAGCGAAGAGAAATGTATCTAATTTAAGTATAAAAAAAAACTAATATTAACACGTCTACAACTTTCACATTCCTATAAGCGGCACATTATCTGATCGCTGAGGACTTCCAAATCAAATTTGTATGTGGTGATGTGGAATGGGTTATAATAACAAGCCATCAGCATACAAGCCATTCGGTTCCTGAGAACTTGCTTGGCAATGTCCTTGGGAAGAGATGTAGAGTTTTTATAAGGTTAATGTGATTAAATTGAGTAACGTCCTTTGAAGATTTTCAAATGCAAGATTGATAGAAACCATTATGCATGTAATAAACAGAGATAAAGAAGAGGATTGGTACATTTAGGTAGATACAGATCAATCGTGATTCAAGTGAACAGCAGCTTAATTATCTGTTTGGGCAAGATGCCCAGCTTAGTTATTTAGAGAAGCTTAATGCAATAACCAAGTTATTATACGGTTTTATAATGAGTAAATCATGATTACTAAATTTGCTGGAGTACACCGAGGATGTAACCAAGCAGAATTAATAAAGGGGAAACCTGCAGAATGCAGTACACTTGGAATTACAGAAGGTTTTGACAAGGTGAACACGTAAAATGAGCACTAGATTAGTCTCATGGTATAAGGGGAAGTGCATTACATTGATTGAACTGGCCATTGGATAGAGTGTAGGGGGGAATAAAAATGTTTTTTAGATGGTAAGGAGTGCTGCAAGGAGTGTCATCATACGTTTCAATATAATTATGGAGAGAGTCAGAAGTGAACCTAGGGTGCAGATTTTTGATTGGAGAAAGGCTAACTTTGAGGGAATGCGTAAGGATTTTAAAGGAGTGAATTGGGACACTCTTGTTTCATGGAAGGATGTAGAAGAGAAAATGGAGGACATTTAAAGGGAAATTGTAAGAAGTACAGATCTTTATGTCCCTGTTAGTTGAAAGGAAATAGTAAAAAATTGGAAAGAGCCATGGTATTTTCAAGGAAAGGACACTTGTTTCGAAAAAAGAGAGATATTTTACAATAAATAAGGAGGCCATGGAGTAAATGAGGTGCTAGAGGAGTATAAAGAATGTAAAAAGAATCTTAAGAAAGATAATAGGAAGGCTAAAAGAAGATATGAGGTTGCTTTGGCAAGAAAGGTGAAAGTAAACCCAAAGGGTTTCTACAGCTATATTAAATAGCAAAAGGATAAGAGGGATAAAATTGGACCATTAGAGAACCAGAATGGACAGCTATCTGCAGAGCCAAAAGAGATGGGGAGATATTGAACAATTTCTTGGCGGGAACACCAAGGAGAAGGATATTGAACTCTGTGAGTTAAGGGGAAAAAGTATAGTAGCTATGGAAACTATGAGATTCGAAGAGGTGAGAAAGTACAGACACATTTGAAAAATATAGAAGTGGATAAGTCTCCAGGCCTGACAGGATATTCCCTAGAACATTGAGGGAAGTTTAGTGTAGAAATAGCAGGAGCTATGACAGAATATTTCAAATGTTCATAAGAAACGGGAATAGTTGCCGGAGGATTGGCGTACTGCTGCGCATGTTGTTCCATTGTTTTAAAAAAGGGTTCAAAGAATAAACCTAGCAATTATAGACCTATTAGTTTGATGTCAGTGGTGGGCAAATTATGGAAGGACAGGATACTTAGAGATAATATATATAAGCATCTGGATAAACAGTGGTCTGATCAGGAACAGTCAACATGGAATTTGTGCCCTGGAAGTTCATGATTTGACAAACCTTCTTGAATTTTATGAAGCGGTAACTAGTGGAAATGGGATGAGAGGGTAAAGCAGTGGATGTTGTCTATATGGATTTTCAGTAAGGCCTTTTGACAAGGTATCCCCATGGAAGGTTGTGTTAAGAAGGTTTCAATCTTTGGTGTTAATGGCGGAGTAGCAAGAATGGATTCAACAGTGGGCTGGAATGGGAGATGTCAGAGAGTAATGGTGGATGCTGTTTTGTCAGGTTTGGAAGACCGGGGACCAGTGGGGTGCCTCAGGGATCTGTGCTGGGTACCACTGTTGTTTGTCAATGTACGTCAATGATCTTCTGGATGATGGGGTGGAAAATTGGATAAAGTAAGTATGCAGAAGATACTAAGATAGGTGGTGTTGTGGATAATGAAGTAGATTTTCAAAGTGTACAGAGAGATTTGGGGCCATTTGGAAAAAGTGGGCTGAAAGTGGCAGATGGAGTTTTAATGCTGTTAAGTGTGAAGTGCTACATCTTGGCAGACAAATCAAAATAGGAAGTACATGGTAAATGGTAGGGAATTGAGAATGCTGTGGAACAGAGGGATCTAGGAATAACTGTGCATAGTTCCCTGAATGTGGAATCGCATGTAGATAGGGTGGTACAGAAAGCCTTTTGGTGTGCTGGCCTTTATAAATCAGAGCATTAAATATAGGAGTAGGGAAGTAATGTTAAAATTGTACAAGGCAATTGGTAAGACCAATTCTGGAGTATGGTGTACAAGTTTTGGTCGCCTAGTTTATAGGAAAGGATGTCAACACAAGAATAGAGAGAGTACAGAGGAGATTTACGAGAATGTTGCCAGGGTTCCAGCAACTAAGTTACAGAGAAAGTTGAACAAGTTAGGTCTTTATTCTTTGGAGCGCAGAAGGTTTAAGGGGGGGACTTGATTGAGGTCCTTTAAAATGATAGTGAACGGGATAGACAGAGTTGACGTGGATACGTTTTTCCCATTGAGGGTAGGGAGATTCAAACAAGAGGGCATGACATGAGAATTAAGGGACAGAAGTTTCGGGTAACGCGAGGTGGGGAACTTCTTTACTCAGAGGTGGAGGCTGTTGGAATGAGCTTCCAGCAGAAGTTGGTGGAGGCAGGATCAATTTTAACATTTAGATACTAAAAGTGGATAGGTATATGGACGTGAAGGGAATGGAGGGGTATGGTCTGAGTGCAGGTAGATGGGACTAGGGGAAAACAAATGGTCGGCACGGACTTTGGAAGGGGCCGAGGGCCAGTTTTCCGTTCTGTAATTGTTATAGTGTTATATGTTACCCAATCAACCCTGTGGATCATTCTCTCGTAAACTTCCTCTGGACTCCAATGCCAGCATACATCAAATGCGGTCTGACCGTATTTTAGTTTGGTCTAAGTGTGCCTTACAAAGCCTTGCATCCCTTTTTTATATTCCTCATCCTTTCGAAATAAATGCTTCCGTTGATGTTGACTTCCCTACTACTGATTTCAACTCACCTGCATTCCCAAGTCCCTTTTGGATCTCCAATTTCTGAATCTCCTCCCCATTTAGAAAAAGTCCATGCCTGTATTCCTACCAAAGTGGTTCTGATTATCACTACACATATTTTGCCCACGCAGCATTCCCATCTGACACGTACAACACTGCCCCATTCTTTGCCCACCCCCCAAAGTCTTCTGACAGACTCCCTGTGTTCTCAATACTACCACTGCCCCTCGGAGCACCCATCTTCCCATATCACTCAGCAAAACCTGGCCACACAAAGCCTTTAATTCTCTCATCCACATTCATTGATATTCAACGTGGAGTAGCGCGCGCGCCCAAACACCGACTCCCGTGGAACACCACTTGTGACTGGGAGTCAACCAGAAATGGCCGCCTTTATTCCAACTTTGCCTTCTACAATTCAGCCAACCTTAATATCTTTCCCTCTAATACTCTGGGTTCTCATCTCATTTAGCAGATTCACGTGAGGCACCTTACCAATGGCCTTCTGAAAATCCAGGTAAACAACATCCACCAACTGCTATTTATTTTCTCGATGAATTTCAACAGATTTGTCAGGCAAAAATCTCCCCATCACAAAACCATGCTGACTGGCCTACTTTATCATGAGCTTCTTAGTAACTTGAAAACCTTATCCTTTATAATGGGGCTCTACAATCTTACCAAACACCAAAGTCAGGCTAACCGGCCTATAGTTTTCCTTCTGCTTCACTTCCTTCTTGAACAGCAGAGTAACTTTTGCAATTTTCCAGTCCTCTGGGACAACTCCTAACTCCAGTGATTCTTGAAAGATCACCACTAATGCCTCCAGAATTTCTACTTGTTTCAGAACCCTGGGTGTAATCCATCTGGTCCAGGAGACCTATCCACCTTCAGACCTTTCAGCTTCTCAAGCATCTTCCCCTTAGTAATAGCGACTGCACTCAGTTCTGCCCCGACTATCTTGAATTTCCTTGTACGTTGCTCGTTGTACAATCACTGTGAAGATTGACACAAAAAACATTCATTTGTCATTTCTTTATACCCCATTATAACTTCTCCAGTGTAATTTTCCAACAGTCTAATGTCCACTCTTGCTTCTCTCTTACTCTTTATACATCTGAAGAAATGTTTGCTATTCGCTTTTATATTATCGGCAAGCTTACCTTCATATTCCATCCTTTCTCCCTATATTGCCCTTTCAGTTACCTTCCGTTGGTTTTAAAAGCCTCTAGCTTCCCACAAATCTTGGTAATATTATGTGCCTTCACTTTTAATTTTATGCTTTCTTTGATTTCCTTTGTCAGCTAATCACCTCATTCTTCCCTCTTTGGGATTTCTCTTCCTCTTTGGGATGAAAAAGATCCTGGGTCCTCTGAATTATTCCCAGAAAACTCCTGCCATTGCTGTCTACCGTCATTCCTGCTGGGGTCCCTTTTCAATCAACTTTAACCAGCTCCTCCCTCATTCCTCTGTGGTTACCTTTACTCAACAGTAATACAGATACATGTGATTTCATCTTCGTCTCAAACTGCAAGCTGTAATTTCATCATATTAATGGTCGCTACCTCCTTGGGGTTCCTTTACCTTGTGCTCCCTTATCAAATCCAGTTCTTTACACAACACCAAATCCAGAATTGTCCTTTCCCATATTGGCTCGACTGCAAGCTGCTTTATGAAGCCATCTCATAGGCACTCGACAAATTCCTTCTCTTGGGATCCAGTACCAACCCGATTTTCTCCAGTCTACCTGCATATTGAATTCTCCAATGACCACCATAACATTGCCTTTCTTGCATGCCGACTATATCTCCTGATGTAATTTGTACACTACATCCTGGCTACTGTTCGGTGGCCTGTAAATAACTTCCATCAGGGTAGTTATACCCTTGCAGTTTCTTAGCTCTACCCACAAGGTTTCTACATCTTCTGACCCTCTGCCTCAGAGGGTGGTGGAAGCAGGTTCTCTGGATACTTTCAAGAGAGAGCTAGATAGGGCTCTTCAAAATAGCGGAGTCAGGGGATAAGGGGAGAAGGCAGGAATGGGGTACTGATGGGGATAATCAGCCATGATCACATTGAATGGCGGTGCTGGTTCGAAGAATGGCCTACTCCTGCAACCTATTGTCTATTGACCTTATGTCACCCCGTGCTACGGACCAAATTGAATTCCTTACCAGCAGAGCTACCCCCACGTCTCTGCCCACCTGTTTTTCTTTTCAATAGAATTTGTAACCTGAGAAATGATGAGAGGTTTCATTAGTCAAACCAATCACCATTAAGCGGACTGTACTTGACAGCAGTTTCATGCAACAAATTGTGGACGCAGTCCAGACCATCACACCAACTGATCTCCCATTGACTCCATTTATACCTCACGCAGCTTCAGCAAAGCCAGCAGCATAATCAAGGATGAGTCACACACTGGCCACTTCCTCTTCTCCTCTCTCTCATCAGGCAAAAGCTATAGGTGTGAAAACGCACACTGCCAGATTCAGGGACAGTTTCTTTGCAGGTGCTATTAGGCTATTGAAACTTTTGAATCATCCTACCACAACTAGAGGGTAGTCCTGAACTATTATCTACCTCATAGGTGACCCTCAGACTATCTTAGATCGGACTTTACTGGCTACATCACAAAAACTGGCCCTTTAGCCCACCGAGTCCGCACCGACCGGCAATCTCCCTGTACGTCAACACTATCCTACATATTATGGACAATTATTCAAATTACCGAAGCCAATTAGCCGACAAACCCGTATGTCTTTGGAGTGCGGGAGGAAACTGGGGCACCTGGAGAAAAACCCAAACGATCACAGGAAGAACATACAAACTCCGTAGAGACAGCACCTGTATTCAGGATCGAACCCGGGTCTCTAGCGCTGCAAGGCAGCCAATTCTACCGCTGCGCCACTGTGCTGCCCAATTGTACCAAATTAAATAAATCAATCACCTCCTAAATATTTTATATGCTTTGTGCCTTTGCTCCATTATTTTATCAAGCAGCTGCATAAATCTCTTCAAGTTCTTGATTTGGCTTTTGACATTCTTGTATCTTTCCAAAACATCATAGTACTGCCTGAACAAAAAGCAAATGAAAAGTTAAACAAAGCCTAACAATATGCAGAGGCCAAAGAAGCATTCACTTGGACAATAGTTTGTCCACAATAACCAATTCAATGGTCCATTTTAGTATTAAAATCATACACTCGTATGAGAGCATGTTGACTTTTCAATTAATGAACTATACACACATTTTTTCCATTATGTTGCAGTATAAGATTAAAAATATTTTACATTATTACCATATCAGCCATGAGGTAGGTTTTACCAAATTATATTCCCTTCCTTTTTACTGCCAGCAGGGCCAGGGAATATTTCTTATATTCCCTTTCTAGCCAACCCCATGGAGTTTACCTGTTTAAACAGCGGGGTAATCTTATATTCCCCTGGTCTCACATCCGGGAACGTGACGCGTGACGGCAACGTGACGCTGCGTGCGAAATTTAAAATTTATTCTCAAAAAAAAAAAATGGCTGCCGGTTGCGAGAAAGGTTCCCGTTTTAAAACTTCGACCTTCACATTGTCACTTAAATGAATTAAATGAAACATAAATGTACATTGTTTTGTACCCTTATTTACAATGTTGCAATGGTTTTAGTACCCTTATTTACAATGTTGCAATGCATATTGCAAAATGTATAGATACATTCATATCATATGAGAGTTCAGATTTTCCTCTAGATGTCTGATAATGGGTAATAATAACAATATTGACTGTCCTCTTTCGGGAGATACGACATATATTGCCCTCACTAGATCCATATTGCCCTCGTCTTCGACTCGGGCAATATGAATCTACTTCAGGCAATATATGTCGTATCCCCCTCAAGGCCAGTCAATATTCTATTATTATTACCCATATCACCCATCTGAGGTATGCTTTTACGAAATTGTATTCCCTTCCTTTTTACTGCCAGCAGGGGTAACAGGGGAATATTTTCTTATATTCCCCTTTCTAGCGAACGCCTATGGACTTTACCTGTTTAAACAGCGGGAATATAGTCTTATATTCCCCTGGTCTCACATCCGGGAACTTGGCAACGTGACGCTGCGTGACGGCAACGTGACGCTGCGTGCGAAATTTAAAATTTATTCTCAAAACAAACAAAATGGCAGCCGTTGCGAGAAGAGGTTCGCGATTTAAAAGTTCGACCTTCACAATGTCACATAAATGAATTACATACATGAAACATAAATGTTACATTGTTTTAGTACCTTATTTACAATGTTGCAATGGTTTTAGTACCCTTATTTACAATGTTGCAATGCATATTGCAAAATGTATAGATACATTCATATCATATGAGATGTTCAGATTTTTCCTCTAGATGTCTGATAATGGGTAATAATAACAATATTGACTGTCCTCTTTCGGGAGATACGACATATATTGCCCTCACTAGATCCATATTGCCCTCGTCTTCGACTCGGGCAATATGAATCTACTTCAGGCAATATATGTCGTATCCCCCTCAAGGCCAGTCAATATTCTATTAATATCTAAGTAGCTTTCTTTTAATTCCGTTTGCAGAAATATTGTCTTTATGAGTAATGAACTTTGTTGGTATTATTATTACACAATTTATTAAACCTCCTCCTGAAAGCCATTTCAAAGTGTTTAATTATTCAATTTTTCTTCCAATTCCAAATATTTACCAATATATTTACGAAAATAACTAGCAGACACTAGGATGTTTTTAAAGGGACATTTAATGGGGCATGCCAATCATTTTTTCTTTGATAGTCGTTCAAAAAACTCAATGATTAAAAATAAACTGGAGCATAATTCTAAGAGAAAAAAATGTTGACAATATTCAATTAAGGAGTATAATTAGAAATTAGTTAACATTTTAGGTTAGCAACAAATGATAAAAGATTCCTGGCTATCAAACGCATGGGTCATCCTTGGATCAAAATAAAAAAACACATGCTCTTCCCTTCTATGCAAGCCTATGTTTGTGATGGGACTTTACAAATACCTTGTTATTTCTTCCTTATTGCCATGACGTTCTTGTTCTCTGTTGATCCGCTCTCTCAGACGATTGATCTCCATGTCAATACTTTTGGGAGTCCTGGTGACATCTATCCTTTCTGCAAAAATCTGCTTGGCTTTAGCAGTATTCTCCTGCAATAACCAGACGCATAAAGCAGCTGAGGAATGTGATGAAACATCAAACTACCAATGAAATTCAGACAGAAGTAATTCTAATTTCTGTTAATACACATTTACTCTTCCATTTGCAACCAGATGCAGGGGGGATTGCAGTGCCTTCTATAATGTTTGGGACAATGACCCATCATTTATTTATTTGCCTCTGTACTCCACAATTTGAGATTTGTAATAGAAAAAAAAATCACATGTGGTTAAAGTGCACATTGTCAGATTTTAATAAAGGCCATTTTTTATACATTTTGGTTTCACCATATAGCAATCACAGTAGTGTTTTATACTTAGTCCCCCCAATTTCAGGGCATCATAATGTTTGGATCTGAAGAGTACTAGCCCCCATAACAAGCAAAAGCTAAAGATGGCTACATTACAGGCCTGGCAGAGCATCACCAGAGAAGGCACCCAGCAACTGGTGATGTCCATGAATCACAGACTTCAAGCAGTCATTGCATGCAAAGGATATGCAACAAAAATACTAAACATGACTACTTTCATTTTCATTGCTGTGCCCCAAACATTATGGTGCCTGAAAATTGTGTGTGTGTGTGTGTGTTGTGTGGGGGGGGGGGGGGGGGGGGGGGGGAGGAGAGGGAAACTATGTGTAGTTCTCCTCTCGAAAACCACTGCAGTCACTTCTACATGGTTGAAACCAAAATGTATAAAAATAGCCGTTATTAAAATCTGACAATTTGCACTTTATCCACATGTGATCTTTTCTATTACAAATCTCAAATTGTGCAGAGGCAAATAAATAAGTGGTGGGTCATAGAAACATAGAAAATAGATGCAGGAGGAGGCCGTTCATTGCAATCATGGCTGATCATCCCCAATCAATAACCCGTGCCTGCCCTCTCCCTATATCCCTTGATTCCACTAGCCCCTAGAGCTCTATCTAACTCTCTTAAATCCATCCAGTGATTTGGCCTCCACTGCCCTCTGTGGCAGGGATTCCACAATTCACAACTCTCTGGGTAAAAAGGTTTTTTTCTCACCTCGGTCTTAAATGGCTCCCCTTTATTCTAAGGACTATGGCCCCTGGTTCTGGACTCGCCCAACATTGGGAAATATTTTCCTGCATCTAGCTTGTCCAGTCCTTTTATAATTTTAAATGTTTCTATAAGGTCCCCCCCTCATCCTTTCTAAACTCCAGATTAGTGACTACAAGCCTTAGCCTTTTCAATCTTTCCTCATACCAGTCCTGCCATCCCAGGGATCAATCTCGTGAAGCTATGTTGCACTGCCTCAATCACACGGATGTCCTTCCTCAAATTAGGAGACCCAAAACTGTACGCAATACTCCAGACGTGGTCCCCCTTATAAGAGCCCTATACAACTGCTGAAGAACCTCCCCCCCCCTTTACCACCCCCCCCCCCCCTATACTGTCCCCAAATCCATATGATCACCCACGTTTATGAAGGCCAACATTCCGTTAGCTTTCTTCACTGCTGCTGTATCTGCACGCCAACTTTCAGTGACAGTGTACAAGGACATCCCAGGTCTCCCTGTACCTCCCCTTACCTAACCTAACCCCATTGAGATAATAATCTTTTGCCCCCTTGTTTTTGCCATCAAAGTGGATAACCTCACATGTATCTATATTATACTGCATCTGCCACGCATCTGCTCACTCACTCAACCTGTCCTGGTCACCCTGCAACCTCCTAACATCCTCTTCACAGTTCACACTGCCACCCAGCTTTGTGTCATCCACAAACTTGCTAGTGTTGCTCCTAATTCCATCTTCCAAATCATTAATATATATGGTAAACAGTTGCGGCCCCAACACCGAGCCATGTGGCACTCCACTCGCCACTGCCTGCCATTCTGTAAAGGACACGTTCACTCCTGCTCTTTGCTTCCTGTCTGCCAACCAATTTTCTATCCACGTCAACACCCTACCCCCAATACCATCCTTATCAAAAGGCTTTCTGAAAGTCTAGATACACTACATCCACTGGCTCCCCTTCATCCATTTTACTTGTCACATTTTCAAAAAATAGCAGATTAGTCAAGCATGATTTTCCTTTCATAAATCCATGCTGACTAATCCTTTTACTGCTACCCAAATGCCCCATTATTACCTTGTTAATAATTGACTCCAGCATCTTTCCCACCACCGAAGTCAGGCTAACTGGTCTGTAATTCCCCGTTTTCTCTTTCGCTCCTTTCTTGAAAAGTGGGATAACATTAGCTATCCTCCAATCCACAGGAACTGATCCTGAATCTATTGAACATTGGAAAATGATCACCAATGCATCCACTATTTCTAGAACCACCTCCCTGAGGACCCTGGGATGCAGACCAAGCCTAGGGGATTTATCAGCCTCCAGTCCCATTAGGCTACCCAACAATATTTCTCACCTAATGAAAATTTATTTCAGTTCCTCGACCTCCTTAGATCCTGTCCTCCTGTACTTCTGGGAGATTGTTTGTGTCTTCCTTAGTGAAGACAGATCCGAAGTACCTGTTCAACTCTTCTGCCATTTCCTATTCCCCATAATAATTTCACACATGACTGCCTTCAAGGGACCCACATTTGATTTTGCTACTCTTTTTCCCTTAACATATCTAAAGAAGCTTTTACTGTCCTTCTTTATATTTCTAGCCAGCTTCCCTTCGTACTTCATATTTTCAGCCCGTATTGTTTCCTTCTGTTGTCCTATGAAAGTTTCCCAATCCTCAGGTTTCCGGCTACTCTTTGCTGTGTTATAAATATTTCTTTTTAGTTTTATTCTATCCCTAACTTCTCTCTTGTCAGCACGGTTGCCCCCTACTCCCCTTAGAATCTTTTATTCCTTTTTGGAATTTAAATGATCCTGTGTCTTCCCAGATTATGCCCAGAAATTCTTGCCTTTGATGTTCCACCGTCATTCCTGCTAGGATCCCTTTCCAGTCTACTTTGGCCAGCTCCTCTCTCATGCCTTCATAATCCCCTTTGTTCAGCTGCATCACTGCCACTTCCGATTTAACCTTCTCCTTCTCAAATTGCAGATAAAAACAAATCATATTATGATCACTACCTCCAAGCGGTTCCTTTACCTCGAGTTCTCTTATCAAATTTTGTTCATTGGACAACACTAAATCCAAAATTGCCTTTTCTCTGGTTGGCTCCATTACAAGCTGCTCTAAGAACCCATCTCGGAGGCATTCTACAAACTCTCTTTCTTGGGGTCCTGAACCAACCTGATTTTCCCAGTCTACCTGCATATTGAAATCCCCCATCACCACAGTGGCATTACCTTTGTTGCATGCCAGTTTTAACTCCTGCTGCAACTTTACACCTACACCTGGGCTACTATTTGGGGGTCTGTAGATAACACCAATTAGTGTCGTCTTGCCTTTGCAATTCTTCAACTCGATCCACAGTGACTCTACCTCGTCAGTCCCTATGTCTTCCCTCGCAAGGGTCTTTGTCCCAAACATTATGGAGGCACTGTACATAATATTGACTATGTCTCAAGCATTGAGAATGATTAAGTGATAAACAGATACCAGCTAAAACTTTTGAAGTTAGCATTTTTTAAGGTGACAACTTTGTTATTTGCAGGTTTATGACAGTGCTTCAGCAGCTGATAACAACAAATGTTACCTCTAAAATAGTTTCTTTATTTTTCAAATTTTCTTATTTTTTTTATTTTCACTTATCTATCCCATCCATGTGTTCTCTTTTCTTCTCTTCGTAATGTCTTTTATGATGTTTACATTTTCCAACCTCTGCATCGATCTTACTTAATTCATCCTGGTAAGAGACAACACAGATTATTATTACAACTGCAACAAATTAAAAAAACAAAATTGCAACAATATTTAAAAAAAAGCTGGAAAACTTGTCCACCATCAATAACACCTTTGTTTTATTGGGTCTGCATCTTCAGCTATAACATTTATCTTTTCCTTCATCTCTTTATATTTCTGTTCAGCCTCATCCAGTATTTTTCGGTGTACATCCATTTTCTTTCTGGCTTGCTCTAACTTCTCCTTGTGTGACTCTATTCTTTGGCAGATGTCTTGCATTTCTTCTTCCTAAATTTTGATTTGTGATTAGAATTAAAAGTCAAGATGAAGGAAGTCAGTTATAATTCCTATCTAACCTTATTGGTCAATCTCAACATTTAACAGATGAAAATAAAATTTCATTGGTTTTTTTCCCGAATATTTGTTATTGCCACATACAGGTTTGACATAATTTGTATATAGACGAGACACTTACTAGTGTGGAAATATCCACAGATTGAGGTTCATCCACATTCTCTAAATCCGTGATTTCTAGCTTTATTTTTGTCACACTCCCCTAAAAAAGAAATATGTATGAGATTTCTGCTTTTGATGGAAAAATTAAGGTCACGTTTAACTTTTACAAACCTGGATTTTTCTGATTTGCATTTGTTTTGTTTTCATATGAGTCTCGTTTATTTTGATTTCTTCCTCCACTGAATGCAATTGTTGCTGAAAATGTGATTTACCTGAGCCATTTTATTGTTCCAACTTCCAATTCCAGCTGACTGTAACACAAAGAACTTCAATGGCAGTTTTTTTTTTTAAAACAGTATTGTTAAAGCATTTTGCCTACACCACTTCATTAAACTACAATAAACCGCAGTTAACCTCCCATTAATCAAAATCTATATTATCTTTAGAGCCAAAACTACAGATTAGAATTATATATTTCATTACACCAACAATTGGGCGGTACAGTGGAGCAGCTGGTAAATTTCCTGACACAGCTCCAGAGACCCATATTTGATCCTGACCTCAGGTGCTGCATGTGTGGGGTTTGCACATTCTCCACAGTGTGGGTTTCCACCGGGTTGCTCCTGTTTCCTCCACATCCCAAAGACATGTGGGTCTGTAGGTTAATTGGCCTCTGTAAAAATTGCCCCTAATATGTAGGCAGTGGATGAAAAAGTGGGATAATATAGAACCAGTGAACAGTCAGCGAATGGCTCATCTCCATGCTGTACATCCAAACTTAACTAAATTTGAAGCAGTACTCAGTCCCTAGCTCTATATTCTGTCATTCAACACGATCATCGCTAAGTTCATCTATACCAATCCATATACTTATATCTATTGGGTGGCATAGAAATTTAGCAATTAAACACTATTGCTGCCAGGTTCCCAAGCACCTAGGTTCCACCTGACCTTCTGTGGTATCAGTATGGAGTTTACACGTTACCCTACCCCTGTGATCACAAACATTTCCTCAGATTCTTCAGTTTCCTTCCACATCACTAAGGCATTCTGATAGGATAACAGGCTAATGCTAATTGAACCTATTGTTGACAAGTCTAGTATGTAGGAGACACTGGAGCGGGGCAAGGGCCTCTAAAGATGGGCTTTCGAGGAAAGCTGACAACTAAAAGAAGTGATGAAATGGAATAACCAACAACCTCAATTCAACAACGCATTATGTTGTACAAGAAAATGCGGTACAATTAACGAATAGGAATTAAGAGGCAGGAAACCCAAGTTACATACAAGACTAATAAGGAAATCAAGGATGTTATAATATAAGCATGATGAAATTCATGAAAAACAGCAATCACAACAAGAAAACCTCACTCAAAATACCGGTGTGTTGATATGACATTTGAGGTTCATCAACTACAGCACTAACCACACTGCAAGATGCTCAGATACACTTCTCACTCGTCCTAATGTGGAAATGATCTTTAGCTTAAGATTTAAAAATCTGTGCTTTCAAATATCAGCACTTATTCTGAACAATAGTTGAACATGCACTTGGCCAGAGAAGCATTGACAAGCTGAGGAAATGAAAGGAATGACATGCAAGGATATTTTCGGCCTGTGGCCACGAGCTCCTTCCCCCCCCCCCCTCCCCCCCCCCCCCCCCCCCCCCCCCCCCCCCCCCCACCCCCCCCCTCCCCTCCCCCCCACACACACACACAAGGTGGAATACCACAATATTACATATTTACAAACCTGATCTCTGACTTCCACATCACTACCCAAGTATCTTGCCCTGTCCATTTCAGAAGAGTAATTAGCGATTGGCAAAAAAACCTGGTCACCTGCAGCAGTGAATGGCTTCTCTGCAGTTTAAGGGTGCTCTTTGATGCTGCTAAACTTCACGAGCCACCCTTTACTGTTGTTCTAGAAATGGGAAAAATAAATTGTAAACATTTAAGGTTTCTAATGTCATCTATAAATTTGCAATAAATTCATCTGGACATCTACGATTTGCAAGCATTAGTTTAGCAGTAAAAGCTGTACACAAGATGTGTATAGATAATGGCAATTTGTGCATACTATCTACATAATGTATATTATCATACATTGTACCTGGAATTTTTTCATTGTGCATAGAAAATTAACTTAAGAATTAGGGTTATGTTTGTCACAATATTTGAATTTACGTGCATTTGTTTTATTCAAAAAGTTCAAATTTAATATTTTTTATTCAATTTATTAATTCATTTTACTGAGGTGTGATAAACCAGTGTCTGGAGAGGTTTTACAGAAGCAATTTGTGAAGCCTCTTGCACGTTTGTTTAGTTTAGAGATACAGCATAGAAATAGGCCCTTTCACTTTCTGATTCCAAGCAAACCATCAATTACCTGCTCACACTAGTTCTACATTAACCACTTTCTGATCCACTCCCAACACATTAGAGGCAATTTAGAGGCCACTTAACCTATAAATCCGCACATCTTTGGGATGTGGAAGGAACAGGCACTTTTGATAGTCTTGCTCATGATTTGCTGCAAAGATTGACAGATTAGGAAACAAACAGTTCTTCAGAAATTTTCAGAAAGAAAATTACACAAAATAGGTGTATGCTTCTTCACAGACCGTTGCAGGGAAATGGACCTATATGCACCAGCAGATCAAGTGACTACTGGTCATATCAATACAGAAGCAATGAATATCAGCGATGACTTTAGAAATGGAGGGATGCAAACAGGGAAAAAAAAAATGCTGGAATAACTCAGGCAGCATCTCGAGAGGGCACAGATAGGAATTGTTTCTGGTCGGAACTCTTCTTCATTCTGATTCTTGTTGGGGAAAGAAACCTGGAATAGAACAAAGCCAGGCTAGTAATAGGTGGATATTGTTGAGGGGAGTTGGTTTGGTAGATGGGTGGACAAAGGCTTGAGATGAAAAAAAAGAAAAAGGTTGTGAGATAAGGAGAGAAGGGGTCTGAAATGCAAAGCAAGCGTAAGCGGATATAGGTGGAAGGGGATTTGGGGCACTTGGGGGAAGAGGAGGATAAAGGGAGCAGGATAGTGGGAGAAATGAGTGTGCATCCAGATGGGACACCAGGAAAAGAGGGGGGGAGGAAAGAGCAGTTTGTTACTTGATCATCTGAAATTAAAATATTCAATAGAAGTTTGATTCTGCTCTCACCTTACATCTCATAAAACATTGTGGGCTGACGACAGGCGAACTCGAGAAGTTGCTTTTACAAAAATAGACTTGAAGAATTTAATTTGTTAATCAAATGATTGTTCATAGTGAATCGAAAGATATGCTGAGTGATTAGAAGAGAACTGGCCATTTTGTTTTCCGACTATATGGCAACTTAAGGAAATACATTTCACATCTTGACTGAAATCAAGCAAGCTGTGCTTCCGGAAAAAAAACCTGGTGGTGTGCTGCTTTCTTTTACCATTATTGGGTGTGGGCATGGAGAGTCAGTATTTATTGCCCATCCCTTATTGCCTTGAATAGGGGCTGTTAAGCTCCTTTTTAATGTAGTCATACCCATGCAAGAGTACAATAATGCATAACTTTGCTACCAATTGACATGTCTTCTACGCACCTTATTTGACAGTGCATTCAATGCCATCTCTTTGTATGCTGTTGTGTGAACTTTCTGCTTTTAGCTCCAGATGATGATGTAGAAGCCATTTTGGAAGCCTCCCTCTCTTGCTCCGTCTCTCTCTCTCCCTCCTTCCTCTCTCTCCCTCCCTCCCTCTCTCTCTCCCGCCCATCTAGTACTCTTAGATATTTTTTGAAATCAGTTGGAGTGAATTGAATTGGCTGAAAACTGACATCTGAGGTGGAAGGGGCTTCAGGAGAATAGTGAGATGAGTAATTTATTTGAATCCTAGGTAAATCACCCGTAGAGTTGCATGGAACCACTCCAACTCTGAAGAAGGGTCTCGACCCCGAAAACGTCACCCATTCCATCTCTCCAGATATGCTGCTTGTTCCGCTGAATTACTCCAGCATTTTGTGTCTAACAACCCTAAATTAAGCAGGCTCACTTGACAAACTACTCCAACAAATGGAGAACATGGGCATGCAAGGATTCATCAGCATTATGTTGGGAAATACTCTTCTCCGTACCAACAGCAGCAATCAGATGGCACAAGATCAGAGTCACAACCATGTGGACGGGGTTAGAAATGGGGATGGAGGAAAGAGCTAATCCTTTTTGCTTTAATAACAACATAATGTCCTTCTAAAGCATTTATTTTGTTTAAAGTTTAATTTGGTGCGATTTTAAATGCCTAAATATCATATGTAAAAGCTGCGACAAGGACTTTCCCCCCGGCCTCTGCCACAACCTTGTTTCAACTTGAATACTGTCAAGTCATTCTAGGAATGGGGTCTTAGCCATATATAGTTTGAGGACTCCTTGCTACTCAAATCTTGCTGAGCCTCAGTACCCCAGCAGTGGTTCAGCCTAGATAAAATTCAGGCAGCCAGCCACAAGAAGCTTGACACAGCCTAATAACACCAGGCGTGGCGTTACTGATGCACCACAATATGTTGTATGAAATCTATCTATATACTTTTAAAAGTGAGTGTGTGTGGTGTGTGTGAGTTTGCATGTGAAATGTCTCTCCTCGAAAACCAGACGCAAAAACGCGGAGATTTTTACAATTTTGGTAGGGATTTAACATGAGTTCAGAAATCCACTCCTTGGTCAATTATTTCCCCAGGTATTGAATAAAATTGTTCACAAAACTCTTTTTTTTTAATTTAAATGCGCTTGCCAGCTGTTGACTGTAACAATGCCCAATTGCCCACCCAATCCAGGCCCAGGCGCAGAAAGACGAAAGAAGTTCTGACATGAGCAAAACATTCTACAGCTTCCATTTCTGCTTTAGCTTCTTTGTTCTACAGATTCTTCAGGGCAGCGATTCCTCGCGCTGAATCTTCTACTCACGAGTTCTGCAGATCTATTTTTATACTAGCTCTGTTCCGGATAGGTGCACTGCGCAATGATCTGACCATCATTGTTGGCGAGCTGTGAAGCCCGCGCAGCTAATGACTGCGGGGGGTGGACAGTGTGCAGTAAGCCGCTTAGCAGAGAGGAGAGAGGACTGGGGGATGACAAGAGCACCCTGAACTCACAGCCAAACAATCGGTGAGGGGGTAATAAGAAAAATGAGCCGGCCCCTGCTACATCGTCTCGCGGCTGCCTAACCGTCCACAGGGGCCGATGATCTGGTCGTCACACCCCTCGGGCCCGGCTCAGTCACACTGGCGGAAGAAAGTGAAGAAACCTCGGCGGGTATAAAGGTCCTATGGGAGAGAGAGGGGAAGAGAAGAAAAGAAGAGAAAATGAGAGAAAAAGTGGAGAGAGAAAGAAACAGGAGAAGAGAGAAAGTATAAAACGAGAGAGAGAAAACAATTAAAGGAGAAAAAAAAGGAGAGACAAAATTACAGAAAAATAAAGACAGCAAAAGGTGAAACGAAACTAGTAAAGAAACCACGATATGCCTCGATACGAGAACAATAACTGGATCTATAAACGCGCCCCGGAACCAAAACCCCCACCCCCCAATATTTGCTCCTCGCTCCCCCCCCCTCCCTCTATTCCTCCCTCTCCATCTGTCTATTGCCCTTCTGTCTCAGGTCTCTCCGCCATTTTCGCTTGCCCTCCCTTCCTCCCCTCTAGACGCTCCTGCGAGTTGGGGGATATGGGTCAGTGGATAGGGTGTTATGGGGTAAAAGGAGCAAATTAATATCATTAATATAATATCAAGGGGGGCCTTTGTGCGGGGGGGGGGGGTGGAAGAAGTTAATGTGTGTGACGCGGCATGCCGCCCCCTCCTCACCAGGTTACTGTTCCCCCTTACCAACGTTTGGGAAACAGACCAAAAGGCGTCTGAACTTTGTCTAGTATTAATTATATTATAATAAAAAACTCTGATTTGGATGTTTACTTGTGGGTTTGCTTGCTTGCTTGTTTGCCTTGAACTTTTTCTTTGATTCACATATCCTCGAAAAACCCTACGTGGGTAACCGGTGCTCATTGTTACATATTCCGTAGAACATTTACTCATGGATTTCAAAATTCCTCTCATCTGGAAGTTTGATTCGTTATTTCCAGTTTTTTCTAAAATTGTTCACAATCTGACATATTTTAAAAAATCTATCGTGTGAAGGAGCTGGATGACATCAACAATGCCATTCCTCCGCGTGGCAAGCTGCACAGAATTTTCAACGCACTTGCCTGCTGGGACATGTTTCCAGGAGTGATGATCACACCCCCCCCCCCGCCCCCTCCCCCGATTCTTCAAAAGACCAAAGCTTCAGAGGTCGATGCAAGCTAGCCTCGGCTCGGCTTTCCCAAGAGCTTTTTACTGCTGTCGCGGCCCTGTACTAGGGGCTCCCTCACTCCTCTCCCTCACCCGCAGGGGGCTCTAATCCGCTTTTCGCAGCCACCCTCACTCACACGGCTTCCCCTCCTACCTCTCCCTCTCCCCCCCACCCCCCACTTCCATCCCCTCCCCACTACTCACACCTCCCCCTCCTTTCACCCCCTCCCCTCTCCCCGTCTACTCCCTCTACTTCCTCTCCCCCCCTCTCCTCTCTACCATCTACTCTTTCTTCTCTCTCTCTCCCCCCTTCCCCTCCTCCCCTGTGTGTGTGGGGGTGGTTAATGTGTGTGTGACGACGCTCGCCCCCCCCCCCCGCAAGTTGAGAGGAGGGACCCAAGGGTCCCCCTTGGTCTAGTGAAACAATAAATGGTCAGCAATTAGTGAATGTAGCATAATAATTGTCCTTGCTTCCAGTATCAATAATATAATTAGCCTAACCACAAAAGGGGGAATTAAAACAATTTATTAAAGCAGCCTCGCAATTAATTATGGAATATGACAAATTGCCAAAGTTTTGAATGGAGATACTTAAATGATATTCCACAATTCCTTTTGATCCACAACTTTCAACATTAAGAATTAAACTTGTGCCATGCCTTAATATTTTTGTCACTGGGCCCTAAAAGTATGGAAAATATAAAAAACAGCAGTTTTTTTCAATCTTTCTAATTGCGTTTAGTCTGGTATTTAAAAAAATCCAAACTTTTAAAACCACCACTTTTCAATTGTAATTATGGAACAGAGACAAATAGGCCGACTAACCACTGATCAAACAGAACTTTTTCAATACCCCTAATGTCAACCAAAGTTAGCACACTGGATTGTCTATTTCCAAGGACATAAGCACTGTCTGGAAGTCACGATGATTTGCAGCTCTGCAATGACAAAAATATTATATGTTCAAAATTCAATTATAGGTTTCTAATGAACGCTATAAATAAAGAGGAAGAAAGAACACTGCCAATTTTCAACCAATAATACAGGAGCAAACTACGCCTCTATTGAGGGCAATTGAATTTTTATTTCTCTTTAATATTCACAAATTCAAACCCTATTTGTTAGTCATTTTCAACATAGTTAATCCCTAAATTAAGAGATTCCTTGCAGCTTTCTGTGGAACTTAATTGATGTTGTTACTCCTTGAGTAATGAGTAATTCCATAATAACTAGTAGTGTTTTAATTAGCAGGATGGAAATTATCTGAGGACACAAAGATCAAAGCAGCAAATGTTACAGTAAAAATTGTACAAATATATTGTTAATGTAAAAAGTTATTTGTTACAGACAGTATTATTACAGAATCTCAAATTGTCCTTAAATTATATATATATACAGTATTATGGCACAAAGTTCACAAAGGGGTATTGGGTTTACAACACTATAACCCTATAACAATTACAGCACGGAAACAGGCCCTCTCGGCCCTTCCAGTCCGTTGCGACCATTTGTTTTCCCCTTAGTCCCATCCTACCAGCACTCAGACCATACCCCTCCATTCACTTCACTTCCATATACCTATCCACTTTGCTCTTAAATGTTAAAATCGATCCTGCCTACACCATTCTGATGGAAGCTCATTCCACTCAGCCACCACCCTCTGAGTAAAGAAGTTCCCCCTCACATTTACCCCGAAACCTCTGTCCCTCATTCTCAGGTCATGCCCTCTTTGTTTGAAATCTTCCCTTACCATCAATGGGAAAAACGTATCCACGTCAACTCTGTCTATCACGTTCATCAATTTTTAAGGACCTCACATAAGGTCCCCCCTTAACCCTTCTGCGCTCAAAGAATAAAGACCTAACTTGTTAAACCTTTCTCTGTAACATAGTTGCTGGAACCCTGGGCAACATTCTAGTAAATCTCCTTGTACTCTCTCTTATTTTGTTGAATCCTTCCTATAACTAGGGCGACCAAAATTGATACACCATACTCAGAATTGCGTTTCTTACCAATGTCCTTGTACAATTTTAACATTACTTCCCTATCCTATATTCAATGCTCTGATTTATAAAGGCCAGCACACCAAAGGCTTTCTTTACCACCCTATCTACATGCGATTCCACCTCAGGGAACTATGCCACAGTTATTCCTAGATCCCTATGTTCCAACAGCAATCCTCAATTCCCTACCATTTACCATGTATCGTCCTATTTTTGATTTGTCCTGCCAAGATGGTAGCACTTCACACTTTATCGGCATTAAACTCCCATTGGCCATTCTTTCAGCCCACTTTTAAATGGCACAAATTCTCTGTAGACTTTGAAAATCTACTTCATTATCCACAACACCACCTATCTTAGTATCATCTGCATACTTACTTCATCCCAATTTTCCACCCCATCATCCAGATAATTGATGTACATGACAAACAACAGTGGACCCAAACACAGATCCCTGTGGCACCCACTGGTCACGGCTTACAACTGACAACAGCCATCCACCATTACTTTCTGACATCTCATTCTGCCCTGTTGAATTCAACTTGCTACTCCGCATTAACACCCAAAGATTGAACCTTCTTAAAACCTTCCTGGGGAACTTGTCAAGGCCTTACTGTAAACATATAGAAACATTCCACTTGCTTTACCCCTCATCAATTTCCCTAGTTACCGCTTCAAAAAATTCAAAGGGGGGGGGAAAAAAGGGGGTTTGTCAAACATGATCTTCCAGGCGCAAATCCATGTTGACTCGTTATCCATGATCAGACAATGTATTATCCAGTGCTTATTATATATATATTACTCTATAAGTATCCTTTCATTAATTTGCCCACCCCCCAACTTTGGACGTCTAACTAATAGGTCTATAATTGATAGGTTTATTCTTTGAATACCCTTTTTAAACAATGAAAACATGCGCAAGTACGCCAATCCTCCGGCACTATTCCGTTTCTAATGGACATTTGCATATATTTCTGTCATTGCTCCTGCTATTTCTACACTAACTTCCTCAATGTCACTAGGAATATCCGGTCAGGACCTGGAGAATTATCAACTTTTATACTTTTCAAAAGTGTCAGGGACTTCTCCTCTTTGAATCTCATAGTTTCTCATAAGCTACTATACTTTTCCCCCTTAACTCACAGAGTTAATTCCTTCTCCTTGGTGAATACCGAAAGATAAGAAATTGTTCAAGATCTCCCCCATCTCTTTTGGCTTGCAGATAGCTGATCATTCTGGTTCGTTAATGGTCCAATTTTATTCCCTCGTTATCATTTTTGCTATTAATATGCTGTAAGAAACCCTTTGGTTTATTTTCACCTTTCTTGCACAAGCAACCTCTATCTTCTTTAGTGTGTCACACATTTCTTTGCTGTCTGTTGAACCAATCAAAATATTATCAAACTTGGAAACATACCTGTCTTTTACGTTGTACGCCCTGATATTGAAAATTTCATAATTAAATTTGGGGTCGTTTTTCCTGAGTTGAAGTATCGAGACATCAAAGTCTGCAGACTGCTCATCTCGGTATATTATCACAGCAAAATGAAAGCGGTTAGCGAGTTTTAAATACTTTCATACTGCCAAAGAATATTCAGGATATTTTTAGTCTGAGACAAGCACCTGCCAAAGAAAGGAAAATGTTTCATATAGCAATTAAATTCAACATTTTAAAAATCATTTGTTAATTCTAAAACAATGAGAAATCCTAAATACACTCATAGCTACTCTGCAACAAATTTCATTAACATTATTCGCAGCGCTAATAGACAAAAAGCATTGTGGATTTTTAATGGAAGATCCTGTGGGAGTGCACTTGGATGGTTAGAACTCTTAATGGTCAACAATTTAAGATTGCACAACATTAAAATGACAAGATTTCAAGAAAATATTGGTCTGCATCTGATATTTTGCTCTTGAAAGAGGCGTAGAGACCACATTAGACACAAAACGCTGGAGTAAACTCAGCAGGACAGGCAGCATCTCTGGAGAGAAGGAATGAGTGATGTTTCGGGTCTGAGACCCTTCTTCGGACTGGTTAGGGAAGAGAGGAAACAAGAGAAAAAAGACAATGATGTAGAGAGATAAAGAACCATGAATGG
>CM069135.1:45592414-45642778 GCA_035221665.1 Okamejei kenojei | reverse complement strand
CATAGAGAGATAGATTTTAAAGCATAGTGTTCTGCTACACAATGTCTGCAATTGTATTTAATACAATTAGCCAATAAAAACGGCTGTGGTTTACATTAATCCACATGGGGGGAGTTAGATCAGTATCATGTGATTGTCTGGTCAATGAGATATGGGCATGGTGTATTGGTTCGGCCAGATATGGATTTCAGCAAGCTTATTCAGGTAAAGACATTGGTAGCAGATGGAAGGTCCAGTGATTTTTAAAGATAATACGGAATGGATGCTGTAGGCAGCACTATTTAAGAAATATTGTTAGACGATTTCTTTGGGTTGCCGAAATTGATTGTTTGCATCCAGGCTTAATCATCATGCTTCCATTATGTGTTCTTGGGAAACACGATACGGACGCACAGTTTGCAGTAGATGCATTTTCATTACACTGGGGAAAAATGTTCTTTTTATGCTTTTCCTCCATTTGCTTGATCGAGATGCTTGCAGAAAAAATTAGAGCAAGATTCGCTTCCGGATTGTTGGTAGTGCCAAATTGGCCAACTCAACCTTGGTTCCCGTTATGCTAAATATGAAATTAAAGCACCATATATGCAGATTCTAACTGTAGTGATATCTTGACTAATCCGTAGTATCAAATGAAGGTTACCCATTATATGCCTATATGAATTTGTTATCTGCAGGTTTTTGACAGACCACTAAGGAACTGGGATTGTCGGACCAAACTTTGACCAGTTATTGGTGCATCATGGCGACATTAGCACACAGAAACAATATATGACACATATAAGAAATGGAAAAGATTTTTGCACACAGTCAAATATTTTCTGATGATTCTGTGCTCTCGCGCGCGCTCTTCATGTTTTGGAATTCCTTGCAATTTGCATTTGGGGCAACTTTACGTTACAGTGCCTTTAACACTGCACGCAGTGCTTGTCGTCCTATTTAGACTTAATGATTGGTGAGAAGGTCAATTGGGTCGCATCCATTAATATCACGATTCAATGAAAGGAATTTTTCACATGGAATCCGCCCAAAACTAGATTACAGAGATTTGGGATTTGTGAGCATAGTACTTGCTCTACTTAGAAGGAAATGGCGCCAATGAAGGGTTGACATTGGATAGGTTAACATCGAAATTGGTCTGGTAATGTCACTGGTTTCAGCCAAAAGAGTGCACACTTTACAAATGTTGCGTTTCAGACTGTATGCTTGTTGGGACTACAGATAACGTTGTATTCTATGTTTACGATTGATCAAACAAAGTAGACCAGGGAGATCTGGAACAAAAGGTAACTTTCAAGCTTATTCATATTGAGCATGCTTTGTGTGTGGTTAGACATTTGAACCAATATATTAAGTTACGGGACCAATTTTCGAGGAAACGAAAAAAGACATGCTGCTTTACGCACAAAAAGCCACTCACAAAAAGCTTCAGTTCAAACTATCTCAAAATGTTTGAAACAGTGTTGGTTTTAGCGGGAAGTAGACACTGATGTCTTCAAATCTCACTCCACCAGGGCGGCAGCTACGTCCGCGTGCGAAGGAAGGGGCTGTGGGACGTACCTCTCGAGGCATATTTTAAAAAAGCGCAGGGTGGTAGTAAAGATGAAACTTTTTTCAAAGTTCTACAACAAACATGTTCACACTATGACAAAGCTTTGGTACAGCGGTGTTGCGAGCACTATATTCACCTGCTGTGTTTGCTATTAATTTGCTATAATCAGTTGTGTAGTCACTGATATCTTTTGTCACTTGTAATCATTTTTCCTAAAATATAAGGAGGGTTATTATATGGTCTTTCAACCCATTAAAAAATTTTAATTGTGAAAAAGATCTAACTTTTGTCTGCTTTTTCATGTATGTGTTTACTTCAGCGGATGTCCGTACGGATTAATTCTAGACAATAAAAAACACAGAAGCTTTAAAAACTCTTCACGGTAGTCACTCACGTGACTCCGAAGTAAAAATAGTAGATTAAACGAGAACTCACCTGTTCGAAGTTTTGATCGTTTATTTTACGAGAGTTTCGATGAGGGGATTACGTGCCCTCCACTCCCACCCTCGTTAAAAGAAATGATCAATGGGTGGTTCTAGTCTTTTTATGAGCTCTTAATATGTTACTCCGGCTTTGGTGGTTCTGTGTTTTTCATGCCGTTGCTTTGAAGTATGCCGTTACCAGCGTGATGCGGGCTCTTCTTCACGTATCCTTCGTAACTCCTAGTAAAATAACGATCTAAACTTTTTGAACAGGTGAGTTCTCGTTTAATACTTACTAATTATATTGTAACATAACATTTAACGAAAAACGCTTCCCATCTCCTGAAGAGGCAAAGTACTGCTTTTTTGGTGCTATCCCTGCACTCTGCAGTGAGCAATACATGGAACAGTCTGACAGCCCAAGCCACAGGAGCGGTTGTGTGCCCTCCCCCCCCCGTCCCCCACACCCCCCCGGGCCCAGTGAACCCTTCCACCCTTCACCCACCTCCACCTGTACCCCCCCGACTTCTGGATCCCAAAATCCAGTGCTGAACCAGAATTGTTTTATGTTTGAACCCCATATAGGTTTTAGAACATAAGAAAATAGAAAATAGGTGCAGGAGTAGGCCATGCGGCCCTTCGAGCCTGCACCGCCCCGTTCAATATGATCTTGGGCTGATCATTGAACTCAGTATCCTGTACCTGCCTTCTCTCCATACCCCTGATCCTTTTCTAGCCACAAGGGCCAATCTAAACTCCCTCTTACATATAGCCAGATGAAATAGCCTAAACTATTTCTGTGGACAGGAGAATTCCATGAGACTCACTACTCTCTGTGTGAAAAAAAAAAAAAAAAAAAAAAAAAAAAAAAAAATAAAAACAAAAAACAAATGTTTTCCTAATCTGGGGTCCTAAAGGAATTCCCCTTATCCTTAAACTGTGCCCCTTGTTTGAGACCTCCCCAACAAGGGAACAATCTTCCTGCATCTAGCCTGTCCAACCCCTTCTTAAGATATTATGTAAGTTCTATAGGTTCCCCCCTCAATCTTCTAAATTTAGCGATACAAGCTGAGTCTATCCAGTCTTTTCATATGAAAGTCCTGAACATCCCAGGAATCCAGTCTGGTGAACCTTCTCTGTACCCCTCTTATGGCAAGAGTGTCTTTCCTCAGATTTGGAGACCCAAAACTGTACGCGTGTACTCCAGGTGTGCCTCTCAGCAAAACCTTGGTACAACTGCAGTTAGAGCCTCCCTGCTCCTAAAATCTTTTGCTATGAAAATGCAACAAAGCATCGATTTCATCACTCCTGCTGCACTGCCTGCCTACTTTCCAAATGACTGGTGTACCATGACACCCAGGTCTCATTGCATTCCCCTTTTCCTAATCGGCCACCATTCAGATTATAGTATGCTACCCTCCTGTTTTGTATTTTCCCAACATTTGCCAGAACATGATCATCGTAGGCCAGTCAGACCAGTACGAGAACCCTGAATGCGGGATCTTGCTGAATTATTGCAAAGACCCGACTGATAGAGGCACAATGGAGAAAACCACATAAAACAAACATATATCCACATAAAGTATCTCGCACTGTGATGCCACATGTTTTTACAACTGGTGAATGAGGGCCTGTATGCAAACATATAGTATTGGGTTAAAATTATGACAGTATACTTTGCCTTGATTGCATCCGTGTGACTAACGAATATGCCCACCACAGTGTATCAACTTCGAAAACTGAGCATGATGGGCAGATTTTAGCATATTCACACAATAACCCTTTTAACCCACGACCATAGTATGCACTTAGTGTCCAGTAGGAGTTCATACCACACAATGATTGGTAGATTGATAACCAATACGCTTTTGTTACTAGAAATGGCATTCGTCGAAAATTTTCCATCTTTGAGCATCTGTTAGTAATATAACTGAAGATCATTTGACCCAAAACTTACTGGAGCAATGCTGAATTATAGTTTGACTACCATTGTGACTTTGGTAGCTTCAGCTTGGTAATAGCATAGGTCTGTTAACAATGACCTTTATGGCACTTGAGAGAGGTTACTACTTGCATGTTGAAAGTTCTGATAAATGCAAGGCCCAATTGCCAGCTAAAACCCAGCTGCTATATTGCCAATTACACTTGATGAATAGAAGACTGCTTCATAAAATGTTTCAGGCTTCTATTGATTCCAATCTGTTGCCCCCAGGGCGCCAGAGTCACAGATAAATTAATAGTTAAAGGAAAAATCTGATTAATCAATAAAACTTCCATTTTGGTATCAACTTAAATTTGACTGGATGGCTGAAGGAATCTCAATCCTCAATATAGTTGCAGCTGAAACAGTTGATTTCAGCTCCCCCACCCCTGAACACAGCAGTAGAAATCCCTCCTATAAATCCAGATCAATGTCCCCCTAAACCTGTCTCCAGTGCTCCCCCCATCCCCCGTGAATGGCCCCCGACCCCCCCCCTGAATAGTAGGCACTTTGAGATCGATATCCCCCCGCCCCCCATGCCCCCCCCCAACCCTAAAGTTCCTAAGGAAATCAGTAATTAGACAGTAAAGAAATTCCATATACTGAAAATCTATGTGCACATGGGAGTTAAATCAATTATGAACTGACATCCTCCATCTTTCAACATGAAACAGGCCACACCTGCCACAATTCCAGCCTGCCTTGAAGGGACAACTCTGGCCAGATTCCCGAGCCTGTCTCGAACGGTAATCCTGCGGCCATAATACTGATTCTGCCTCGAAAGACAACTTTGGCCATACTACTGGGCCTGCCTTAAAAAACTGCTCCGGCTGAGCAGAGGTTTTCAGGTCAGGGGTCAAGCCGGTCTCAGGAAATATGAAATTCACATACACTACCATTCTACTCTCCAATCAAGGATGGGAATAGAACCCACATCAGGAGCCTTTGGGCTTACCATAAGACCACTGGTAACCATGGAAGTAGGTGGGTCTGGTTCTTCCGAAACATGGGGTAAGTGGACCATTTCCAAGTTGGGTAATATTTGCACTTGTTTGTGTACAAATGACAATGAATAACATGAGATTCAGATCAGTTTATATAAAATGTAAACATGTAATTGGGTTATTATTGCACAGTATACAAGAGGGTACCAAGCATGCTTGGAATTGAGGCCAGAGTTCTCTTTCGAGGCAGGCTCAGTATTACGGCCAGGATTGCCTTCGAGATAGCTTGGAAATATGACCAGAATTGTCTTTTGAGGGCAACGCTCAGGATTACCTAAGCGGTCTGGGAACTGCTGACCCCATTGTCAGAGACTGAAGGTAGCGAGACCGGCTTACTGCCTGTTAACCCCTTTCTCTGTGGGGGACCATAGCGGTCTGGGAGCTGCTGACTCCATAGTCAGGGACTGGGGATAGCAAGACCAACTTTCACTTGGTCTATCATCATACGGGGGGAAATCCCCACTTTGCATCCCCTCCTGGGTGTCACTGACCTCCTTGTCACTAAACTTGGGAAGTGAACCCGACGGCCGCAGGCTATCCGCGATTCCTGCGGTCCAGACGGGATCTCCCCACGTCCATATAACCGGTTTCCCCTGCGGCCCGTCCGACTTTGCCCCAAAATCCAGCAGGCAAACTCTATGAAAGAGCTTCCTGCGACACAACAAAAAATAAAAAAAAAAAAACACAACCCTAGAAATAAGTTTAAACTTACCTTCCAGGTTTAAAACATACCCGCTGGCAGGAGCAGCGCTTGCCAGTCAGCCATTCGCAATGCCCTAAGACATAGTGACGCACATGCGTGCTGATGGCCTTCTTCACATAGTCACTCACATGACTCCGAAGTTAAATGTTAAATTCTTTCTTTAATGCTGTGTCTTATTTTTATTGGTGTGCTGCAAATGGCAACTCAAATTTCACTACACCAATTGGTGTAAGTGACAATAAATTGTCTTTGTCCTTTGATTTGTTGGAGGTTAATTGGATGGTAAATGTAAAAATTTAGGTACTAGTGTGTGTTTGTTAGGGTAGTGTTAATGTGCAGGGATCACTGGTCAGCGTGGACTTGGTGGGCCGAAGGCCTGTTTCTGCATCTGTATCTCTAAACTAAACTAAAACTACAACCTTGGTAATGAGCAGTCTGGTAAAGCCAACAGTTGCTGGGGAAGGAATGGAGGTTAGGGTGACTAAATTGAGTTTAAAAGACAGTGGGGGTTGATCAAGCTTGACCCTGCTCACAACTTATTTACACCTCTCTCAGGGTTTGCAAATGTTGCACTGATCTTTTCTGGCTAACACTTCTAGCACCCAGCAGAATGGGCAGGCAGCTTTTTCAGGTCAGGGCCCCTTCTTCAGAATGAAGATGGAGCCTGATCCATTGAGTTCTTCCAGACTTTATGCCTGAACACTGACTCACCTGGGCAACAAATTGCTGAGAGCTCTTGCTAACAAAAGGCCTTTTTCCCTGTCCCAAATACTGCTCTCGATCGAGACTTTCAGAAATGTTGATATACTACAAAAAACATATATAATAAATTCAAATAAAACTACTGATAGCTTGCATAAAAGGGACTACATTAAAATGTTAATATTATTGAAGAAAGTTAGAAAGCAAATCACTTGCAATTACTTGAAAAAAATCAAAAGAAACCTGAATATACTGAAATAAAAAGAGATATTCACAGATCATCCAGCCATCTGTGGAAAGAAAAACAGAGATTAACATTTTCTGATGGATGACCTTTACAATGGGATATTGGATCTGCCAAATTCCTGCCAAAACAGATGCGTGTAGTAAAAGAAAAAATTATAACACTAAACTATGGTTCATAGCTCTTCCCCATTCAGACCTGAATTAAAATCATGAGTGTGGTTAACTTTCTGTAACAATAACTTGCTTTAATGCACAAGGTTCTTCTCTGTTTCTGGCAGACACCTTGACCAACAAGCTGACTGAAGTTGTTAAAGTAATGACCAAAGGGAAGAGTTATGAGGATATACAGCATATTCCATTTTAAATGCTTCAATCCCATCTATTTGGGGTGTTGTGGTAATATTTCCCCAGAAAGTTCCCAGCAGCTATTATCAAACCTACAAAACCGAAAACTCACTAAATATATTTTTAATTGTTGCAGATTTTTTCAATCCTTGTAAATTGTGCCAGATTGTAAGTGAAGAAGGTAGGCACATTAAAAAACCTTTGTTTTCAAGGAGTTTATTACCCACAAGCAGCTGCAGGTAAGGGACGAACAACAACTAACATTAAAGAAAAAGTCATAACCTATGACTACTTGCAGTGTGTCTGGCAGAGTAGCAAAGAAAACATTACCACCAGTGTAAAATCTGTATCTGCTCTCATGGCCGGGTAACAATTAATGGATTGAGCCAAATAAATAAGCAATTAAACGAGACTGAATAAATTTCAATGGTATTAGTAGTCATTGCTGCCAGCCAACATGATAGGCTTAAAATAAATTTGCAAATATAAGTTTGAAATAAATTAAATTATTCACAGTTACATTTAACGTAGTTAGTTTATTCCTCATCCATCTTTTGGACATGATTTGTTAAATAAATTATATCATGGATATTTTATTAATTTTCATAGCATGCTGAAAAAGTACAATTTTTGACAATATTAAGAAAAGTCATTAAGAAAGTTTATTAATTATATCCTGCTTGCCAGCTGCATTAATGTATCTAAAAATAATATATTCTGTTTGAAAATTTTGTCCTATGTTTTACTGGATAATCTGCCTTTTAGGGTAGGCTTCATCTCTTGTATAATGTGGCATTTCCTTGTGTAACCAACAGCCTCTGGGCATGTTTTAATAATATGATATTCCTATGAGTGTAACATGATTTAATCTTTACGTGTTTTATTAAAGCCAAAAAAAGAGCCAGTGCGTCTTCTACAGCAAAATTGGAAATGAAAAGAAGGGTCTGAAAAAAGGGTCTCGACCTGAAACATCACCCATTCCTTCTCTCCAAAGATGCTGCCCCGCTGAGTTACTCCAGCTTTTTGTGTCTATCTTCAAATGAAAAGAACAACTGGCACAATTCAGGTCCTGAGTGACATCCAAGCCCAAAGCTTGGGTGTAAAAAATAGTGACCTTGACATCTACAAGTTGAGAAGGGAGGGCAAATCGAACAAGGGACCACATAAAATATTACAGTACAGGAACAGGCTCTTCAGCCACAATGTTTGTACTAAACATGACACTGCTAATTCTCTCTGTCTGCACCTGATCTATATCCTTCCATTTCCTGCATTGCCTCTTAAATGACACTATTGTATCTACCTCCACCACTACCACTGGCAGCATATTCCAGACCCATCATTTTCTGAGTAAAAGCTTGTCCAGCATATATCTTTTAACTTTGCCTTTGACACATTTCCACATGGAAAAAGATTCTGACTGTCTATCATATCAATGCCCCTCATAATTGTTTATACTTCAGTGGCGGTGGGGGGAGTTAATACTGATTGGAGGATGATGGAGTAGGATTCTCAAAGGCAATGAAGCACAAGACTCATATTCAGGGACAGCAGACAATGTGGATGAGCATGGGTTTTTTTGGAAATATATCCAACCTGGGGTCTTTGCATTGAGGTGGCTGTATGGCTAACGAGAGGTGGATGTACAACTCCACAAAGTTCTGTCATATTTCCATCTGTAACTTCTGGCAGATAATCAGCAGAAATCTGGGGCAGGAGGCTGATCAATTGACCGCCACAACAGATCAACGGTGGATGCGATCTCACTGGCTCTCCACTTCCACTCTGGACCACTTGGACAACAAAAACATATGTCAGGCTGTTATTCACTGACTACAGCTCGGCATTTAATACCATCATCCCCTCCAAGCTGGTTACTGAGCTCTCAGATCTGGATCTCTATGCATCCCTCTGCAATTGGATCCTCGACTTCCTCATTCATAGACCACAGTATTGGTGGAAATCTGTCATTCTCGATGACAATCAGCACGGGAGCATCTCAAGGCTGCGTGCTCAGCCCCCTGCTGTACTCACTCTATACTCATGACTGTGTAACCGGTCATAGTGCGAACTACATCATCAAATTCGCTGACGACCACTGTTGTGGGACGTATCACTGATGGGGATGAGTCAGAGTATAGAAGTGAGATCGACCGATTGACCAACTGGTGCCAGCACAATAACCCCCCCCCCCCCCCGGCTCTCAACACCAGCAAAACCAAGGAACTGATTGTGGACTTCAGAAGGGGTAGGATGGGGACCCCCCAGTCCCGTTTATTTCAATGGGTCGATGGTGGAAAAACGTCCAAAACTTTCAAATTCCTGGGCTTGCATATGTACCGAAGATCTCTCCTGGTTCCAGAACACTGGTGCAATCATAAAGGAAGGCACATCAGTGCCTCTACTTCCTGAGAAGATTCGGAGAGTCTGAATGTCAAGGAGGATTCGCTCAAACAAGAAGCACAGTAGAGAGCATGCTGACCGGTTGCATCGTGGCTTGGCACGGCAACCTGCTCCGCATCCAGGAGCGGAAAAGGCTGCAAAAAGTTGTAAACACTGCCCAGTTCATCATCGGCTTTGACCTCCCTACCATTGAGGGGATCTATCGCAGGCGCTGCCTCAAAAAGGCTGCCAGCATCATCAAGGACCCAGACCATCCTGGCCACTTACTCATCTCCCTGCTGTCATCAGGTAGAAGGTACAGGAGCCTGAAATCTGCAACATCCAGGTTCAGGAACAGCTCCTTCCCCACAGCCATCAGACTATTAAACACAACCTCAAACAAACTATGAACTATAACAGTCTATTGCACTTTATTATGTGTATTTATGTTTGTATATATATATTCTATGGCATAATGGTCACACTGATCTGATCTGTATCTATGCCTAAAATATTCTGTCGTGCTGCAGCAAGCAAGAATTTCATTGTACTATCTGGGACACATGACAATAAACTCTCTTGACTTGACTTCAAGTCTTGACTTGACTTGATGTGCCGATGCATTGTGACTTGACAGTGCCGATGCATTGTGGTGCCTGAGGTGACCACCATTTTACATCAGGGCAAAGTGGCAGTGGCTCTCTGTGTATGACAAGGGGGGCACGGTGCGACACGGTAGAGCTGCTGCCTTACAGCTCTAAGGATCTTGGTTCATAGAAACATGGAAAATAGGAGGCCATTTGGCCTTTCGAGCCCATACCGTTTGGTCAATTCTGACTACGAGTGCTGTCAGTGCTTGTTCATTCTCTCTGTGACCGTGTGGGTTTTCTCTGCATGCTCCGGTTTCCACATTTCAAAGACATACAGATTTGTAGATTAATTGGTTTCTGTAATTTATCCCTAGTGTGCAGGATGGAACCAGTGCATGGGTAATCACTGGTCGCATGGACTCAGTTTCCATGATCTATCTCTAAACTAAACTAAACTAAACTAAACCACAGGCTGCACACAAATGACATTTATATAAATGAGGCTGTTTGGAAGGGAAAACAACATCAGAACTGCTGCTTGATCTTAATCAATAAAACAGAGCGTTTGATGCATTGGGGGCATCAACAAGTTTTCCTCCAGCAGTTAGTAAAGTGCAGATTTGTAATCCGTTATCCTCGTGCATCATACAACCCAGGGCACAGATGGGGAATGTTCTCTGCTGCTGTGAATTGGCCAGCTACACCTCACACTGGCTGAGCTTCCAGTCCAGTCACTGTGGATGCAAAAAACCACCTTCCACCTTAAAACCCTGAGCTGTAACTTCATGAGCCAGAGCTCTGTAGCTGTGGGTCTGTTGAGGGATGAGTTGTCGCCGTGCTTGTTCCAGAGGTTGAAGATGATCAAAGGCATTTTGGCGCAGTGTTCAGGAGTCATGCAGCGTGCCAAATGTGATGGGCAAACTTAAATATATTTTTTTAATATATAAAAATATCAGAAGATTCCAGGTGGCACAGCGGTTGTAAGTTGTCCCTCATGTGTAGGAGTGCAAGAGTGTGGGGATTGCTGGTCAGTGTGGACTCGGTGGGCTGAAGGGCCTGTTTCCATGCTGTATCTCTAAAGTAAACTAAACTAACTTCAAACCAAGCTTTTATCTTGGTGATCTGGTGCAAGTCCACGAGTTATGACAAAATTGGCCATTGTCAACCCATTGCTCCATTTCCTCTGGGACTCTTCTGGGATCATACAGAAGTTACAAAATAAGAAAGCCATTTAGTCATGTCCATATCTGAATATTAGTTGGCGTACATCCAAAAGCCAACATGAACTTTAAGTGTGCTGTAGTGTATCAGAGAGTAAACCACAGTTGCAGAGCTGGTAAATAATGTATAAGTAATTTTCCAGGAGCTGCAGAACACACATTACTTCTTTACTGAAGCACAATAACAACTGTCATGTGTGCATATGTCTCCCATACCATTACATTATTAAATCACATCCTTATACTCTATATATTTACGTGCAGATATAGTTTAGTTTGGAGATACAGTGCGGAAACAGGCCCTTCCGCCGACCAGCAATCCTCGCACACTAACACCATTCTACACACTAGTGACAATTTGCAATTTGTATCAAAGCCAATTAACCTACAAACCTGGAGTGTGGGAGAAAACCAGAACACCCGGGGAAACCCATGCAGGTCATGGGGAGAACATGCAAACACCAAACAGACAGTACCTGTAGTCAGAATCGAACCTGGGTCTCTGGCACTGTAAGGTAGCTACTCTACCGCTGTGCTACCTTGCCGCCCTAGGTGTAAAATTCACCTCTCCCTACACTGTTTTCACATGTGAAGAACTATTGCAGGTTCTGTCCATTGACTGATTCGACCATGTTGGTTCCTTGTCCACAAACATCACATATTACCAAGTCATTAGGTGACAGACTCATGACTCATCTTCATATTTATGTTGCAGAATGCCAAAAGTACAAAAGTTTGGGCAATTATTTGGTGAATCAATTCAGAAACCAATTGAAAAAATGAAAACTGACATGGTTTAAGAAAAGTGATAAAACTGGTGACATTCATGATGATTGTCCAAGGCACAAGGTGACTGAAAGGTTATGGCTGCTCCACCCTGCTCGTGCAGAACTCAAATGGGACCACGATATGACAAATGCCACTTTCAACAAATGCTTCCATGATGATTTTCATCTTATTGGAAATCCCCAAACAAGACCAAAGTAACAAAACAAGTTCTGGAGTAGTGCGACAGGTCAGTCATACCTATGGAGGATCAGACTGAAGAAGGGTCCCGATCCAAAAATCTCCACCATCCATGTCATCCAAAAAATGCTGCCTGATCCATTTACACCAGCCCTGTTTTTTTTTTTGTAAACCAGCATCTGCAGTTCCTTGTTTCCCCAAGACCTTTGTTAATATGAGAATTAAGGGACAGAAGTTTAGGGGTAACATGAGGGGGAACTTCTTTACTCAGAGGGTGGTGGCTGTGTGGAATGAGCTTCCAGCAGAGGTGGTGGAGGCAGGATCGATTTTAACATTTAAAAGTAAAGTGGATAGGTATATGGACGTGAAGGGAATGGAGGGGTATGGTCTGAGTGCAGGTAGATGGGACTAGGGGAAAACAAATGGTCGGCACGGACTGGAAGGGCCGAGAGGGCCTGTCTCCGTGCTGTAATTGTTATATGTTATGTTATATGTTATATGGTATAATATGCAAAATAAGACAAGGGATAACCAAAACAGGAAGTTCATGGGATGGGATTGTGACTCAGATTACTTAACATTAGGCAACCAATGTTATATCCCTCTATGCAATAAAGGCAGCACAGTGGCACAGCGGTAGAGTTGCTGCCTCACAGCTCCACAGGCCCCAGTTTCGATCCTGACTATGGGTGCTGTCTGTATGGAGTTTGTACGTTCTCCCTGTGACTGCGTGGGTTTTCAGCGGGGGCTCCGGTTTCCTCCCACATTACAAAGACGTCCAGGTTTGTAGGTTAATTGTCTTCAGTAAATTGTCCCCAGTGTGTATTATGCGAATCTGGGTAACATGGAACCAGTGTATTGTGGATTGTTGGTCGGCGCGGACTCGGTGAGCCCAAGGGGCAGTTTCCACGCTGTATCGCTAAACTAAACTAAACTAAACTAAACTAAACAATAGCATTTAAATTGGTTCAAGTAAGCCCATAATGAGTGGGTGGCATTCATTGAAGAAATCTTATTGCCTTTGACAACCATAGTGCCCAGATATTGAAACCACCTATGCCGTGATAATGTGCACACCACCAAACCCCATTCCCCACTCCTCTCTCCACACCGAACCTCACAAGCTTTCTTGGGAAACCAATAACATTGATTTTCAGGTGAGTGCACTTTGAACAGGATTAGACACCTCACTGGGCTTCATGGCAAATATATTAAAATGCTTATGCCAGAGAGCTTATATAATTTGATTGGATGGAAAATCATGGAGAAATACCAGAAATCAGGTTTCTGTGCCAGTTGTGTAACATTTTTGATTTAAAAATTTGAATTTCTGAAATGCTGTTTGACTTTTATCAGATGGCTTTGTGATTAAAAGAATAGGGTAAACTTTGTGGCTTGAGCTCAATTATTTAAATGACCACATTTAAAGCATCTGAGATTGATTTAAGATATTCTTGTTTGCAGAATATTCTCCATGATAATGAGGTCCTCTGTGATTGCCTCGCAGTTGCTCTGAAGGACCTCCTTACAGTATTTCTCCAGCCAGGCATCGCTTCAGGACCTACATACCAAATAAATGGAGCAATATAAAAATGGAACAACGTTTATTTTCAAAGATTTGTTCTTCTTTTATCCCTAAAGTTTCTTAAGCACTACAGCGATTCTGTGCGTTTAAAAATGTAATCAACACCGTGTTCCTCTTACCCTTCTGTTTTACTCTGGGAACCTTTGAGAATATACTTATGAAGCATTAGTGCAATTTGTTTAGATTTTAGACAAGCCAGACAAGTTATCTTATTACAAAAATTACTGTGGAATACTTCATTGCATTCAGTCCGAGACAACTTCGTCCTTGCGCCTAATTCCCCACGAGTTATACATATCACATAATAATGCTGTTGGGGGGAACAAAATTAAACAAAATATTAAAGAAATGATTTACCTGCAAAGTTCAGACTAAATTACCCAAATTAACTAGTTGCCTTTATTCCATGGTTAGTGAGATAAATATGCCTGGAACATGTTCTGGAATGCTAATAAGCTTTTTCGGACCTGAATCCTCTTTCTTTCTGACATTTTTTTTTTTTTTTTATTTTTAATTTTTTTTTATTATAGAAACAAAGTAATTACAAAATACACTCTTATACAACGATAAAAACTATATAATATTAATGATAAATTGATACTGTTTATATTATTTATAATATTATCAATTATACATATCAAGGTTAATTATTTTGTATAATTGGGAGTGTGTATAGTATCTTCCTAGTATTAGCAATATACTCATACTACTCATAATATCCATATTTCCTCTGATTTCAAAATACAAGTCCCCCATGTTATAATTGTATAATACACAATATTAACCGAACTTCTATAATATTCATTATATTTTCATAATAATAAGAGTGTTTGTATTATTATTGACTTTATATTTCTAAATTATTATATAGTTGAAACTACACAATTTTATGTAATTAAAAATACAGGACATCAATAATATTTTCATACAAGTAATGATATCTATATTCGCATTAATATTAAAAAATTTAATATAATGTGTTTCTATACTTTTTTTTCTAATTAAGGATAGAAAAAATAAAGAATAGAAAATAGAAAAGAGAGTGTTGAAAGTTTGATGGAGATTGAAATATTATTCATTAATTCGTCCTTGGAGATATGTTCATGATTTATTATATATGTTTCTTCATCCATTCAGATATTCAGGCCTCAGTCAAGTCTTCGCGCCGATCCGTTATGACCTGTAAATATTTAATATATGGAGACCAAATCTCTCTGAAGAGATCTAACCTATCCATAAGGATAAGCCTCAATCTCTCCAAATGAAGTGTCTCCGACATTTCTGTATTCCACATTTTAATTGTTGGGGATGCAGGGCCTTTCCAAAATTTTAGTATTAATTTTTTCCCAATTATTAGACAATAGTCGATAAAAATTATTTGGTTCATTGTAATTAGTTGGTCCGTTTCAAGTATTCCAAGTATTATTAACTTTGGATCAGAAATCATAGTAATATTAATAACATTCGAAATTATCTTAAATATTTCATTCCAATATTCTACAATCTTTATACAATTAGTGAATGAATGTGACAAATTTGCTTCTGAGATTTGACATTTATCACATATAGGCGATAATTTTGGAAATATATTATGTAATTTAGATTTGGAATAATGTAGTCTATGTAGAATTTTAAACTGTATAAGAACATGTTTAGCATTTAACGAACAATGATGTATGTGTTGTAAGCTTTCGTCCCATATTTCTGAGCTTATTATTTGACCTAATTCATTTTCCCAAATCTGTCTATGTGTTTCCGTTGATGGGATATCACTTTCCAATAAAATATTATAAATATATGATATCATTTTTTCTGTATTTGGATGTTTATTCAAGCATTCATCTAAAATTTCAGTCTTTCTATTTCTAAGTTCTTGTGTATTTGCAGAGGTATAGTTTCTTTGTAAATATCTAAAATATTCATTGTTTTGTAGTCCATAAGTTTGTTGTAACTCTTGAAATGAAAGAAAAGAGCTTTCCTTATAAAGATCCCCTATGTTTAAAATTCCTTTATTTTTCCATTGTAAAAAAGCCTTATCCATCGTTGAAGGTTTAAACGTAAAATTTAAATAAAAGAAAGAATCCTCTTTCTTTCTGACATGTTGAACACTGAAAATACAATTGCCAAGACTTAACCTGAGAACATTAAACCCTAGCAACAGATTGAGTTGATGAATTATATTGGCAAACATAATTACTTCAGTGCATCTCTAGTTTCTAAAGCAGTTTAAAACAATGAATTGATAAATTGACCATAACAATTGTGGATTTCTTCATTTTGTAAGGCAGAATGGCCATAATTGTCAATAAAGCAATGTATTGATGAATTAAAACTTAATCTATTTATCATTCATGAAGTAGCTCCTCATATCTTAGAAGCAATCTTTATAATTTCAAGTCAAGAGTGTATATTTGGTGATATTCACTGGGTATGAACCAGAACTATTAATGCAACAACAATGACAATAACATAACACTAAATTACCAGTTTTTCAAAGTAAACTAGACCATGATAATGCAAAAGCCAAAGTCAATTGTAGTTCAGTGTTAAGGTGGTGTTATATTTAGGATTGTGCATTGTGATGGTTGTAGATACAAGGTATTGCAGATGTTGGTTTACACAAAAATGCTGGAGCAACTCAGCGGATCAGGCAGCATCTCTGGAGAAAAAGGATAGTTGACTTTTCAGGTCTGGAAGGATCCTGACCGGTAAACATCACCTATCCTTTTTCTCCAGAGATGATGCCTGACCTACTGGGTTAATCCAGCACTTTGTGTTTATCTTCACCTATCACTTGCCTGGCTTTGTCGCAATGTTTGTGTCTATCTTTGGTGTAAACCAGCTTCGGCATTTCTTTGTTTCTACAAAAGATAGGTGGATACTGATAAGGAGGGATTTGATAGGCAGATGGGTGGACAAAGGCCAGAGATGGGAAGAAGACAAATGGATGCGACATAAGAAGAAAAGAAGTGCTGAAATGTGAACCCAAGCGATATAGGTGAAAGGGGAATGAAGAGAGGGATAGTGGAGAAATGGACGTGCATCCAAGTATGGCACAGGAAAGAGTGGGGTGGGGGGGGCGGGCTGTTGTGAGTTAGTTGCCTACAAGTGAAAAAGGTAATGTTCATCCCATTGCAGCGTAAGCTAGCCAAGTGGAGTATGAGGTGCTCTTCTGTTCCTCCAGGTTGTGTGTAGCCTCACTCTGGCAATGGACTGATGACTGATGGGAAGAGGTTTTAGTTTAATTAATTTTTAGTTTTATTTAGTTTTGTTAAGTTTGGGTTATTATTGCCACATGTACTGAGGTGTTCTCGAACCTGGAGGTAACAGTTCTCAGGCTCCTGTATCTTCTTCCTGATGGAAGCAGTGAGAAGAAAACATGACCGGTGTGTTGGGCATCTTTGCTGATATTGACTGCCTTCTTGAGGCAGCACTTCCTCTAGATCTTCGATAGTGGGGAGATGTATCCGGGATGGACTGGGCAATGTCTACCACTTGCTGGAGTGTCGATATTTCCAAACCAGGCTGGATTGTAACCACTCAGTGTGCTCTCCACGACGGATTTGGCAGAAGATTGGCAGAGTAATCAGTGACATGCCGAATCTCCTCAACCTTCTGAGGAAGCAGTGGCATTGGTGAGCTTTCTTTGTGATTGCATCAATGTGATGGGTGGAGGAATAGTGATCGAGAGTGTATGATACTCTGGTGTTGCAGGAGACATGCCGATGCGGAAGTCAAGGAACCAGTTGTAAAGGGTGGTACAAAAGCCCAGGTCTTGAAACTGCACACTGAGTTGAGGTCAACGAACACAGTGGCTTGCAAAAGTTTTCATACCCCTTGAACTTTTCCACATTTTGTCACATTACAACCACAAACGTAAATGTATTTTATTGGGATTTTATGTGATAGACCAACACAAAGTGGCACATAATTGGAAGGAAAATGATACATGGTTTTCAAATTTTTTTACAAATAAAAAACTGAAAAGTGTGGCGTGCAAAAGTATTCAGCCCCCTTTACTCTGATACCCTTAAATAAAATCCAGTGCAACCAATTGCCTTCAGAAGGTACCTAATTAGTAAATAGAGTCCACTTGTGTGTAATCTAATCTCAGTAAAAAATACAGCTGTTCTGTGAAGGTCTTAGAGGTTTATTAGAGAACATTAGTGAACAAACAGCATCATGAAGCTCAAGGAACACACCAGAGAAGTCAGGGATAAAGTTGTGGAAAGCAGGGTTAGGTTATAAAAAAATATCCCAAGCTTTGAACATCACACGGAGCACTGTTCAATCCATCATCCGAAAATGGAAAGAGTATGGCATAACTGCAAACCTACCAAGACATGGCCGTCCACCTAAACTGACAGGCGAGCAAGTCTGTTCTCCTTGTCCACTGTAGACAAGAAGAGCATTGATCAGAGAAGCAGCCAAGAGGCCCATGGTAACTCTGGAGGAGCTGCAGAGATCCACAGCTCAGGTGGGAGAATCTGTCCACAGGACATCTATTAGTCATGCACTCCACAAATCAGGCCTTTATGGAAGAGTGGCAAGAAGAAAGCCATTGTTGAAACAAAGCCATAAGAAGTCCAGTTTGCAGTTTGCCACAAGCCATGTGGGGGACACAGCAAACATGTGGAGGAAGGTGCTCTGGTCTGATGAGACCAAAATTGAAGTTTTTGGCCTAAATGCAAAACGCTATGTGTGGCGGAAAACTAACACTGCACATCACCCTGAACACACCATCCCCACTGTGAAACATGGTGATGGCAGCATCATGTTGTGGGGATGCTTTTCTTCAGCAGGAACAGGGAAGCTGGTCAGAGTTGATGGGAAGATGGATGGAGCCAAATACAGGGCAATCTTGGAAGAAAACCTGTTAGAGTCTGCAAAAGACTTGAGACTGGGGCGGAGGTTCACCTTCCAGCAGGAAAACGATCCTAAACAGACAGTCAGAGCAACAATGGAATGGTTTAGATCAAAGCATATTCATGTGTTAGAATGGCCCAGTCAAAGTCCAGACCAAATCTGCAACGTTCCATCTTCCAGAGAGGGGAATCTGGTGGAAGCCTCTGATTGGTTGACGAGGACCAAAGGAAGCAGCTGATTGGGTACAACTCAGGGTTTACATTTTTACATTTCTGTAATACATTAACTGGGAGTTAAGGATTCTGGGAGTTAAGGATTCAGTATTTATTCGTATTTATTAGCAAAGTTTAAAGAATAAACTTTTGTGTTTAATAAAAATAAAACAAAAAAATAATAAAATAAAAAATAAAAATATATATTTAATACAGATATGGCAGTAGAGATTGGCCCCGTGGTTTGTTCAGCCTGCAACATGTGGGAGATCAAGGATATGGTCGGTGTCCCTGGTGACTACATTTGCAGGAAGTGTGTCCAGCTGCAGCTCCTGGCAGACCGCACTGAACGATTGGAACTGTGGCTGGATTCATACTGGAGCATCCACGATGCGGAGAAAGTCGTGGATAGCACGTACAGTGAGTTGGTCACACCACAGGTAAAAGGTAAGAGGACAGAAAGGGATCAGGTGGCCAATAGCCAGCAAAGCAGTAGGCAGGTAGTGTAGGGGTCCCCTGCAGTCATCTCCCTCCTAAACAAGTATACCATTTTGGATACTGTTGAGGGAGATGGCTCATCAGGGGAATGCAGCAGCAGCCAAGTTCATGGCACCGTGGGTGGTTCTGCAGCACATGAGGGGGGAAAAAGAGAGGAAGGGCAATAGTAATAGGGGATTCAATTGTCAGGGGAATAGATAGGCGTTTCTGAGGCCGCAAACGAGACTCCAGGATGGTATGTTGCCTCCCTGTTGCAAGGGTCAGGGATGTCACTGAATGGCTGCAGAACATTCTGGAGGGGGAGGGTGAACAGCCAGTTGTCGTGGTGCATATTGGCACCAACGATATAGGTAAAAAAAGGGATGAGGTCCTACAAGGTGAATTTAGGAAGCTAGGAGATAAACTTAAAAGTAGGACCTCAAAGGTAATAATCTCTGGATTATTACCAGTACCACGGGCCAGTCAGAGTAGAAATAGGAGGATATTGCAGATAAATACGTGACTTGAAAAATGGTGCAACAGGGATAGATTCAAAATTTTAGGGCACTGGAACCATTTCTGGGGGAGGTGGGACCAGTACAAACAGGACGGTCTGCACCTGGGCTGGAATGGAGCCAATGTCCTTGGGGGAGTGTTTGCTAGTGCTGTCGGGGAGGATTTAAACTAATGTGGCAGGGGGATGGGTACAAGAGCAGAGTGGCAGTTGGGTGTAAAACGAGGGTAGAAGAATAGGGAGCAAGGTGAAAAGTAAAAGTGGCAGGCAGACAAAACCAGGGCAAAAATCAAAAAGGGCCACTTTTCAACATAATTGTATAAGGGGTAAGAATGTTGTGAAAACAAGCCTAAAGGCTTTGTGTCTCAATGCAAGGAGTATTCGTAATAAGGTGGATGAGTTGAACGTGCAGATAGCTATTAATGATTATAATATAGTTGGGATCATGGAGACATGGCTCCAGGGTGACCAAGGCTGGGAGCTGAACATCCAGGGATATTCAATATTCAGGAGGGATAGAGAGAAAGGAAAAGGAGGTGGGGTATATTTGCTGGTTAGAGAGGAGATTAACGCAATGGAAAGGAAGGACATTAGCTTGGAGGATGTGGAATCGGTATGGTTAGAGCTGTGAAACACTAAAGGGCAGAAAATTCTGGTGGGTGTTGTGTACAGGCCACCTAACAGTAGTAGTGAAGTTGGGGATGGTATCAAACAGGAAATTAGTAATGCGTGCGACAAAGGCAAAACAGTTATAATGGGCGACTTCAATCTACATATAGATTGGGTGAATCAAATCGGCAGGGGCACTAAGGGAGAGGATTTTTTGGAATGTATGTGGGATAGTTATCTAAATCAACATGTAGAGGAACCAATGAGAGAGCAGGCTATTTTAGATTGGGTATTGAGTAATGAGGAAGGGTTAGTTAGCAGTCTTGTTGTATGTGCCCCTTTGGGCAAGAGTGACCATAATATGGTCGAGTTCTTCATTAGGATGGAGAGTGACAATGTTAATTCAGAAACAATGGTTCTGAACTTAAAGAAAGGTAACTTTGAGGGTATGAGATGTGAATTGGCCAAGATTGACTGGCAATCAATTCTAAAAGGGTTGACGGTGGATACGCAATGGAAGACATTTAAAGACTGCATGGACGAACTACAAAAATTGTTCATCCCAGTTTGGCAAAAGAATAAATCAGGGAAGGTAGTGTATCCGTGGATAACAGGGGAAATCAGGGATAGTATCAAAGCAAAGTATGATGCGTACAAAGTAGCCAGAAAAAGCAGCATACCAGAGGACTGGGAGAAATTCAGAGACCAGCAGAGGAGGACAAAGGGCTTAATTAGGAAAGGAAAAATAGATTAAGAAAGTAAGCTGGCAGGGAACATAAAAACTGACTGTAAAAGGTTTTATAGATATGTGAAGAGAAAGAGATTAGTTAAAACAAATGTAGGTCCCTTGCAGTCATAAACAGGTGAGTGAATCATGGGAAACAAGGATATGGCGGACCAATTGCATAACTACGTTGCTTCCGTCTTCACAAAGGAAGACATAAATAATCTGCCAGAAATAGCAGGGGACCGCGGGTCAAAGGAGGAATTGAGTGAAATCTAGGTTAGTCGGGAAGTGGTCTTGGGTAAATTGAATGGATTAAAGGCCGATAAATCCCGAGGGCCAGATAGGTTGCATCCCAGATTACTTAAGGAAGTAGCTCCGGAAATCGTGGATGCATTAGTGATAATCTTTCAAAACTCTTTAGATTCTGGAGTAGTTCCTGAGGATTGGCGGTAGCAAATGTAACCCCTCTTTTTAAGAAGGGAGGGAGAGAGAAAACGGGGAATTACAGACCCATTAGTCTAACATCGGTAGTGTGGAAAATGCTAGAGTCAGTTATTAAAGATGGGATAGCAGCACATTTGGAAAGTGGTGAAATCATTGGACAAAGTCAGCATGGATTTACGAAAGGTAAATCATGTCTGACGAATCTTGTGGAATTTTTCGAGGATGTAACTAGTAGCGTGGATAAGGGAGAACCAGTAGATATGGTGTACCTGGACTTCCAGAATGCTTTCGACAAGGTCCCACATAAGAGATTAGTATACAAACTTAAAGCATACGGCATTGGGGGTTCAGTATTGATGTGGATAGAGAACTGGCTGGCAAACAGGAAGCAAAGAGTAGGAGTAAACGGGTCCTTTTCACAATGGCAGGCAGTGACCAGTGGGGTACTGCAAGGGTCCGTGCTGGGACCCCAGTTATTTACAATATACATTAAAGATCTGGATGAGGGAATTGAAGGCAATATCTCCAAGTTTGCAGATGACACTAAGCTGGGGGGCAATGTTAGCTGTGAGGAGGATGCTAGGAGACTGCAAGGTGACTTGAATAGGCTAGGTGAGTGGGTAAATGTTTGACAGATGCAATATAATGTGGATAAATGTGAGGTTATCCACTTTGGTGGGAAAAACAGGAAAGCAGACTATTATCTAAATGGTGGCCGATTAGGAAAAGGGGAGATGCAGCGCGACCTGGGTGTCATGGTACACCAGTCATTGAAAGTAGGCATGCAGGTGCAGCAGGCAGTGAAGAAAGCGAATGGTATGTTAGCTTTCATAGCAAAAGAATTTGAGTATAGGAGCAGGGAGGTTCTACTTCAGTTGTATAGGGTCTTGGTGAGACCACACCTGGAGTATTGCAGTTCTGGTCTCCAAATCTGAGGAAGGACATTATTGCCATAGAGGGAGTGCAGAGAAGGTTCACCAGACTGATTCCTGGGATGTCAGGACTGTCTTATGAAGAAAGGCTGGATAGACTCGGTTTATACTCTCTAGAATTTAGGAGACTGAGATGGGATCTTATAGAAACTTACAAAATTCTTAAGGGGATGGACAGGCTAGATGCAGGAAGATAGTTCCCGATTCTGGGGAGGTCCAGGACAAGGGGTCACAGCTTAAGGATAAGGGGGAAATCCTTTAGGACCGAGATCAGAAGGACTTTTTTCACACAGAGAGTGGTGGGTCTCAGGAACTCTCTGCCACAGAGGGTAATGGAGGCCAAATCATTGGCTATATTTAAGAGGGAGTTAGATGTGGCCCTTGTGATTAGGGGGATCAGAGGGTATGGAGAGAAGGCAGGTACGGGATACTGAGTTGGATGATCAGCCATGATCATATTGAATGGCGGTGCAGGCTCGAAGGGCCGAATGGCCTACTCCTGCACCTAATTTCTATGTTTCTATGTTTCTAAATCCAATTGAGAATCTCTGGCAAGACTTGAAAATTGCTGTTCACCGACGCTCTCCATCCAATCTGACTGAGCTTGAGCTATTTTGCAAAGAAGAATGGGCAAAAATTTCAGTCTCTAGATGTGCAAAGCTGGTAGAGACATACCCCAAAAGACTTGCAGCTGTAATTGCAGCGAAAGGTGGTTCTACAAAGTATTGACTCAGGGGGGCTGAATACTTTTGCACGCCACACTTTTCAGTTTTTTAATTGTAAAACAAATTAGAAACCATGTATCATTTTCCCTCCACTTCACAATTATGCACCACTTTGTGTAGGTCTATCCCATAAAATCCCAATAAAATACATTTACGTTTGTGGTTGTAAAGTGACAAAATGTGGAAAAGTTCAATGGATATGAATACTTTTGCAAGCCACTGTAGCAGTCCAAAGCATGTGTTTCTGTTATACAGGTGATCCAGAGCAGTGGAGGGTCAGTGAAAGAGCATCTACTGTACTATTGAGCCGTCACAGTAAAATACCATTTCAAATAGATTCATATCATTTCTGAGGCAGGAGATGCAGTCTCACCAACCGCGTTCCTCCAAAACGTTGTTCTTTGCTCAAAATTGTGTTGTTGCAGTTTTTATTGTGCCTATAATGGGGGAGATATGCTCAATGGAAAGCATTGTACTGTTAAATACTGCCACCTATCAATTGGAATGATTTAAACTCTACTTGTGCTGAAGAAAACCGTAATCATTGTCAACAATAGAGGTCAACTTTAAATTGGTGGCTATTAAGGTTAATTAAAAGGCCAATGCCTTGTTCAATATCTCTCGATTTATTATACTTTGCAAAACAAGAGTTTAACCTGCAGTAAAGCAATAGCATCCTTCGCCACAATAAAATTATAAAAAATTCTCTCAATTTTTTTGTACATCTAGTTTTCTCTTAATTGCAAGCCTAGATGAAAGCAAGCAGAGACACATTCTAGACCTTGGGTATTTTAATGTTGCTAACAGTAGGTATTCCAATAGTTATGCCAAAATATTTCTTGGTCTCTTTCCTTTGGCAATGGCCAACCAGTCCTTGAAAATAAACAAATAGAACTCGCTGGGAGGAATGCCTTGCTGGACTTTCCTATTTCTCAAAATTTACGGAATTCACCAATGCACGTGTTAATATTATTATTTGAATTGTGAGATTACTTCAGCTCATTTGAGGTTTAATATGATTAAGGATGCCTCCTTTCTATTGTTGCCCCTGAGACAATACTGTCATCCCTGATTGGTATTTCTAAAGTTGGCAAAACATACAAAATATAGTTTATACCTTTAAATTAATATTATAAAATAAGAAGATACAGATGCCGTCCTGTAATCAGAGGAAATAGCCATTTGCCTTCAGAATGCAACAGTAAATATTAAATAAATGGATAAAAATTCATGCTTAGCCATTTTGACTGAGCAAAATTAGCTTATCTTAGCTTTGTGCAGTGTATTTGGTTTTTGACATTAGATTTTGTTGAATTCAATGATACTGATTTTGCATATGATAAATAATTTGCAGTACAAGGTTGTTTGTTTGGCACAAATAATTAAATCAAATCTTCTACCCTGTTTAAAGTTTGAAAAATAATTTATTTCCAATAGGAAAGTCCCATTTCTCTGTAAAGCATTGATTGGCAGAAGCATTTGAATGAAATAGTGCCACTGGCAAGGGACTCAAATGCTTCTTAACAGTAGTAACATGCTGACATTCTTGACAAATATCTAGCACTCTTTCACTTTCCACAGATGCTGCTTGACCCGCTGAGTGATTCCAGACCTTTTCTTTATTTCGGGTTTTATTTCAGATTTTCACCATGTACAGATTTGTTTTCATCTCAGTAATAATCTTCTGTTTGATTGCAACAAAGGTAAATATCCCTCCTTGTTCTTGGTCTATCTGTAGTCTTTGGTGCATTGGACTGAATTGAACTGACTACTAACCATTCATGGCTCGGTTCATTTGACCATGTATTCTCGTGAAAATGCATGAGTTCAATGTGGCTAACTCATTATCAGCACTGGACTGACCATTGAGCTCAATGATGGAACAGTGATTTACAGAGGCAAGAGGTCAAATGCACTTGGCTTATTCCCTACAGCTTTACTCATGAGGTGGCAGGGGTACAGAGGTCAACCACATTGATCTAAATAAGGTAATTGACCCTGTGAATAGAGGTATGTTCGACCAAGTGCTTGAGCTATTGCACTTTACATGTAGTCCCATGTAGTTACAGTAGGACAGTGTTCTGTTCCTGAGGACTGTTTGTCTGGGAGAGGATAATAGAAACAGCTGTGACAGAGAGAAAACAGATGCAGGAAGATTGGCCACCGCCAGACTTCACTCTCTCAATGAGTGGTTCTGCTCAGCTTGAAAGTGTTCCTGTGAATCACCTTGCAAAAGTTTGTTATTTTTAAAACCATTAAGTAAATGTAAGCTTTGGTTGTTCTGGTTTGAACTGTTCTTTCCGACACCATGTCTTCGGCATGTAGTTTATTTCCATTTCATTTGGTAACAGGCTGGTTGCTAAGCAACACGAGGTCGGCACAGTTACACAGCAAATATGAAAGGAGTATTTGATTTTAAAGGCACAATGTGCCATTCAAATAGATATAGTTGATTTGCAGCTCAAAAACATCTATCCCCACATTTATCCTCATTCTCTCTTACCCATACCTCTTGCAATCAGGCAAGTGTGCAATTACGCTCCTCCAGATTCAGGGACAGATTTATGTGTTACAATCAGACAGATTTGTCCAATCAATCTTGCAATGGCAGCACACTTGGTTAAAAAAATCTGGGTTTATTGTGCTATAATTCATCAGATGAGTATCTGATCACAGGATACAATTATAATTCTGAATATATGTACAACCTTTCTCCACATATCCCATAATACTAACACTGATTTTGGATTTAAAGAATAATATTCAGTTATCATAAGATCATAAGTGGAGTTAGGCCCATCAAGTCTACTCCATCATTCAATCATGGCTGATCTATCTCTCCCTCCTAACCCCATTCTCCTGCCTTATCCCCATAACCTCTGGCACCCGCACTAATCAAGAATCTATCTATATTTGCCTTAAATATATCTACTGACTTTGCCTCCACAGATTTCTGTTTTAATTTAACAGGAATATGTCAAATGCCATTCTAAAGTAGGTAGTCACACTGGAAAACATAATTCATAGCCTGGAAACATGAACTACTACATATATCTTAATTATTATTGAAAGCCTATGATGCAAATAAAACATGCTTGTGGTCTAGCACCAGGAGTTAATAAATGGATTTTTAACTGCTAACGGGTGACTCAGTATGGTTACTGATTGTTCAAATAAATTACCTCCACTTGACAAAACATTCAGACATTTTCTTAAGAAAAGTATTTAAAATAAATTCTCATTGAACTAATCCAAACATATTCCCAGCAGGAGTTACACCACCTACATCCCAAAATAATTACTCTAATGATTTTCTACCTATTGGAACATAGTGTATAGAAGAGTACAGCACAGAAATAGGCCCTTCGGCTCACAATGTCAATGCCTACAATTGTCAAGACCAACTCTTACCTGCTTGCATATAATCGACATCCCTCCATTAGCTGCCTATCTGAAAATCTCTTAAGTGTCACTATCATATCTGCCTCCACCACCACCCCCAGACACGTGTTCCAGGGACTCGCCACCCGTTGTGTAAATACTTTGCCCCCACACATGTCCTTTAAACTCTTCTCCTCTAAACGTGAAGCAATACCCACTAATATTTGACATTTCCATCCTGGGGAAAAGATTCTGACGGTCCACCCTATCTATACCTTTCATAAATACAGAGCATGAGGGTGCTTTCATTCTTAACCCATTGGAGAGCAAGAACTTTGCTAAGTTGAAATTTAGAGTGCAGATAAATGCCACTCCTTCATTCCCCCCGGCATGAGAGATTATGTAAATCATTGGAAAATACTGAGCAGAAAATGTTATGATATGAACACATTAAGCCAATATACATACAGCACATGTTCTGGTCTGTTGCCATAGGAAATGACATTGCAATTAACATTCTGTTTAATAAAATGACAATGATGGAAGATTTGATTATATTGATGACAAGAAGTGGCATACAACACAGAAAATAGATCAATACAGCAGAGGCCTCCAAAATCCACTCTGCATATATACACAATATCTATTTCCTGCATATCCATGTGCCTATCCAAAAGCAGCTTAAATTCCACTCTTGTATTTACCTCCAACACCATCCCTGGCAGCTCCAGGCACCCATTATTCTCTGTGTAAAAAAACATGCCCTGCACATCATCTTTAAACTCTGCAAGTTATGCTTGCTGTTCTTTGACATTTCCGCCAACCTCTTTGTTGATTGCTCATTTGCAAAGAAGACGTGCAATAGAATGCAAGGATTCTTGTCAAGTTTCAAACTGTGCCACAGATGACACTCTGGGTCTGTGAGCTATTCCCCAGAACACACACTGAAACAACCATGAAATGACACTGGAAGATCATCATCTCAGCAATAGACACATTTTGGTCTGCCTGAAACCTGTCAGTTTTCCAGAACAATGAGATATCCATAGGTAAAAGCCACCACCTGACACTTTCTAGGTTGCAGGAGTACATTCTAGGGGTTGCAGCAAAACTTGATGCATCAACAAAAATACTTTAGGGGAAAATTTGCAGTCAGGCCCTGATACTGAGGGGCCCAAACATTTATTGTCCAAGTGTTTTGCCATATTGTCAAATTGCCAATCGTCCACATGAGTTGCATCAAATGTATTATTCTGATAACACTACGAATATGTTGACTTGACAATAATATTGTTTAATTGAAAACAAGCATGGAAATAGGCCCTTCAGTCCACCGAATCCAGGATAGTCATCAATCAGCTGTTCACACTAGTTTTACATTATCCCACTTTGGCATCCACTTCCTGCATAGTTTGGGTTATTTACAGTGGCCAATTAACCTTTAAATCTGCATGTCTTTGGGATGTGGGAGGAAATTTGTCTCCACAGAGAAAACCCACACGATCAGAGGGAGAATGTTTAAACTCCACACAGACAGCAAGCAAGTTCAGATCTCCAATCTCAGTTGAACTCAGATCTCTGGCACTGTGAGGCAGCATTTCTACTGGCTGTGCTACTCTGCTGCCCACTAATATAAATACATGGACTCCATGAATATTAAAAAGCAATGGAATGTTCGGTACTTTTTTGCATATGTATTTTATATAAATAATGTTTAATTGTGAAATTAAAAAAATAATGGAAACCTTTATTCCTCCAGTACAATTTGAAATAGGCCAACACTCATAAGCTATCAATATTAGATTTATTTTTGCAAATAGGCATTAACATGCATTTACAATTATTAATGACATTTTCTATTCATCTGCACTCAGCAATCTTTAACATTGTCACACAGCTGTTACATGACATTTGAATGTGACAATCTTTCATAAAAACAGCAATACCGATGATTATGAAAATATTAGATTTAAACTAGTAGATACAACTGTAATTCTGAAATCTGCATTTCCCAACGTAATTTTAAAAATCCCCCTGAACCTTTGTTCTTATAAATCTAGGATTTGATTAGATTTATCTGCACAGGGCTTCTGAAACTGAAGGTATTATCATGATCGGAGACAAATGCAGATGGCGACCACAGAAGCATATACATTCTTTACAAATATAACAAAAATACAGTGGCACTGAGTGTGCTAACAAAATTATGTCCAGGCTGATAATATTTGTTATTATTTGTGATAAATGGCACAAAGAGTGAAAGCCTGTTCACTCTGAATAGTTAAAAGCTGTTATCCAAGCACCTCTATTAGGCCATGATCATAAGGTCATAAGTGATAGGAGTAGAGTTATGCTATTTGGCCTATCAAGTCTACCCACACTTCAATCATGGCTGATCTATCGCTCCCTCCTAACACTATTCTCCTGCCTTCTCCCCATAACCTCTGACGCCCATACTAATCAAGAATCTATCTATCTCTGATTTTAACATATCCACTGATTTGGCCTTAAAAACAATTTAAGAAGGTTTGTCAAACTTGTCAAACATTTAAATCAGAGCATTGAATATAGGAGTAGGGAAGTAATGTTAAAATTGTACAAGGCATTGGTAAGACCAATTCTGGAGTATGGTGTACAATTTTGGTCGCCTAGTTATAGGAAGGATGTCAACAAAATAGAGAGAGTACAGAGGAGATTTACTAGAATGTTGCCAGGGTTCCAGCAACTATGTTACAGAGAAAGGTTGAACAAGTTAGGTCTTTATTCTTTGGAGCGCAGAAGGTTAAGGGGGGACTTGATTGAGGTCTTTAAAATGATGAAAGGGATAGACAGAGTTGACGTGGATACGTTTTTCCCATTGAGGGTAGGGAAGATTCAAACAAGAGGGCATGACATGAGAATTAAGGGACAGCGGTTTCGGGGTAACGTGAGGGGGAACTTCTTTACTCAGAGGGTGGTGGCTGTGTGGAATCAGCTTCCAGCAGAAGTGGTGGAGGCAGGATCGATTTTAACATTTAAGAGTAAAGTGGATAGGTGTATGGACGTGAAGGGAATGGAGGGGTATGGTCTGAGTGCAGGTAGATGGGACTAGGGGAAAACAAATGGTCGGCACGGACTGGAAGGGCCGAGAGAGCCTGTTTCCGTGCTGTAATTGTTATATGGTTATATGGTTATATGACCTTCCAGGCACAAATCCATGTTGACTGTTCCTGATCAGACCCTGTCTATCCAGGTGCTTATATATATTATCTCTAAGTATCCTTTCCATTAATTTGCCCACCACTGACGTCAAACTAACAGGTCTATAATTGCTAGGTTTATTCTTTGAACCCTTTTTAAACAATGGAACAACATGCGCAGTACACCAATCCTCCGGCACTATTCCCGTTTCTAATGACATTTGAAATATTTCTATCATAGCTCCTGCAATTTCTACACTAACTTCCCTCAATGTCCTAGGGAATATCCTGTCAGGACCTGGAGACTTATCCACTTCTATATTTTTCAAAAGTGTCAGTACTTCCTCCTCTTTGAATCTCATAGTTTCCATAGCTACTCTACTTTTTTCCTTACCTCAAAGAGTTCAATATCCTTCTCCTTGGTGAATACCGAAGAAAATAAATTGTTCAATATCTCCCCCATCTCTTTTGGCTCTCCAGATAGCTGTCCATTCTGGCTCTCTAATGGTCCAATTTTATCCCTCGTTATCCTTTTGCTATTCTTGCCAAAGCTACCTCATATCTTCTTTTAGCCTTCCTAATTCTTTCTTAAGATTCTTTTTACATTCTTTATACTCCTCTAGCACCTCATTTACTCCATGCCTCCTATAATTATTGCAGATATCTCTCTTTTTTGAGCATTATGAGATAAATAGTAAGATTAAATGAGAAATTACCAGTTTGAAGTTTGATCTTTATTTTATGAGGAGTTACGATGAGGGATTAAGTGAAGACCCCGCCAGCACGCATGCGCGGCATTCTTCAAAGCAGCGGTGTGAAATCACAGATACCAGAGTTGACTAACATAGTAAGATAAGAGAACTAGCATACCAGTTGACCTTTGTAATAGAGGGTTGGGAGCAGAGGGCACGTAATCCCTCATCGTAACTCCTCATCAAATAAAGATCAAACTTCAAACTGTTAAGTTCTCATTTAATCTTACTATTTTACTTCGGAATCACGTGAGTGACTACGTGAAGATTTCAAAGCTCTGTGATTTCATGCCCTGGAATGAGTCCATGCTCACACACTGCCAATACGAGAAATGGAGGAGTATGTTAACGTATTTCAGACATGAAACTGTGCTGAAAAACAAAAGGTATTTATTCCACAATACCAAACAATAATGCCCCTACATCGGGGAAATTATAAAACAGAACTTAATATTTTTTCCGCAAACGTCTCAGGTGCGGCCACGGGTTTATTGTAAAACCGTTGAAAGGTTTTTTCATTACCCAAACCCGCTGTTGCAAGGATGTAGTCCATTGGAACTTCCATCATCCTTGCCGCTGATGTGGATGCAGCCCTGGTGGAGTGAGATTTAAACACGTTAGTGTCCACACCCGCTGCACCCAATACCACCCTTAACCATCTGGAAATGGTTTGCGCGGTGACTCTATGGTGAGGGCATTTGTGGCTAATGAGCAAAGCCCTCTCCGTGCCCCTGAGACTCTTTGTGACCTCTATGTAGCGTAAAATGTGGGTCACGATACATAGACGGCAATCTATGGGATAGGCCAGGAAATCCAATTTTTGGCCAGATGAACCAGGTCTGTCTTGCTTGAGTAACCCCTGTATAAAGAAAGTTACCTTGCTATTGGATATGTTCATGGCGTCCATCCTTAGCTTATGTAGGGACTGGACACGAAGCACACGGTATTGGTGGTTCAGTATTGATGTGGATAGAGAACTGGCTGGCAGACAGGAAGCAAAGAGTAGGAGTGAACGGGTCCTTTTCAGGATGGCAGACAGTGACTAGTGGGGTGCCGCAAGGCTCAGTGCTGGGACCCCAGCTATTTACAATATACATTAATGATTTGGACGAGGGAATTAAATGCAACATCTCGAAGTTTGCAGATGACACGAAGCTGGGGGCAGTGTTAGCTGTGTGGAGGATGCTAGGAGGCTGCAGGAGGGCTTGGATAGACTGGGTGAGTGGGCAAATAAATGGCAGATGCGGTATAATGTGGATAAATGTGAGGTTATCCACTTTGGTGGCAAAAACAGGAAGGTAGACTATTATTTGAATGGTGACCGATTAGGAAAAGGGGAGATGCAACGAGACCTAGGTGTCATGGTACACCAGTCATTGAAAGTAGGCATGCAGGTGCAGCAGGCTGTGAAGAAAGCGAATGGTATGTTGGCATTCATAGCAAAAGGATTTGAGTACAAGAGCAGGGAGGTTCTACTGCAGTTGTACAGGGTCTTGCTGAGGCCACACCTGGAGTATTGCGTACAGTTTTGGTCTCCTAATCTGAGGAAAGACATTCTTGCCATAGAGGGAGTACAGAGAAGGTTCACCAGACTGATTCCTGGGATGGCACGACTTCCATATGAAGAAAGACTGGATAGACCCGGCTTGTACTCGCTGGAATTTAGAAGATTGAGGGGTGATCTCATAGAGACTTACAAAAATTCTTAAGGGATTGGTGGAGGAAGATTGTTCCCGATGTTGGGGAATTCCAGGACAAGGGGTCACAGTTTAAGGATAAGGGGAATGTCTTTTAGGACCGAGATGAGAAAATCATTTTTCACACAGAAAGTGGTGAATCTGTGGAATTCTATGCCACAGAAGGTAGTTGAGGCCAGTTTGTTGGCCATATTTAAGAGGGAGTTGGATGTGGCCCTTGTGGCTGAAGGGATCAGGGGGTATGGAGAGAAGGCAGGTACAGGATACTGAGTTGGATGATCAGCCATGAACATATTGAATGGTGATGCAGGCTCGAAGGGCCGAATGGCCTGCTCCTGCACCTAGTTTCTATATTTCTATGTTTCTATGACCCGTTGTGCCATTACGAGTGCCATCAGCATGACCATTTTGTAGGTCAGTTTATCCAATGAAAGACCCGTTATTGGTGCCCACCCTCGGAGCATGGTTAATACAATGTTGATATCCCAAGTCTGAGAATATCTGGGCCTGGGGGGATTTGAATTAAATATACCCCTCATTAATATACCCCACTGCAAGGTGATCGCACCCTCGCCCTAGATAGTTAGATAGGGCACTCCTGGCACAGTTGATGGCACTATAGCTCAAACCCTCATCGAAATGAAGGCTTGCCAGGAACTCCAGCACTTCCGTGATGGTGGCTGTGCCATATGTGGTGCTCGTTTTTGAGCAAAACACCTCCCATTTCTTCACGTATGTGAGGTATTGTCTTCTGGTGGACTCCCTGCATGATTCTGTGATGACATTGATTGTTCGGTCAGAGAGTCCATAATCCAGAAGTGGCCTTTTCAAACCCTGCAAACCAACAGGTTTATCCGGTCATGGTACGGGTGACTCTCCCCTGTCACAGGGTGTACCAATAGGCTTCGGCGTTTATTTATTGGGATGCAAGGTTCTGTGGCCATGTCTTGTACCACAGGGAAACATGGTTGAATAGGCCTGTCGGGAACAACCAGAATACCCGATGCGGAGTCTTGACTAATTTTTTGCAAGACCCGACTGATGAGGCAGAAGGAGGGAAATGGATAGAAAAACAAATCCCCCCAGTGTAGCGAGAAAGCTTCCATCGCTACTGCCCCAGGGTCTGGTTCCCTTGCAACATATGTTGATATTTGCTGATTTAGTCTGAATGCAAAAAGGTCGATATCAGGTGTTCCACACCGATCTACAATGTCGGCAAACAATTTTCGGTCAAACATCCATTCGGTGTTGTCATTAAATTTGCGTGACCTGGTGTCCGCCACTGTATTTAGCCTACCTGGAAGGTAAGTGGCTGATATCCAAATGTTCCTTTCTAGCCAGTTGTATTGACCAATTCGTCACAGGATATCGACTTTATTCCACCCATATGATTGATATAAGCCACCACAGTGGTATTGTCAATCTGTAAACGTACGTGCAGATGGTGCATGTATGAACAGTAAGCTCTGAGTCCATGAAATGCCCCTAGCATTTCTAGATAATTAATTCCTAGTGCCGGAAATAGAGTTAATTCATGTGCATTCCATCTACCACCACAACTTGAGGTGGTATTAGTTGCTCCCCAACCTTTTGCGCTGGCATCAGTTTGTAGTATAACCGAGGGATTTATGATAGTGATGGGGTTAGAGCAATGTCGTGCATTGTCTATCCACCATTGTAATTCTAATTTTGCTTTCCCTGGTAATTGCATTGGCCTGTCAAAATGGCCCGCATGGTGCTTTAGAGCTGCTATTTTTGCCCTTTGTAGGTTTTGGTAATGTAGTGCGCCAAATTGTGTGGCTGGAAAGGCAGCCACGAACTTCCCAATCACTCTGGCTACTTGCCGAATAGATGGTTTCCTGATGCCAGTAAGGCTGTTGCATGCTTCTATCGCTTTGTTTGGTAGCAAAGTGACAGACATATGAACAGAATCAATTGTGAAACCCAAATAGTCCATAGTAGTAGAAGGCATCAATTTTGATTTATGGATGATTGACAAATCCCAGCGTTTGAAATAGGTGCTCGGTGGCTGAGACGGCCAGTTTGGCCAACTCCAAAGTTTTTCCCACGGTTAACATATCATCGAGGTAAGCCATAACAATATGGTTTTGTTTCCTGAGACACGCTAAAGCTGGTTTTAATAATTTGGTAAACAGTCTGGGCGCTGATGACAATCCATTAGGTAGTGCTTTGTACTGCCAGAGCTGCCCCATGCAGACAAATTTCAAATATCTGCAATGATCCTTGTCTATTGGTACTGAATAGTATGCATCCTTTAGATCACTGCAAGCCATGAAGTACCTATTGGAAATTAGTTGTTTGGCCGTGACAAAGGTTTCCATTTTGAAATGGGCATATTGCACGAAAGTATTCAGTTCAGTCAAATCTATGATGATGCGGCATCTGCCGTCTTTATTATTTTTAGTGAAAATGTTCGATATGAACTCATGAGACTCTCTTTTAGTTTTCTCAATTACCCCTTTTGAATTTAGTCTTAGAAGTTCAGCATGACCTTATGTCTTTTCTTTCTGTGAAAGTACAAATTTCCGACTAGGCGTATGCTGAACAGGGGAAGGGAGTTTGTGAACAAATTCAATTTTATATCCCTGAATACTTTCCAGTATGAAAGGATCAGTAGTTAAATTGCTCCATGCATCCCGAAACAAGTGCAACCAACCTGTGAGGAGTCTAGACATGCAATGTTCATGAGGCAACCAGACCCACCTACCTCCATGGTTATCGGCGGTGCTGCGTTGGTTGCCTCTGTCCTTGTTTCTTGTGGTGTGGAGGCACTGTGGTGTGGGGGTGGCGCATCTTCCAAGAAGGCCGTGCTAGGCCATGGTCTAAAAAAGACTGCTGAGCAGGTTGTCAAGCCTACGAGCTTTCACCAGCAGGTGGTCTATCGCCGTATCGTTGTCTGCTTTGATGCATTGATGCATAGGAGTGCTGCCACCGCTGGTATGGGGACTTGGTGGCAGCCGGCACCTTAATCATGCCAATAGATTTTGCCTCCTCGTCGAGGTCTTTGACCTGTTTCGGCAGGTTGTCACCAAATTGCATTGTTGGCGGATGTGCACTGCTGGTTCTGCACAACCTCGCAAACTTGGGGTTGAATGCAGGCCGGATGACGCTCTTCCTGTAACTGTTGATCTCATATTGAGCGTTACATAAGAGAGCTAGCGCATCCTGCAGCTCCTCCGGCATATCAACTCCATCCACTCTTCTGGCAACGGCCGTAATCCCAGCAGCCAGCAGTTTAAACATTTTTTGGAGTTTGACTTCTTGGCTCCTTATCCCAGGACTCATGTTACCCCAAATGGGGTTGTTAACAGCAGGCACATTGAGGGAGATGCAAATCTCCGGAGCTAGGTATTTTGCTGCCATATCATTGATGGCTTGTTCTTGTAGTTGGTTTTTCGCCATGTAATTTATACTGGCTGCCAACTTAGGATGTAACGGCAGCCCTTTTTGTAGGTAATGCAAATTTAGTGACCATACCCAAAAGCTCCTCTTCTGGCACCCCTAGCATTGTCTTATCTTCAGCCATGCCTCCATCTTCAGAGTCAGCCCAGTTCTGACTCCTAATGCTCCCCTGCGAAGAGGGTGAGACATTTGGCAGTCCTGAGAAGGATGCTGCCGTGGGTCTGCTAGGAGACCCACTGTGACTCTGCCCCTGCTGTAGCAGGTCACTTGACGCTGGAGCAATTGCTCCACCATCCGCTCCATGCGGGACAGTCGACCGGCGTCGCTTCCCGCGAGCAGGGTGTCCTCTGGTCCGGACTCAGCCGAGTCAGCGGACCTACCCGACTTCCGGGTGGATTTGCCGCCAGTCCCAGGAGCACCTGTGGCTTGCAGCGGCGTGAAGTCGTGGGCTGCAGTTTGAACCAGCAGCTCAGGAGAACTCGGACGCCGCTGGCTGCCTCCTTCCTCAGCAGCAACTTTAGTAGCGGCTCTTCTTGACTTTCTGGACTCCATGGTGCACTCTGTAAAACAACAGCACACAGAGCCAACAAACGACCTCAGAATGGTAAGTACTTACCTGCGGGCCGTTTTTAAACTTACGCTGGAGGAGCGGGCTCCTCCTGCCTGTCGCTTCGCAATGCGTTCGGCGATATATATCTAGCTCACGTGACTCTGAAGTAAAATGCCTTTGTAATAGCATGGATAGGTGTTAATGATTGTAAATAACCTAGCTACCAAGAAAATAAACTGTTACTAGCTTTGATCCGATTCAAGAACTGATTTTGCAGAGCAATTTTCAAAATTTAAAATTTGAACAAATATTTATCTTCTATATATATGTCTCTAATGCTATGGCAGTGACAAACCTTCACAGGTTGTTCATTAGCTATGAAAAGAGCTTCAGCAAATCTTCAAAGGTTACAAGAAGATTGCTATTTAGGTGATTTGTTTTCCTTTATTTTTATATTCTTAATTTAAATATTTTCTCCTCTCCTTATCTCTCTTTCTGTATATGGTGTGATATGAATATTAATTCACTTAATTTAATTAATGCTTCTGCTTAACCCTTGCCTTATTCAATACCTAGTTCTTGAATCTTATTAGTTAAGGAAATGCTTTTGACCTCAGGTCACAAGTCCCTTGCAAAGGCCCTCGTGAGACCACACCTGGGGTATTGTGTGCAGTTTTGGTCTCCAAATTTGAGGAAGGACATTCCTGCTATTGAGGGAGTGCAGTGTAGGTTTCACGAGGTTAATTCCCGGGATGGCAGTACTGTCATATGTTGATAGGATGGAGCGGCTGGGCTTGTATACTCTGGAATTTAGAAGGTTGAGAGGGGTTCTTATTGAAACATATAAGATTATTAAGGGTTTGGACTTGTTCGAGGCAGGAAACATGTTCCCGATGTTGGGGGAGTCCAGAACCAGGGGCCACAGTTTAAGAATAAGGGGTAGGCCAGAAAGAACGGAGATTAGGAAAAACTTTTTTACCCAGAGAGGGTAAAAACCTTTTTAATCAGAGAGTTGTGAATCTGTGGAATTCTCTGCCTCAGAAGGCAGTGGAGGCCAATTATCTGGATGTTTTCAAGAGAGAGTTAGATAGAGCTTTTAAAGATAGCGGAGTCAGCGGATATAGTGAGAAGGCAGGAACGGAGTACTGAATGTGGATGATCAGCCATGATCACGGTGAATGGCGGTAAAGGCCGAATGGCCTACTCCTGCACCCATTGTCTATTGTCTATTGTCTATTGTCTATTGTCTATTGACATAGTGATCAACGTACCTCATCTCCTGAACGGATTTGTAGTTGAAGTGTGAACGTTTCTCTAATGACAGATGCCTGTTGCAGGCAAAGACTCCAAATATTTAAGAAATACCGAGATAAGCACTTGATTTCCCAATACATAGATGATTAAGAGTTAAATGCTGGAAAATGGATTATTGTGAATGGGTAATTGACTGACTGCACCAAATTTCAGACCGTTCTATCAAAGAAAGGATCAAATAGCTCCTCACCTAAATCACCTAATGAGGTAGGTTGGAGAATCAGGACTGTACCCTAACTTATTGAAGAACCATTCAGATGTCTGATAGCAGAGGGAAAGAAGCCGTTCCTGAGTCTGATGGTGCACGCTTTCAAGCTTCTGTATCCTTTGCCGGAAGGAAGTGGTGAAACGAAAGAATGACTAGGATGGGATAGGACCTTGATTACATTAACTGCTTTGCCGAGGCAACATGAAGTAAAACAAAGTTTTTTTGTGGTGTCTCGATATATGTGACAACAATAAACCAATATCAATACCAATACAGTGAACAAAGCTGCCTGAAGAAGAATCTTGATTGAGAGTGTTGGCAAACGAACACATTAGAAACCACAAGTGATTACCATCTCTAGCCAGTAAACTAGAATGGACTCTCCCATTGGTGTCCTACTAAATGTAAATCCTTAACATTTCTCAAGTGATTCATTAATTGAAGAAATAAATGGAAATATTAAGTCAGAGCTACAACTGTGAGCATTTATGTGTTCCTGTCCCTTGACCCTATTTCCCCCAACTCCCACCATCCCCCAAATATGGCTGTCTATTTTGAATACCTAATAGTGTCTCTTCAGGTTGGTATCACCGTGTTGGTAGTCTGAACAATTTTCAAGTCCTGGAAAATATTGCTCTGTTTATAGAATTGGTGATGTTTGTATCCAAGATTGTTTATTGGATTTACTACTGCAGATGATGTTTTCTTATGGAATTAAATGAATGCATCTCAATACCATATAATTAAGGGTCTTTGGGGGAGCAGTAGAGTTTCTGCCTTACAGCGCTTACAGCGCAAGGGACCCGGGTTCGATCCTGACTATGGATGCTGTCTGTACAGAGTTCGTACATTCACCCCGTGACCTGCATGGGTTTTCTCAGAGAACTTTGATTTCTTCCCACACGTCACAGTATAGATTTGTAGGTTATTTGGCTTGGTATAAACGTTTAAAAAATTGTCCCTAGTGTAGGATAGTATTAATGTGCGGGGATCACTGGTCGGTGCGGGCTCGATAGCCGAAGGGCCTGCTTCCGCACTGTATCTCTAAATCTAAAAAAAACTAAAGACTAATGTTCAGTGTTTCATATTTCTTTAACCCACATTTCATTTAATGCATCCTATGTGAACAAATTAGGATTGCCCTGTGACCTTGGTGCTTAGAACTAAACTGTTAGCAATTCTGCCTTTTGAGGAATGACAGTAATGATATCCATGTACTATTTTATCAGACCATGGTTACAACCAATTAAAAAAAAACCATCATTGTTGATCGCAACCCATCTAACACGACGACCAGCTACAATTCAGAACAGGCAGCTGGCTGGCATTTGAGCCGGGCAACATGGACAAAGTGCAATCCGTCAAATGTCAAGGGTGGCACAGCAATAAAATGCTGCTGCGGCTGATAAAGAGGAGGCTGAGGTTAGTCACTGATTGGTCTCTGCTGATGTCAGGAAGGCGGCAGTGTGACAGCAGCTAGTCCAATCCTGCAATCAAAATGTTAACACTGATGCATTCATCAACATCGCTCATAAATTATTTATTTTGCTCGAACGTTGAGGGGGAAAATAATATGACTCATTTACTTGAGCTCTAGGTAATTATTGAACTCGCTGTCAATGTGTGCTGCACGGAGATAAAAAAATATCCATTGATGTCCATAAAAGAAGTGAAGTAAATAATGGAATTAGATTTTGTTTGTGGTATATTTCAGATTGATCGGGCTGTACATTTTAAATTGATTTTTCCACATGTAACCTCTATACACATGGAGCCGAGGAAAAATAAATTCAGCTTTCTTCACTGAGAGCACAATATTTGATTGTATAACTCAAGTAGCTTTGTCCCCACTGATTGTGAATCCACGTCAAAATTTGGAGTCTAACCTGCAGACAGTTTTCCAGCAGGTGTCAAACCAGAGGTTAGATTTGTGGATTTTACCTCTTGCAACAATCCTAGTTGCCAGAGGTAATATTGATTTCTTGCCAGGCAGATGTAGTGAGTCACAACAGCGGCTCTACCTGTTGATGCAGCCCATAGAGTAGCAATGTTACAAAATTTTGAGATTTGAAAAATCAAGTCTGCAATTTATCCCATCAGATAAAGCATAAAAAGAAGTTTAATTTGACACCTAATTCACTTTCATATCTTCAGTATTAAAAATATCATGGCCGGCCACTTTCATACTCGGAAATTAGCATCTTGTTCCCCATTGCCTTTCCATTGTCTTAACTCAAAAGCTGTGATCTAGGACAGTCAAAAGCCCATAACTTCCTTAAAAATTACGAGAACTCAATGAAATGTTCAGTTATTATTGATTGAAGCATTCTGAAAACAAATATGAAACAACCTTACTTGGATGACCTGAAATTAAAGCATATAATTAGTTAGTTACCTAATTGTAGCTAATTACAAAATTCAATTACTAGATCTAAACATCTATCAATATCTTAAGAAATGATAAACATTTTTAAATTGCCTAAGTGTCCTCATAACATTCACACAATAATCCAGAAATAACATGATTTTTAAATCTCATTTTCATGAATTTATAGGCCAAATGGAAGGAATTTAGTGTTTAATTCCTGTAAATTAATGGCCATTTAAATCAACTTGCGAGTGGGTTTTAGTGGAACGCGGTGGATTGGAACGTTGCGGTTTGCGGTGAATTTAACCCACAGTCGGCAGGAAAAATACAGCCGGTTCGTATATTTTTTTTGTCCCCTTTTCCACATGATGAAAATTTGATTAAAACGCTTCCTAAGAAGCACGTTTTTATGTAAAAATAAACTCTGTATCTTCTTTTATCGCCTACGTTAGGTCCGTTCCGCTGTTGGCATTCACGGCTTTAGAAGATGATTTTTAAACTACACTAGCTAATAAATGATCTAGCATAGTTTAAATATACCTTCATAAATCAAATGTCGGAGCGATTTCTCTTTAGCGACGAAATCGCCTGAGATTGATCGATTTGGACTGTCTAGGGAAAAACGGCACTTTAAACCCGCCCCCATCTGACAGGAGCCAAAGTCGTGCACACGGGGAGTGGCAGAACTGCAGCGCCGCTAAAGGTAGGTATTGTAACATACCTACATAGTCACTGCCTGCCAGCGCCAGATAACCAGGTTCAATACGAAACTCCTCAGCAGGTGGTTTGCACCTTCAACCTGAGACTGCATGGATTTTCATGGCGTGTTCTGGTTTCCCCTCACATTTAAAAAGTGTGTTTTTTTTTAGTGGGTTAATTGACCATTACAAATAGTAGTATGCAGGTGAGTGATCAAATCTGAGAGGAATTGATGAGAGCATGGTTGACATAAATGCATTTCCTCCCTTCCACTCTCACCTCCCCTCCCCCACCCTAGTCGTCCCTCCAGGTCCACTGTTCACATACTGTATCCCTCTTGTTATCACACCTTCACAAGCCAACAATGGTCCATTGTGGGCTCCACCCTTCTTGAGGTCATCCTTCGTGGCCTTGATTTTTCCTGGTCTTTTCTCGCCTCCAGTTAAAGTCCCCACCTCCACCTTCACACCTGTACTTTCAGTCTGAAGAAGGGTTCCGACCCAAAATGTCACTCCTCTGTTTCTCCAGAAATGCTGCCTGACCCGCTGAGATGCTCCAGCACTTTGTGTCTATCTTTGGTTTAAACCAGCACCTGCAGTTCGTTGCTACACATTCCATGACACTAATGTAGGATTAGTGGAAATGGGTTAGGGGGGGGTGGGGTGGAGGGGGGGGGGGGCTGTTTTCCATGCTTTGTCTCTCAATGAGATCTCATTGATCCTGCCAGCAGCACAGAAAACAGAGGCCGACTAAGTGGTTCATTATTAGAAAATAAATGATTAGCATATAGCCATAGGGATCAGTGTTAGGCCCCAACCATTTATAATCTACATTGATGATTTGGTTTAAGCTTCCGTAGATTTAGGTTTATTATTGTCATGCATAGGTACAATGAAAAGCTTTGATTTATTCAATCAGATTCAGATAATTCAATGAGATCAGATAATACTATACAGAATACAATCAAGCCAAACCGAAGAACAGTAGGTAGAACAAAGGAAGATACAGAATGCAGAATATCATTCTCAGCATTGTCCCGAAGACAAATTCTGATATCGGCAAGAGGGTGGAGAAAAATCAAACAATACACAAGCTTATTGAAGGATCATACAGAAGCCTGAAAACAGAGGGGAAGAAGTTCCTGAGTCTCATGGTATGCACTTTCAAGCTTCTGTATCTTCTGCCCGACTGGATCGGGAAGAAGAAAGGGTGGGAGAAGTCTTTGATTATGTTGAAACAAAGAACTGCAGAGGCTGGCTTATACCAAAGATAGATACAAAGTGCTGGACTAACTTAGCCAGTCAGGCAGCATCTCCGGAGAAAAAGAATGGGTGACTTTTCAGGGTCGGGACCCTACTTCATACTCAGTCTCTTTGATTATGTTGCCTGTTTTTCCGAGGCAGTATTAAGCAGAGATGGAGTCAATGGTGGAGAATTTGATCTGAGTGATGGACTGGGCTACATCCACAACAGTCTCATCATCACGAATTCAATGCTGAAGGAGAGTCCAGCACTTACCAGTTGGAACGTCCCCTCTTCTTCGTGTAAACAATATATCAGTCCCTTGCAAGGAAGACATTCACTGATTTCCAAGGAATTTTAGTTGAAATAAAAATGGATTTGCTTCTTTAAAGTTTCTGAAGTGTACAGAGAGTGCTGGGAAGCTTCTGAAGTTTCTGTGTGAGGAACAAGTACAAAGAACATCGTGCTTGCAGCAGCATCAATGGCACACAAACTCAGACAACCAACATAAACACAAATCATGCATAAATTGCACATAAAGTTTACTAGACAGTGAAATTGCAAACAGAAACATTAGTGAAAAAATACACAATTAGAAAACAAGTCCACGGGAGTGCATGGTAAAGCTGCTAAAGAAAGAGGCAGAGGAGGAAGGGACTTCGAGCAAAGCCCAGCTCCAGCAAGGATCTCATGACTGTAATTCTTATATGGCCATGAGGGACAATGCATGACAAAATGTGGGTGGGAAGTAACTGCAGATGCTGGTTTACAACAAAGATAGACACAAAATGCTAGAGTAAATATAAAAAAAAATAAACAGTAATATAATAACGGGTCAGGCAGCATCTCAAAAGAAAAGGAAAATGTGACGTTTCGGGTCAAGACCCTTCTTCAGACCATTATGGGTCATGACCCGAAACGTCACCTATTCCTTTTCTCCAGAGATGCTGCCTGACCCGCTAAGTTGCTCTAGCATTTTGTTCTGACTTAGGGATAATGCATGAGCCATCCATCATTCTGTAATGTCTATTCATATCATCTTGTAAAGGTAACTCTCACTGAAGAGAGGTGTGTACTCTAAATTATAAACTTAGAAAAACCTTGTGACGTTTGGTAATCATACTTGAAGGATTTAAGCAGAAATCACTCCTCCAATTCATGGATGGTAGATCTTAGGATTAAATCAGAGTAAAATACAAATAGATCATTTTTATATGTTTTTTTTTAAAGCAAGTAAAATGGCTAATTGGAAATGAAGATAAACTGCATATAGCAGTTGAAAAGAAAAACTGAAGTAATTAAGGAGAAAATGCTGGAAATATGCAGGAGATCAGAGAGCATCTATGAAGAGAGAAAGAGAATTGATGTTTCAGGTCAACAACCTTTCATTGAAGTAGAAAAATTAAAAAGTGCCAATGAAGGGAGGGGAATATTGAAACATGCACTAGGGATAGAAATTAGATTAGTTTAGATACAGTGTGGGAATCAGGCCCTTCGGGGCCCACCAAGTCCATGCCGACCATCGATGACCCGTTCACACCAGATGAAGAAAGTTTAAAGTCAGAGTGAGAACACTGAAAATAAAAAAAACCACTGTTACAATCATCAACATTACAAAATAGGAGGTGAAGACTGGACTTGAGCAGTACTAGAAATCGAATCTTTCTGCATACCCCATGGAAAGTGAGCACAGTTAGGGCCAATGCTGGTTCCAATGGTGACAACTTTTTATTTAAAGATTGAAATCCTATTTTCCTGCCTTCTATTTTTAGCATTTTGAAGGGATTGTTCTTTCCATTCCTTAAAGCAAATTTCTCTCCTTTCCATATTAAGGACCTTCTTAACAAATGGTGAAAATACAACTGCTCTACTGTTACATCTTCTCTCCCAGTATCTGAAAACATTCCTTCAGGGTGAAACTGATTCACCTCCATCTTGCTCAATTTAAAGTATTGCATTCACTGCTCATAAAGTGCCTCCTCTGCTGTACCACAGAAACAGAAATAAATTAGGTAAGTGCTTGTGGAACATGTTGGCAGAGACCCCATTATGATCACAGCCTTCCTATCACTCCATTCACTCCATCTCACTCCATTCTGCTGCTGGCTTCACACATAGTTTGATGAAGCTCAACGTAGATTTTAGGAAAGGCTTCACATTCTGCAATTTTGCACATTACAGCTTCTAGCAATTTGATCATAATATCTGGTTATGTGTGAGTCCATATGTTCTAGGGAGCAGAATAAGCAGCATCAAGTCTACTTCACCATTCAATTCATGGCTGATCTATCGTTTCCTCTCAACCCCAATTACAGTCTTTGCCCCATAACTCCATCGATTTGGCCTCTCTGCCATCTAGGGCAATGAATTTCATAGATCCTTTTGCCTAAAAAAAATCCTTCTCATCTCCTTTTTAAAGGTAGTTCCTTTTATTCTGAGCTCTGTCCTCTGGTCCTAGACACCCACTATTGGAAACATCCTCTCCACATTAATTCACCTATCTTTCCTTTCCACTATTTCTATTCCGACATCCTCTACAATCTAAAGACAAGGTACCCTTATCTGAGGCAAGGGGTACCTCAGAGTCTGAAGAAGGGTCCTGACTTGAAACACCACCTATCCATGTTCTCCAGAGATGCTGCCTGACCCACTGTGTTGCTTCAGCACTTTGAGTCCTCTTTTGGAAACTAGCATTTGCAGTTCCTTGTTTCTACATCCTCTACAATTTATTTACCCAATTACACTTTTATTCTTGGCTTCTTATTTTTGGCTTTTTTTTGCTTCCATCATAACATGATTTTTTTCTCTTTTTCAGGGAGCAGAGTAGGGATTCCAATAAAGAGATCCCCCAGATTAAGAGATGTTGCCTCAGTATCCATTGCAAGTGTTGGGGAAATGTTTCACATGGAACGAGTTCCAACCAGGTAGTACACCACACAAACCAATCTCTATTAACAAGATACTTTTCCAACATAGAGACAACAAATTATATGTTCAACTTTCACTGCCTCTTTTGCAAAAATACACCAACTTCTCACTACTCGTTAGGGAAGGGACACAATCCCAATTATTGCAATGGCTGCTATAGCATCTATTTTACTTTAAGTAGAACAATATCCTCAGGAATAAAACCAATCACCCAGGTCTCTCGGTGGATGCAATTAGCATTTCAACTTATCAACCCATTGAAATAGTGGTGGCAATCAGAAAGCCTTCCATGTTCACATCCAGCTGGTTCCTGCACAGAGGGCCAGTCTTTATAAACCAACACTACTGAGTAAGTTTGTAAATATCTACCCTCGCTATGCAGTGCTGACTATATGGAGAAAAATGCCCAGTGAATGTAAACATCGTTTAGCTTGGGTCAAATATAGTTCCACTCACTTACCACTACGAATTGTCAAATGTTTTGCCATTAATTGCTTCCGGTCGCCAAAGGCCTGTGGCTTTGCACAGTTTGCTTCCTGCTTGTGACATTTATATTGTAAAAACATATCTAGATTGGGATGGGAAAATTGATTTATTGTGCAAGAGTATGTGCACTTGGCAAATACTGGGTATAACCTAGGCCGAAATAACAGGTTGCACTTTAACTCTTTCCACTGAAGGATATTCCATTTAATTTTGCTCAAAATTGGCCCCAAAAAGCAATAATGCCTTTGTATCTGTTCCCATTAATTACATTTAGAATGTACATTGGCTAGTTAACTGTGAGAGGCATCACAGCTGAAGCCATGCCACTGGGTTGTAACTGGGTTGTCAGCTTCCCAAAGTGAAAAATAATATCCTTCATTATGTGTTTGGCCTCACTCTGACAATGGAGGAGGCCCTGGACAGAAAGTCTGAAGAAGGGTCTTGACCTGAAAAGGCACCTATTCCCTTTCTCCAGAGGTGCTGCTTGACCTGCTGAGTTACTCCAGTTTTTTGTGTCTATCTTCGGTGTAACCAGCATACTGCATTCCCTTCCTGCACATTAAATCCCAATACTGCCTCATTGAATATTCACACAGAGCCCACTTTCCAATAGTCTGTTTTTTGTCTGTAAACCTCTCCACCTCGCTACCTCTGTCTTTTATTTTAAGACTCTCCTTAAAATGCACTTCTTTGTCTTGCATCTCTTTAAGTGATCCTCTGAAATATTTGCTGACTGCACTCCTACGTTGGAAATGTTATATTAACTTACATTAATATTCATTCTCATAATTCATGGTAATGTTATGCTCCATTAGTCTCCATTTGCATTTTCTGAGTTTAGTTTAGAGATTGTGCGGAAACAGGCCCTTCGGCCCACCAAGTCCATGCCAAGACCATCGATCCCCGCACATTAACACAACCCTACACACAATAGGGACAATTTACACATACACCAAGCCAATTAACCTACAAACCTGTACGTCTTTGGACTGTGGGAGGAAACTGAAGATCTCGAAGAAAACCCCCGCAGTCACAGGGAGAACGTGCAAACTCCTTACAGATGGGATCGAACCAGAAAGCACCGTTAGGTAAGAACTCTATAACTGCGCCACCGTGCCACCCTAGGTTCTTTAACTTTTAGCTTTTAAGTCTCTATCTGCAGATTTTATTTTTTTCCCCGCCCTGCCCTATTGTTGATTTTTTCCCCGCACTTTTTTTGCAGCAATGAACAGGTTGAGTTTATGTACTCTCAGCAACAACTTCCCAAAACATTGTTGACGATTGAGATTAGTTGGAAACAGCAGTAATAGGAAGAATTGGATTTGTTTTGCTTTCATGATTAGGACACATCTGCTGGTCTATTTTCTCTGGTTGGGGTCAATGTCAATTGCTGCTGGCCTACACTGAAAACAGGATTGCGAGGCAACGGGCATATCTCTGCAACAGGCAGCGAAGAGACTGACTACAGCACTCTCTCTTCCGGATGGGGCCGTGTTGTCAGGGTCGATACGGATGACCATTGAGGCTTCAAGTCCACTGTACTCGTCCTATATGCTTATATCATGTGGAAAGAATCAGTGGCTGAAGACCAGCTTACAGAACATGTGATCACATGGATACATGCATCAAACACCTGCCTTCAGGCAGTGAGCCTTTTTTTTGGGTTGTAAACATCTCTGGCGTGCCTGAAGAAGAGTAAAGTTCAAAGTCAAAGGTGAAAGGAATGAAGCATATTTGCTTTGCCACTCCTCGGCAGCAGCACTCAAAATAAACTGCAATGTAATATGAAGGTGCAGAAATATCAAGCTTTGGGACACCTACTTAACATGAGGAATTAGTTTGGTGGTGATGCTTTAGCAGTACCTCTGAATCTATTTATTTTGTACTACCTGCTATTCAGGGACATTTGGTTTTTGCTTTGGCCCCACATTGCAATCTCCTGCTCTTTCATGCTATTATCCTATCTCGATAATGATTGGCTGTGCCATCATCAAGACCTGCCTTATACAACAGTATATTAGATTAGATTAGATTCCTTTATTGTCATTCAGACCTTATGGTCTGAACGAAATTGTTACCATAACAGTCATAACATATAATAAAAGAACAAACACACAATAAACACATGTCCAACATCCACCACAATGAGTTCACAGGCACCTTCTCACTGTGGTGGAAGGCAAAATCTTAAGTCATTGTCCTTCATCCCTCCTAGTTCTCCCTCTGCGATGAGGCGATCCAGGCCTCCGATGTCGCTGGAGCACCGCAGCTCTAAGCCAGGCCTCTGATGCGCTGGAGCACCGCAGCTCTAAGCTGGGGTGCGCCGCCACCGCTGGAGCACCGCAGCTCTAAGCCAGACCGCCGCCGCCGCTGGAGCACCGCAGCTCTAAGCCAGACCGCTGCCGCCGCTGGAGCACAGCAACCGCAACTTTAAGGCTGGGCCGCCGCCGCCGCTGGAGCACTGCAGCTCTAAGCTGGACCGCCGCCGCGCTGGAGCACCGCCGCTCCAAACCAGGGCCGCCGCCACACAGCTCCACCATTAGGCCTCAGCTCAGCACCGAAGGGAGAGACTAAAAACTCTGTTTCTCCCACCCCCCCCCCCCCCCTCCTCCCCACACCCCACATACACAACAAGAAAACAAGGTTCTAATAATATCAAACACTAGAAGACATGCTTTAATGCTATTCTGCAAGAGATTAAAAATAATGTCACATATCTATTATTGTAGCGTCATCTAATTATAGGCGCAGAGGGCATTTGGACTTTGTAAACAGTGTTCACGTTGGTAAAGTCATGTTAATAGGAACAGAATCAGTCCATGGAGTATATCCACCATTCAATCTGGACTGATCTATCTTGCCCTCTCAACCTAATTCTCCTAACTTTCCCTGAATTTAAAATGGTTAGAAGGTGACACCTTTGACTGGCAGGTAGGCATTGAAGAAGATGCTAAATAAATATTTGAGAAGAAAGAACGATGGCTAAGTGAGGTCAAGAGGTGGGAGAGGAGAATAGTGTGTAACGCATGAATGCTGGCTCTGGGCAGTTGTGTCGAAAGAGGCCGGTTTCTGTACTGTCTGAAATGTAAGGCAACATACTTCTCAAACCTCCTTCCACGCCAGAGGAGCAACACAGCAAGTTGGAGGAACAGCAGCAACTCATATTCCGCTTGGGGAGTCTGCCATCCTTTGGGGCTTGGAACATTGGAATTTTCTCAATTCTGTGTAACCCTTGCTGTCCTCCTCCCTTCCCACCTCTCCCTCAGTGTGCCCTCGGGCCCTGCAATTTCCTCTATCTCTATCTCCCTTCCCCCACCCTAGTCGCACTAGCTTCTCATGTTTCACACCGCAAACAGCTTACAATGGCTTGTTCCCGTTATCATCGATACTTTTTGCATATCTTCCGTCTTCTTTGTCCCTTAATCTCTCCACATCACCGTCTATATCTCTCGGTTCCCTGATCCCTGACCCGTCTGAAGAAGGGTCTCGACCCGAAACGGCGCCTATCTCCATCGCTCCTTAGGATTGCTGCTGCACCCGCTGATTTCGCCCCACTTTTTTGTGTTCCATCGATTCTCAGGGGGGGGCAGCTGCGGCAGTGCCTTTCGTTAATACTTCTTTCATACCCTTTAGGCACTTCTGCCAGCCTTGTTTCCCCCCCCCCTCGATCCAACATAATCGCCTTCCCAGTGGGAGCTGTGTTCATAACATGACTTTGCGAAAGCTACAGTAATTATACGAAGTGTTCCAAAGAACAGTTTGGTCAAGTCCCAAATGGCTGGTAAATCCTTTGGTCCTTTGCTTTCATGTCCAACACCTCCGACTGGAAATCCAAGATATGTAGCAGCTTCGCTCATCATCGGCATATGAAGAACCAACACTAAATCACATGTTCTCCATGCAGCGAAATTCTCATCTATGCTCTGAATGTTCAATAATTTGTAATTTGATTAATAGATTGTCATTCTTAAGTACATTATATAAAATTAAGATCAAGATCAGAGCTGCGTTTTGAGAATGCAGTGAAATCCCCTGATCAGTATTTCTAAGTAACACTCTGCTGAAACTGGAGACTGAAAGTGAGGAGAAATGACAGGACTGGATCTCTTCTCTGGAGAAATAGACCGAAATAAGTGCCATGTTTTGGTGCAATTGTGATTGGCATGTGAATTTTCCACATGACAGGAGTTAAACAACTTGGTGTGAGAGGAATTAGCGGTGGCTCAAGAGCAAATAAGATAAAATTGAGATTGCATCCTAGCAAAGGCACAAGTTAAAGAATAGCTTCAAGTGATGATGGCTTTAGGAGAGAAATATGTTGTCATATCTTTTCACAAAGTTTCGTGCCATCCGTCACAAAAAACCCCCCCCCCCCCGCTCATGCCAAGTCGCTGAAATCCACATGACGATATTTCTAAGTTTCACGCTTGAAGAATAGCTGCTGGGAATTGATTGGCGATAAATAGTGTTACCAACCTCGCAGGTGCAGAATTTGTTGAAAAAATTGCTGTGTTTATGTATTAGTTATGTACATGCACTTGCCTCTTTTTTAGGAGCATTACTTCTCGAGTTAACCTAGATAATAGCAGAGACTACTACAAAATGTCTAACTTGTTTGTAATAATGGTGCAACTCGGTGGTGCAGAGTCGCTGCATTACAAAGCATCAGAGACCAGATTCGATCCTAAACGGTGCTTCTGTAGGGAGTTTCCCTGTACGCGTGGGTTTTTCCCCCTCAGGTGCGCTGCTTTTCTTCCTCCCACACTCTCCAAGTTGTACAATGTGCAGGTTAAATTGGCTTAGGGTAAAGATTGCAATGGTCTCCAGTTGGGTGGGGTATGAATGTGCTAGTTCCGGGGATCGCAGTTCGCGCGAACTCGGTGGCCAAAGGACCTGGGTCTGCATTGTAAGCCGGTGAAGCAGGGGGGGCGGACTA